>JAWRVF010000382.1:0-321950 GCA_036785485.1 Physcomitrellopsis africana | reverse complement strand
TAAAGATCTATCAATTCGATCTATCAATTGGATCAACATAAATTTTGGCATGGTCATAGAAGACTTATAGATCAAGCTACATACCAATTTGGAGCTGAAGTTAATAGTGGAAGAAGGAGAAATCACCACTGGAATTTTTGCATCAATTTTCAAGTTGGTGGCCAAGTATTATCAGTGCAGTTTTTGGACATTTTCTCGCAATCTGTAAGTTGGGTTGGGCTGAATTTTTCTAAGCATATAAAAGGCTTAAACCAACATTTGTGTGAAAAATTTTACACTAAGTGGATGCTTGGATTAAAAGTTATAGCTTAACAAATCTCATTGATTAGGATTAGGATTTGCAAAGAAAAATAACAATTGCTTAATTATAAAAGAAACAAGGCAATTGGGATATATGTATGGTTGTTGTTACTAAGAGGAGTGTTTTTAAACACTTTTGAGTTGAAATTTGAATTATATTCTTCATATATGGATGAAATCTATTATGATTACTTGATTATTAGCAAATACAACTTTATCTTTTACAGCCAGATGAACGGTGCATTCCCAAATAAGACAACACATAATACGACATAAGTGGTGAACCCAACGTGAAATTTTCGGATAGAAGGTTGGAATTTATTTGGTTATTTGGAATTAATGGTACAAGAAAGCAAGAAGGTGGATTTTAGAGTTATTGGTGGAGCTTCAAGTGGATCTTCTAGTGGAGCTTCTTCTTGTGGACAAGGTATATATCTAGATCCGAACATTGCAAATATGTTTCAAGCTTTTATATTATTTATACAATAGCAATAAGACAAGGATCACAAGGAGGCTTTGGCAATCAAAGCATTGCAAGCAGTGGTTATTAAGGTTGTCCAGTTTGATAGAAAGGACATATCTAAGTATTTGAAGTATTATATGCGGAAAATGGAATTGAATCAAGTCTCCGAAAGAGACATAATTTTATTATTTGAACTTGCTACGATATCGAAGATAAGAGAACATGTGAAATTAGTTACAAAGCAATTTGGAAGCTCTTGGGAGAGATTCTTTCATGCGTTGAAAGATGAGTATTTCTTAGAAGACTCTGATTGAGTCACTAAAAAATCATTTTTGGAATGGATTGAGTGCCCTAACAAGAAATTGCAAGCTACTAAATTATTAAGGAAGTTTGAGAGACAATATTCTCAGTTATCAAAAATAAAAAAGGTAATTTTGGAACCAAACAAGGTTGAGTTATTTCTTTAAGCAGTAGATGGAGAATCACAAGAAAGGTTGGAGATTCTTCTTGAAGATAAAGATGGAGAGACAAAGGATTGACAACAAAATGGAAGAAAGTCAAAGATGTAGTGGAATTGTTGGAAAAAAAGGAAAGGAGGAAGGACAAGGTTGGTATCCAAAGAATAGTGCAGGTATCAAAAGCTCAAGTGCCCACTTTACAATTAACGATACTTATTGTTCAACCTTCAATAGATACATCAAAGAAAGAAGATATGGAGATTGAAGAACTTATATGCGAGATGCGGGATCTCCAAATTAAACTTATAAGGCTTGAGGAGAAGACTTCTGCAATGAATCTAAAATCTACCTTTAAGCAAGGATATGTACAAAGATGCATCTGATGTGATGATGATTCCCATTTTCTAAAGGATTGTGGTGAATTCAATGAAATAGTCCAATGAGGCATTGTTTTTTGGAAAGATGGAAAGGTGGCGTTAAAAGATCTTGGTGATATTCTCTAAACCAACTTTGATAAGGGAGGTATGAAAGCATTGATTAAAGATTATTTAACAGCAAATGGGATTGCAATAATGGAAATTGCAAGTTATAGTACTAGAGTGGATGACAATGGCAAATAAGAAATTTCTGAAAATATTGAATTAAATAGAATTTGGTCTTCTGCCATTTCTATAATGCATAAGAAGAAGATGCCACAAGAAGCTTTATTAAGGACTACTATAATAATTTGTCAAATTACGGATTAGAAGGATCCTATGAAAGCCTTATCATTATATACCTATATTGCTAAGAATCAAAATGAAGCCATCATAGAAGAAAAGAGAATATAAGATTCTAATGACATAAGAGAAGGGAACTCTTTCAGAAGACAAACTCGAGGAGATAAGGCTCATGACATAGCTTCACAAGAATTATCAACAAAAGATGCTTCAATATCTTCAAAAGAAAAATCAAAGGACTTAGGAGAAAAAGATAAGTTAACAACTTACAAACTTCTCTCTAATATTGAAGCAGCAATGGATTTAAAGGGGGTGCTTGAAGAACGTGTCCTCAATGCTAAAGTTGAATTTACATTGAAGGAAATATTAGATATTGCAAAGAAAAAATTCCACAATGTCATTATTGACAACATTAAGCAAAAGAAGCAATTAATGGGTGAAGCTAGATCAAATCATGCTATTGATGCATATATCTGTGAGGATGAAGAAGATGAAATTGGTAATTGTTACAAACAATCAATAAGTAGAGGAAGGAGTTACAATCAAAAAGTATGCCTTGATGATTCAAATAATAAGGAGAAAGAAATTTTGAGTCATTATACTTGAAAGCATTAGACTAGAGCAACTACAAAGGCATTAGTAAAGATTGGAGATATGGATGAGCAAATTGTTGCCTTGATTGACCACGATTTAGAAATAAATCTTACGCTCCAATGATTCTTTAGCAATGAAATAAAAAGCCACCAATCGATACGGCCAGATTTGATGGATAAACAATCACACGAGGAGTCAGAGTGGGCGCCGCCTCGATGCGAAGATTAATTCATGACGTCGCAATAGAATAAAATCCTTCGTTCGACGCAACAACTTATCCGTGAATACGGGACAATCAGACATTATCAAGAACTCGAACGAAACAAACAGACTTAAAATATTGATCGTACCATGCACGGATTTGTGGTTTAAGAGACGAGAAGGAGTCCTCCTCTCGACCAATCCCTCCAAATCCACTTATGCCCGGCATGCATTGGAGAAAAGCATTGCCAAGAGTTATTAAAGAATTTATGGATTTTTGAGGAATACCACTATAAAGCGGAATTATAAAGGTACAAAAGGGAAGGTACTCTCACAAAATATATGTACCTTTAATATAGGATTTATTGATATTCTTGAGAATGGAAGTATTATGTATAAGAGGATTGAGGATTTAAAAAGAAATGAAAGAAAAAGATTATGTGTTATTGAAAAAGAATTGCATGGATTAAAAATATTAAAAGATGATGAAAAGATTATTAACATTTATGAAAAAAGTGGATTGGAAGATCTTTTAGAATTGATTGCATCTATTGGATTAGGTGATGATGATAAAATTATACAAATTCATTCAAAAGAAGTTTATGATATGATTGAATCTTTTCAAACACCAGAGATTATTGTTGAAACAAAATATAAGATAATAGATAAGAAGATGAAACCCGTTGCTGGACCTTTGCCAAAAGACTGTAAAGAACAGGCAGAAGAAGTATTGAAAGAAAAGAGCTTAAGGGATCCAAGGAATATTGGGCATAAATTTACTGAAGAGACTTTTGAAGAATTGAAGATTGATTTTAATGGTTCTTTATTGCCAAAAGAAATTGCATGCTTCAAAGAAATGCTAGCAAAACGAGATAAATCATTTGCCTTTGAGTCTCATGAAATTGGATGTATTGATCCAAATATTGTAATTTCAATGGTTATTTTTACTATACCACATGTACCTTAGAATTTGTAGCCAATTCCAATGCCAAGGGCACATTTACCAAGTTTGGTGGAATTATTGAAAGAAAAGATGAGGATGAAGATTTTGGAACTTTTTTTTGCACTATATTCTAGCCGATGGTTTACAGTGCTTAAGAAAAATGGATCATTACGATTTATTCAAGATATGCAGCCAATAAATGTAGTGATTATCAAAAATGCAGGAATTAGACTAATAGTAGATGAATTTGCTATAACATTTGCAAGAAGGGCAATCTATTCAATGGATGACTCAGAGACCAAGCTTACGACCACTCAACTCGGGTAAAGAGAAAGAAGACACGATAAACGGCGAGAATGCCACCTTCGGATCGTCAATGCGATTTTCCTCGCCGCGTTACTAACTCAACAAGATACAATTAATGGGCTTAACAAGGCCGAGGGATTTATTCTAAAAGATTGGTTTTTTGTATTTATGTTCTTATTAAAGGCCAAGAAAGAAGATAACAAGGATGAAACTTTAGATAAGAGGGAGTGTCGCAAGTATGTTGTTGATCATATATAAGATTGTGAAAAGATATTGACTCGACTTGAGGGAGTTCATCTTACATTATTGGGTATAAAATCTATATTTGAAATACGAGAAGTTGTAATTGTTGGACATTTATGTAGATTTTATGGAAAAAAACCAGATCTAGCTAAGGTTGATGCAATTGCGAGAATAAAAGAAGATTGCAGTTCTTTAACAAAGGTGCATAGGTTTTTGGATGCATGTGTATTCTATCATATTTGGATTCCTCACTATACTCATATATCAGATCTATTGTATGAATTATTATGGAAAGGCTATCATTTTAAATGGAAAGAAAAGCATATCAAAGCAATGCAAATATTAAAGAAATTACTGACGTCACCTCCAGTATTAAAGAAAATTGATTATATTAATTTAATTATTCTCATAATGATACCAATTCAATTGCCACTGATGAAATTGAATAAGAAGATCTCAAAACATGATGATTAAAGCTTTCACTTTGTGTTTAAGGTTTTAAGTATATGCCAACGTATGATTCTCAATACCAAAGAGAATTGGGAAGTCAATCTTCAACTATGAAAGTTGAAAAGGACTATTTAATTGGAGCAATAGTGGTAGTTGAAACAAATTGTTTGCCTTTGCTTCAAATGATTACTAATTGTACAACCCTAGACATTGCAATATTGAGGTGGATTGCTTATATCAAGTCATTAAAGTCGGACTGTAAGCATGTTGCAGGAAAAAAAAATTCCATAGCAGATATGTTATCTCGAGCAAGATATGATGGGGAAGATGAGATGATAGAGGATACGGATGATGTGGATACAAAATTTTATTCAATTTCATAATTGAATAAGAAAAATAAGCCATTTTAGGAAGAGAATTATGAAAGAGATTTATTAGAGATTAAACATTATTTGAGCATATTAACCAAGCATGCTAATTGGTCGGTTGAAAAATTTAGACAGATCAAAAAAAAGGCATATAAGTTCATATTACAAGGAGGATTTCTATGGAAGAGGCTGAAAACAAACATTGAAATGCCTTGACCAGTAGTAGGTACTAAAGAAGGTCAACAAAACCTATTCAAGGAATTTCATGATAGTTTATGGGTAGGACATAAAGGAATTTGGGCTACTTTTGTTAAATTGAAGAAACAATATTGGTAGAAGAATATGTATCAAGATGTAACTTCATTTGTAGAATCTTGTGTAACTTGTCAAATATATTCAAATATACAATATTGAGATGGTTTACATCTAATATATCCTTTGGCCATTCATTTTAAATGGGTTGTAGATTTGATTATTATACCAATGGAATTATGGCAAATGAGATATTTAGTTTTGACTCGTGAAGATTTATCAAATTAAGTGGAAGGCAAGGCTTTAAGGATGAAGTCTACAGAAGGGATTTGCAGGTTTTTGCTTTAGGATGTTATTTGTCGCTATGGATGTGTGGGAAAGATCACTATAGATTGTGAAGAACTAAATGCACATGAAGCTCGTGAATTCTTTAAGAGATGTGGAGTCAAATTGTCATTGACTACGGCTTATAATCCAGAGGGGAATACAAAGAATGAACGTCACGCCAGTAAGAATAATGACTACTAAAGTGGGTGAGGGAGGAAATTGATTATATTATAGAAGAGCTCAAATGAAAATATTAGAAAAAATTATCTTAGAAAAATAGATAATAGACAAGGAGGTAGTAAAAATTAAAAGGTGCTAATGCTGCCTTTTATAAAAGGGATTTCTACTTACTTTGTAAAGCCATAAAAATGGTAAAACAAAGTAGATTATAAAAATAATTGGTATAGGTATGTTTAATAAGAAGTTAAGAGTAGGTTTTAGAGAAATTTACCTCAAAACTACAAGAGTTGATATCCGGAGAGGGCCGGTTAAGAACCTGGGTCGAAACCAGACCCCAGGGCACAAAACCGCGTGCCGACGGCAAATGGAGGGTCTTTTTTGCAGATCGGAGATTGGGGTTAGGGAGTGAACTTGAAGGATTTTATATAGGAGTTGATTTTGAGTGATTTGGAGAGAAAACGACTTTGTAATAGCTTTGCAAAGTCAGGGTTTATTTTGGCTACTTGAGATTTTGTGAAATAAATTAGGGTTGATGGTTTAGGCAATTCCAGAAGCTTTGCAGCAGATCTACGGCTGGAAATTTGTGGGTTTTTGGGTATTGTTGTTGTCAATGTGTGCTGTGAATTTGAGATTGATCTAACGGTTTGATTAAAGGTTATTGAAATTTATGTGAGTTGGGGTCTCTGGAATTGGGTTTTAAAGGTCAGTTAGGGTTTCACAAATTTTGATCAATCTATCGGTTGGATTGGGGTGAAATTTATGTGTGTGTGTAGAAGACTTAATTTCCTACATGCTTGTGAAATTTGGAAGCAGTTGAACGGTGCAAATAGGAGGTTTAGGCACTGGAATATTGGCGTGAAGATTGGAGAAGGAGGCCGGCTGATACCCGAGCAAATTTGTAAGTTTTTCTTCTTCTTGGTAAGTTGGATCTTCTTCAAACTTGGTGTGTGTGTTTTTAACTTAATTGTTAAGGTGTATGAAATATTTCAATCAAGATCAACGGTTTTTTTGGTAGTTATTGTGGTTCTAAAACTGCCTTAGAAATTGCTTAGGGTTTGACTTAGGGTTTGATTAGGGTTTGACTAGGGATTGACTTAGGGTTTCATTAGGGTTAGGATTTCATTAGGATTTGACTTAGGGTTTGATTAGGATTTGACTAGGGTTTGATTAGGATTTGACTAGGGTTTGACTTAGGATTTGATTAGGGTATGACTAAGATTTGACCAAGATTTGAGTTAGGGTTTCATTAGGGTTAGGGTTTGATTAGGGTTTGACTTAGGGTTTGATCAGGGTTTGACTTAGGGTTTGACTAGGGTTTGACTTAGGGTTTGACTAAGGTTTGACCAAGGTTTGACTTAGGGTATGACTAAGGTTTGATCAAGGTTTGACTTAGGGATTGACTAGGGTTTGAATAAGATATGATTTAGGGTTTTAAGATTCTATTTTTAGTATTTTCTAAATTTAGCATTTTATATATTATTTTCTATTATGATTATTGAATGACTCATTTATTCTTCTTTTATAATTTCTTTAAGATTGAATCAAGCTGAAAAATATTGTTAAGGTTTAATAGAAGTTAATTAAGATTCTATTAGAATTGTTAGGATTTTGTTGTGGCGTATTTTCTTTTTATCTTCCACAGCCAGGTGCCCGGAGTATTCTCAAGCAAGACTTCACGTATTACGACATAATTTGGTGAACCCGACGTGAAAAGCTTGAGGTGGAAGATTTTTGGAAAATTTTGGATTTATTTGACTTATGGAGAAGGAAGGCAAGAGAGTTGAAGGAGGAATTATGGATGGTGCATCAATTGGAGCTTCTAGTGGAGTTGCAAGTGGAGGTAGCAAAGGAGGGCAAGGTATGTATTTTGATCCTAACTCTGCAAGCATGTTTGAAGCATTTGCTCTATTCATGCAACAACAACAAGTGAAAGATCGCAAGGAAGGAATGGCAAATAAGACATTACAGGCAGTTGTGGACAAGATTGACCAATTTGAAGGGAAGAATATTACAAAATATTTAAGATGTTATGTTAAAGAAATGGAATTGAAGCGTGTTTCTGAGAAGGAGATGGTTCAATTATTTGAACTGGCTACTATACCGGAGATAAGAAGTCATGTTAAGTCCATTATAGGACAATCTGGAGATTCATGGGAAAGGTTTTTTCAAGCATTAAAGGATGAATATTTTTTTAAAGACAGTGATCGGGTTACAAAAAGGACATTTTTTGAATGGATTGAAAGGCCTAAGAAGGATCTTCAAGCGACAGAATTATTAAGGGAGTTTGAAAGGCAATATTCCCATCTATCAAAGAAAGAGAAGCTATTACTAGATCCAAGCAAAGTAGAGCTTTTTCTACAAGCGGCTGATAGAGAGCTACAAGAGAAGTTGGAAATATTACTTGAAGATAAAGAAGAAGAAGAAGGACTGACATCAAATTGGAAGGAAGTGGAAGAAGCAATCAGAGTACTTGCAAAAAGAGAAAGGAGAAAAGATAGGGTGGGTATTCAAAGACCATTGCAAGCTTCTAAGGTAAAATTACCTACAAACCATCCTATACCTATGCTTCAACCTTCAATGGCAACATCAAAGAAAGAAGAAATAGACATTGATGAAATCATATGAGGGATGAGAGATTTGCAAATAAAATTTGCAAAACTTGAAGAAAAGGGCCAATCATCAAAGGTGTCAACAAGACAAAAATTTGGACAAATGGATGGTATAATACATAGGTGCATGTGGTGTGATAGCGTGGATCATTCAAGAAGGGAGTGTGAAGATTTTACAGAGGCACTACGCAAAGGAGTTGTTTTTTTCAAAGATGGTATGATACATTTAAAGGAAAATGGAGAAAAATTGGAGACAAACTTTGGTAAAGGAGAACAGCGCATCAGAAGAGAATCATTCAAATACGGCCAATGCCATCAACACATAGCCGACGTACAGTATCTTGCTCCGATCGACGGCCAACTGAACTTCCGGCGAGAATTCCGGCTTTAAAGTGATGCTTGTTCAGAAGAGCCTGAAAGATGAAATTTTACCAAAAATGATTTAAAACGTGTTGGAAATGACATTCGACAAATTACTGGATGGAATGATCCTGTAGATGGATTATCGGTACATGCTCATATTGCAAGGAAACAACATGATGCATTAATAGAAGAAAAAAGAAGAAGAGATGAAAATAATGAAGGGCCATCAAAAATGATTACAAGAGGAGAAAAAGCACGACAACACAAAAATCCTATATGTGATGAGACAATAGAGAATGTTCCTACAAAGGAAAGAGATTTTGTAAAAGAGAAGGGAAAGGCCCCTACTTATAAATTACAATCAGATATTGAAGCTGCTACCGATTTGAAAAGGGTTTTGGAGGAGCGGATTTTAAACGGAAAGGTTGAGTTTACAATTGGTGAGATTTTAGGAATTGCAAAAAGAGAATTTCATGAAGTTATTATTGATACAATAAAAAGAAAAAGACAGTCTATTGGTGATACTATAACATCAAATATACAAGGTACAAAAGCAATGGGAAGCGATAAAGAGGAAGAAATTGAAATGTAATTGATTGGAGATGTTTCACGAGTCAAGTTCACAGATAAAAGAAGATAGTACTCAAGCTTCTAGTCATTATTCTTGAAGTCTTTGGGCAAGAGCTACAACAGAAACTTTAGTAAAATTAGGAGAATTAGAAGAGCCGATTGTAGCACTAATTGATCATGGTTCTGAGATCAACTTGATATCGAAGGTGTTATATAGAAAGGGAAAATGGCCAATTGATACTAAACATGGATGGATGATAAGATCAGCAAATAATTCAAAGGGAAAATTATATGGAGCTTGTCCAAACATAAAGGTGATGATAGGAGATGTCATTCATGAACAACATTTTTTTGTACAAGATATGTCTACATATCCAATTATATTGGGACAACCATTTATTACTACCACAAGAATGGAAACAAAGGTTATGGATGATGGTTCAGCCTATGCAAGAATAAGAAGCCAAGATGGAATGAAAGCAGTTCAATTTTTAACCGTTTGTGCTGATCATGAAAGAAATCGTGATAAGTTGAGAGAAAAGCCATTATCAAATAAGAACTTTGAAGAGCTTGAGGGTTTTTACCGCACACCATTGTAAAGCGGGATTGCAATGGGTTAAAGGAAGACATGTTCCCGCTGAATTTAACAAAGATGGCATTACCTACTAGACTTGTTGGATTGAACCAAGATGGTATATTATCTTTTAAAACTATTGAAGGGATGAAAAGAATAGATAAATATTATGTTAAAAAAATGGAAAAAACTTTGAAAGAAAATGGAGAATTGGTTGAGGATGAATTTATATCAGGATCATTTGAAGAAGTTGGATTTGCGGATACTATGGGAGAATTAAATTATTTATTACAATATGGATTACAAGAAAGTAATAAAATTATTAATGTATGTTCTAAAGAATTTTATGATGAAATTCAAAACTTTATGAAAAATTTAAGTCGCCAAGAGGTATGTGTTGAAACTAAGTATAAATCAGTGGAAAAAAATGTTAAACCAGTGGCTTTGCCACTACCATCAGATTGTGAAGAAAAGGTGAGAAGAGCATCTACACAACCAAATTTGAGAGATCCTAAGAAGATAGGACATAAATTTATGGATGCTACACTAGATGGATTAAGGGTTGGATGTGAAGGATTTTTAACAAAATGTGAAGAAAAATGCTTTAGAAATATGCTTTCACGACATGGAAAGGCTTTTGCATTTGAAGCACATGAAATTGGATGTGTTGATCCAAATATTGTAGCACCCATGGTTATTTTTACTATTCCTCATGAACCATGGAATTTACGACCAATTCCAGTACCAAGAGCACATTTATCTAAGTTGATTAACTTACTCAATGAAAAGATTGAAATGGGGATTTTAGAACCATCTATAGCACCTTACTCAAATCGATGGTTTACGGTACCAAAGAAAAATGGAACAATGAGATTTATACAAGATATGCAACCTGTAAATAAAGTAACCATTAGAAATATGGATTCAAGTCCAATTGTGGATGAATTTGCAGAGGCATTTGCAGGAAGAGCAATCTATTCGATAGGTGATCTTTACTCAGGATATGATCAATTTCAATTGGCATTACAAAGGAGAGATTTAACTACTATGAAGACTCCATTGGGTTTGGTAAGAATGTGTACATTGCCTCAAGGGGCTACTAATTCAGTAGCTCATATGATGAATGGAATGAACAAAGTATTGAGGGAATTTATACCAGAAAAGACTATGCCATTCTTAGATGATGTTCCAATTAAAGGATGTGCAGAAGAAGAAAAAGATGAGACATTGGATCAGTAAGGTTGTAGAAGATTTGTTGCAGATCACATTAGTGATTGTGAAAAGATTTTATCACGGTTGGAAGAGGTACACTTGACCTTATCAGGTACAAAGTCTATGTTTGGGATAAATGAAATATTAGTTGTTGGACACATGTATAGATCATATGGACGTAAGCTGAGTATGGAAAAAATTGATATTATTAAAAGGATGAAAGAATGTGCAAACACTACAGAAGTGAGAAGATTTTTAGGAGCGTGTACTTTCTATCATATATGGATACCTCATTTTGCACATGTGGCAGATCCATTATATGAATTGTTAAGGAAGAATAAAAGGTTTCAATGGAAAGATGAACAAAGAAAAGCTATGGAAAAATTGAAAGAACTTCTTTCTTCACCTCCAACTTTGAAGAAAGTGAATTATGAATATAGAAGACCAGTAATATTAACAGTTGATGCAAGTCCAATTGGAATAGGTTGGGCAATTGGACAAGATGATGAACAAGGGAATAGATATGTAGTACGGTTTGGAGCAAAGGTTTTGAATATTAGACAAAGAGCATATGCACAAATTAAAAGAGAATTATGGAATGTAATAACTGCCATGAAAAATGAAAAGGAATATTTGATTGGTGCATCGGTAGTTGTAGAAATAGATTGTTTGCCTTTACTAGGCATGATTACAAGTTGTTCAACTCCTGATATTGCTATATTGAGGTGGATAGCATATATCAAATCTTTGAATCCAGAATTTAAACACATTACAGGAAGGGATAATTCAGTTGCAGATATGTTATCCAGGGCAAGGTATTATGATGAAGAAGACATGATTGATATGGAAGATGATGTGGGTGCAAATTTTTATACAAATACATTATCAAAAGAAGAAGGTGCATGTTTGACTGTACCATTGGAATTATTTTTAAAAGACTCATATGAAGGTGAATGGGAAGATATTGGAAAGTACCTAAGTACTTTAAAGCGACAAGAAGATTGGACAGATCAAAAATTTAAGAAAATTTGTAAGAAAGCCTATGGATATTTTTTATATGATGGATATTTATGGAAGCATCCAAAGAGAAGAGGAGAAATACCACAACGAGTGATATGTGATTTAGAAGCTCAACAAAAGATTATCAAGGAGTTTCACGAGAGTTTGTGGGCAGGGCATAGAAGAATATGGGCAACTTTTACTAAATTGAAGGAAAAATATTGGTGGAAAGGCATATATAAAGATGTGGTTGATTTTATAAGATCATGTGAAATTTGTCAATTCTATTCTAACATTCGACATCGAGATGAATTACATCCAACTTATCCTCTAGCACTACATTATAAGTGGGTAGTGGATTTAGTGGCAATGCCTATGGAACTTGGACAAATGAAATATTTGGTACTTGCACGTGAAGATTTATCAAATATGGTTGAAGGACGAGCACTAAGAACAAAGAGTACTGAAAGTGTATGTCGATTTTTTTTAGAAGACATTATTTGTCGCTATGGTTGTATTGGAAAAATCACGGCAGATAGAGGTGAATTGGATGCAAAAGAAGCAAAAGAACTCTATAGTAGAATGGGAATCAAACTTTCTTTGACAACAGCATATAATCCAGAAGGTAATGGGAAGAGTGAGCGTGGGCATTCACCTATTGTTAAGTCATTAGTAAAAGCATGCAATGGCAAAGTACATCAATGGCCAAAACTACTACCATTTGCATTATAGGCAGATCGTACAACTCATAGCACAGTGACCGGTTATATGCCTTCGGAAT
Organism: Physcomitrellopsis africana; assembly: GCA_036785485.1. Taxonomy (NCBI): domain Eukaryota; kingdom Viridiplantae; phylum Streptophyta; class Bryopsida; order Funariales; family Funariaceae; genus Physcomitrellopsis; species Physcomitrellopsis africana. Next base: position 309,038 of record JAWRVF010000382.1, on the reverse strand, counting down.
TAATGTATGGACAAAAGCCAATTATGCCAATAGAAGAAACAATACCTACATGGAGAATATTACCTTGGAAGGATGATCTTAACAGGGAGGATCTTTTAGCATTACGTATTCAACAATTGGAAAGTAGACCTGAAGACATTGAAGTGGCAATAGGAAGGTTGAAAGAAGCAAGGGAAAGGAATAAAGAAAGGTTTGATAAAACGCATCGACTACGACCTAAGAAGATAGAAGAAGGTGATTGGGTATTAGTATATGATAATAGTTTGGATAACCAACATAGTACATTACGAAAATTTTCTAAGCGATGGTTTGGACCATATGTTGTGATAGAAGTCTATGACAATGGAACATATGTATTACGGGAACTTGATGGGACACAATTGAAGACACCTATAGCAGGCAAGCGAGTCAAGTTATTCAAACAAAAGGGAATATATATACATTTTGATGAAGAACAAAATCTATTGAGGGGTATTGAAAAAGAAGAAGATGATCAAATTGAAGACCAAGAATATGAACAAGATAAAGAGCATTCAACATATTGAAGAATTATTGGTGCATACCAGAGGATGCACAGGTTCAGGGGGGATGGATGTCGTGTAGTAATACGACTACTAGGTGAAAGAGGGGAGGAATGATTATATTATAGAAGAGCTCAAATGAAAATATTTGAAAAAATTATCTTAAAAAAATAGATAATAGACAAGGAGGTAGTAAAAATTAAAAAGTGCTAATGCTGCCTTTTATAAAAGGGATTTCTACTTACTTTGTAAAGCCATAAAAATGGTAAAACAAAGTAGATTAGAAAAATAATTGGTATAGGTATGTTTAATAAGCAGTTAAGAGTAGGTTTTAGAGAAATCTACCTCAAAACTACAAGAGTTGATATCCGGAGAGGGCCGGTTAAGAACCTGGGTCGAAACCAGACCCCAGGGCACAAAACCGCGTGCCGACGGCGAATGGAGAGTCTTTTTGCAGATCGGAGATTGGGGTTAGGGAGTGAACTTGAAGGGTTTTATATAGGAGTTGATTTTGAGTGATTTGGAGAGAAAACGACTTTGTAATAGCTTTGCAAAGTCAGGGTTTATTTTGGCTACTTGAGATTTTGTGAAATAAATTAGGGTTGATGGTTTAGGCAATTCCAGAAGCTTAGCAGCAGATCTACGGCTGGAAATTTGTGGGTTTTTGGGTATTGTTGTTGTCAATGTGTGCTGTGAATTTGAGATTGATCTAACGGTTTGATCAAAGGTTATTGAAATTTATGTGAGTTGGGGTCTCTGGAATTGGGTTTTAAAGGTCAGTTAGGGTTTCGCAGATTTTGATCAATCTATCAGTTGGATTGGGGTGAAATTTATGTGTGTGTGTAGAAGACTTAATTTCCTACATGCTTGTGAAATTTTGAAGCAGTTGAACGGTGCAAATAGGAGGTTTAGGCACTGGAATATTGGCGTGAAGATTGGAGAAGGAGGCCGGCTGATACCCGAGCAAATTTGTAAGTTTTTCTTCTTCTTGGTAAGTTGGATCTTCTTCAAACTTGGTGTGTGTGTTTTTAACTTAATTGTTAAGGTGTATGAAATATTTCAATCAAGATCAACGGTTTGTTTGGTAGTTATTGTGGTTCTAAACTGCCTTAGAAATTGCTTAGGGTTTGACTTAGGGTTTGATTAGGGTTTGACTAGGGTTTGACTTAGGGTTTCATTAGGGTTAGACTAGGGTTTGATTAGGGTTTGACTAGGATTTGACTTAGGGTTTGATTAGGGTTTGACTAAGATTTGACCAAGATTTGAGTTAGGGTTTGATTAGGGTTAGGATTTGATTAGGGTTTGACTTAGGGTTTGATTAGGGTTTGACTAGGATTTGACTTAGGGTTTGATCAGGGTTTGATCAGGGTTTGACTTAGGGTTTGACTAGGGTTTGACTTAGGGTTTGATTAGGGTTAGGATTTGATTAGGGTTTGACTTAGGGTTTGATTAGGGTTTGACTAGGATTTGACTTAGGGTTTGATCAGGGTTTGACTTAGGGTTTGACTAGGGTTTGACTTAGGGTTTGACTAAGATTTGACCAAGATTTGACTTAGGGTATGACTAAGGTTTGATCAAGGTTTGACTTAGGGATTGACTAGGGTTTGAATAAGATATGATTTAGGATTTTAAGATTCTATTTTTAATATTTTCTAAATTTAGCATTTATATATTATTTTCTATTATGGTTATTGTATGACTCATTTATTCTTCTTTATAATTTCTTTAAGATTGAATCAAGCTGAATAATATTGTTAAGGTTTAATAGAAGTTAATTAAGATTCTATTAGAATTGTTAGGATTTTGTTGTGGCGTATTTTCTTTTTATCTTCCACAGCCAGGTGCCCTGAGCATTCTCAAGCAAGACTTCACGTATTACTTACACCGACCAAACCCTTCTTACAATTTCCTGGCTCTCTTACTCTCTCGATTCCGCTCTCCTACCTCCTCACCTGTTTCTGGAGTGAACAGCGGATCCGAAGGAGGGCTTCTCCGTGGCAGATTGTGTTGATGATAGGGCCAGGGCGGTATTATCCTTCCTCATCCCCATTCTCTATCCGGAGAAGCCGACCCGAGTTACGGCCACCTGGGCCAGCACCATCTTGAGAGCATTCCGGAAGAAGAGGAAGGTAGATTGGGCGCTCCTCATGCACGAGCTGGTGATCAAGATGATCAAGGCTCTTCCTCAATCAAAAGGGACGCCGCTTTCCTCCTATCTCGCCTACCTTTATAACCACCACGAACTATTCCGGGAGGAGGAGCAAGTGAACTGGGAGAGCTAGGAGAGGATCCGGCAGTATGGCGGGGGGGAGTCGGACTCCGATCTGGAACTGTCTTTGCCGGAGAAGCCGGATCACCCGGATCCCTCACCTCCGGAAATTACAAGATCCGGGATGAGGAGGAAGACAACGTCAAGACTCTTGGAGGGCAGTCTAGGGCGGTACAAGAGGACTAGGACGGATGAACCGGAGCCTTCTCAAGCTGCCACAAATCCATTACCACTGCACCGGATCGTAGTCGCAGTAGAAGAGCTCCGGATTATCATCCGGAATCAGGAGGACAGCTTGGAAGAAATAGCCAGGTTGGTGGATTGCTCCGACCGTAACAACCTTCCGGGAGCTGTCCGAGCGGCCATAGGGAATTCCGCCCGGACTCTACAGTTGGGGGAGGAGGTGATGGCCTTGCAAGTGGAGTGTGGGAGACTCTGGACGGCAAACAGGGTAGCTGAGAACAAGGCCGCTGAAGCACAGACCCGGGCGGCTGCGTCAGCCCTCGCACTCACGGAGGTAAGGGAGGCTCTCAACCTCCCCACCGACATCGTCAACAAGGCGAGACTCTTTGACGCCAAGTTGGACTGGGAAGACCACCTCTCGAAGAGCCGGATTATCCGATTTCTGGTGGATCAAGCCCACCGGATGGGCCATACCCTGGACCAAGTGAGACTCCTAGTTGATAACTTGGTCCCGCCCCAACCACCAGCAGATCGAGGAACGCGAACCGCTCCACCGAGTCCGGAAGTGATAGTGATTCCGGAACTAACTCCTCCAAGAGGGGAAGGAAATCTGGAAGAGCAGACCACCTCCCGGAGGAAGACAGCAGCCTCGGAGGAGTTGGTGGACATACCTTCCCCCGTACCTCCGATTCCGGGAGGAGCTGAATGGGTGCATCTCGATGTCCCGACGGAGGAGGAAATTGCTAGGGTAGATGACATCATCAAGGAATGACTATCTCTCCAGGTAGACCACCCAAGACGGGGACTAGTCCGGGTGTTGTGCGAGTACTCTAGTCATCCGGAAGTCCGAGCCCAAGTTAGGTCAGCCTGGGAATCACATCCATGCAGACCCCGGTTTCGGCCCAGGACGCCACTCCATCCAGTCCGGCTATGACCCCTCCCATCTCATCTCCTTGGCGGTACTTCGGCAAAGACACTCGGCAAATCCGGTTTGAACGACAGGCGCCTCCGAAGCGAAGGCGAAGCATCCGGAAGTAGGAGGTAGTATAATGATAGCTAGAATATAGGATTTAGAGTGATAGATTATACGGTGAGGAGGAAAGTAGGCGACTAACGATGGGGCTCAGAATTGCACCCGGCCACTCTTCCTTCCCTGTAAATGTAACTTACAGATAGGATTAAGTTTTGTATAGTCCGGTTCCAGATTAGTTCTTTCTGGAATTCGATCTAATCCGGAGTACTTCTAGATCCGAAAGTTTTCCGGATCCGGAACTATGAGATTCTGGAATTCCGAAAAGTTTCAATTCGGGCGGATTTGTAGGATCTGGTCCGGCTTATTTCGATCTGTTCAACCTAGTTTTAGTTGGTTAGTTTTAGTACTTAAGGACTGAACTCAAGAGTTCAGCCACTCATCTTTTCGCTCTTAGTTGTACTCCCTTCTTTGTTAATATTTTTACTTTCCACATGAACCGTGTGTTGAGGGGTGTTTGACAGGAGAAGAGAGTGAGTCCAATCCAAGTGGGCGTAGTCTGCCCAAGCTTCCTTCTTTTTAAGTCTCATAGTTGATGACCTGGGTCATGCTCTCCCTCAGAGTACGAGATCAAGGATCGTGGAGGAAAAGATCAGGGAGGGTTGACTCTTGACTCCCGGCTGCGTTCCGGTTAAAGGCGGGTTCCGGAAGATTCCGAAATTTCCACATACCCTGGTCGAATCCAAGAATCACCAGAAGAGAGCTAAATCCGGATGATCGTTCTGTAGACACTAGGGAGGGATTGGCGGACTCACCACTTGGGATGTAGATTCTTCCCAAAGTGAATCTTGTTTGGCGTAGTTTCTTTCTCCGAGATTCTGGGTGAGTGATTTTGCATCGTACACTCTGAGGCGTAGGAGATCAGGGTCGTGGAAGAGCAGATCAGGGAGGATTGACTCTTGACTCCCGGCTGCGTTCCGATTGAAGCGGGTTCCGGGAGAGTCCGGAATTCCCACGCACACCCTGGTCGGATCCAAGAATCTCCGGTGACGGGAAAGTGTTTGCGTTCAGGTTATCTGATGATTAAGGAGTAGGAAAAATTTCGGAGAGTTTACCGGGGGAAGTGTCGTTGTAATATAGTAGGACCCTTGTGTGACCTGCATTCAGAATCTATTCCGGATGTTGTAAAGGTGTCCGCCCCTCATTTTCATTGAGTAGATAGGATAGAGTGGTAGTGAAAGTGGGTGTCCAGCCACTATAAGTCACGGGAATAAGTGGCTTTCCGGCCACTACATAAACATTCCGGAAACCTCACTGAGGAGTAAACAGAGATTAAACCAAACTCACTTTATGACTGGAGACCTAGGGTATTGAAACCCGGGTCCAGTCCGGATACTAGACGGTGGGTGGATAAGTATTAGACAGATTTAGAATACTTCACAGATTCCCTGAGGATACGAAACCGGAGCGGTTTACTTGAGAGTGTTTTGATGTCAAACCATTGCATTCCGGAGGAATACTGACCCGACGTGCTACGACAACAAGTCTTCCAAACGCCAGGAACTGTCATGTAACTCTTCTAGAAATTCATCCGTCACCCCCATAGTTTTTACAAATTGAAATCTAGTTTGTGAGGATTTGCTGAACTGCTGCAAGTTCACTTCCAACTAGGAACAAAGGGCTGGGTTTTTCGCATTTGAAAACATGAGTGACGAATCTAGGCTCCAAGTTGGAATGAATTAGTTATGAGTTATTCCATTTTTTTCAGAAGAAAACCTAAAGTTCAATTAATTTCCATCTCTGCTACATGGTTTAGCTTTTCCTTGTAAGGCAGGGGCTTGATATGGAGGCAGCTCCTTCAAATTCGGTACTCATATCCATAAAATGTAGGACTTTGATTGCTAGGAGTTTTATGCTTCCCTAGCGGTTCCACATGATGTACTACTCTCTTCAATGTATAAGAATTGCTAGATTTTTGTCAAAAAATTTCATAGTGGGAAGATTTTGGTCAAGACCCCATTCACTTTATTGCTCACTCCTACTTATGAATCTAAGGCTGAAAATTGAGTTCCATGTAGCCAACTTCATTTAAAAGTTTAGTTATGAGTCTGCAGCTTTTCTACACCCAAGGCTTTTTCTTCATTATTGCAATGGTTTTGCATTGTATTTGCAAACCACATTTTTTTGGCACCTCAATGTTTCATTGGCTGTAACCACAGAGCCATTGCAAACTGTTGCAAAATCCCCTTCTTATTGTAGTGTGATCACTGTCTATCAATCAATTTTGTTGTTGTGACTCTTGTCTATATATATGAGGTCAACTGTTTACCGTCACCATTGATCAGGATCAATATTTTTGGCCTAATAATTACTTTTTTTTGATAAAAAGAGGTTATCAATCCAAAATAATTTTATAATATTCAACTTAGTGAGAAGCATAAAGGATTTCTTGCAAGTAAGCACATAAAGAAGCTTGAATCTGAGCTCATTCAAGGCAACAAATTGGTACTTCAAGCCCCCTCTGGCCAAGCTGCTTGACGAGGTAATTCTTCGCCTCACTATCACGTACAAGTATCACTTGCTCAGCCCCAAATTTGCATCTACCTCCACCTGTGATTCCTCCTATATCAAAAAGACCAGTCACCAGACCACGGTTCTCCTCAGTCTTCAAGAAAACTGGGATCTCTCCCTGCTGTTCACATCTTTCCGGATCAAGCTTATCGATCGATTGAGAAAAAAGCGATGCAGCAGTTGTACAACTCTATCGGCAATGCCCACAACATCCATGTGAGTACGGAAGTTCATGCTCAATTGGAAGTGGGCAAGCACCTTCATGCCAGAGCTGCTTCCACACTTGGAATGCCATTGAACAGAAGATACGCTGTGATCATTTCTTCCAATAAATTACTCGTCGAAGAGTTGCCTGATATCTTCAAAGCGAAACCCAACACCATGGGTAATGATTTGAGCTGTATCTCCTGCAAACAGGAACCCCTCTTCTAGATTGTCACTAATAAATTTGAATAGTGCAATCTGTGCTTGTGTCAAATCTTGCACTTCATTGACATATACAAAGTGCATCTTCTCGCCTAGATAATCGTCATGCACCAGCGAGTACAAATGTGTCACTAGGTCTGAAGTATAGTATTCTTTGTTCGCTCTCTTATTCTTCTCATATTGCAAGAACATGGAATGAATGTCCTCTCTCTGTTGCTTGGTGTAAAGTGAGGTTCGCCTTGTCACCATTGAGATGAGTCCAGATTCTTTGTTAACTTGGAATTGAAGTGCGGCCAGTACATTGACCCAAATCGCTCAAAATCCACTTCTGTAGAATTTTTGATACTCAAGCTCACTCCCCTGAGTTTGTCTTGATTTTGCTCCACTAAATCGCCTTCATCCTTTCTCTCGCATAAATTTCCATCCTCTACATCACTGAAGTCTTCATCTTCTTGCTCACTGTGGGAGTTGATGACTTCTTGAGACGATGCATGGTCAGCATTCAAATCCACTGCTTCACTACCTTCTGTTGCATCCGAATTCATCCTAGGCTCAAAAATTTCTTCAGGCTCTTGTATAGTCGAATAAAAAAATGACTGTGGGACACAGCCGTCCAGCACAGTCAAGAACTTTCGGTACGTTATAACTAAAGGATAGCAATCACTGAGAACATTTGCAAAACTGTCAGGAATGGATCCCATCAGCTTGGCTTCTGCCTCATCATCTAGCATCATGTCTTCATAGAGATCACTGCTTTCTCCATCGACTGCGTCACCTACAGCTTTCTGTACGGATCTGCGGAAACTGAATCGATGAAGTTAATTTAAAGCATGTAAAGAGTAGCTAATCACCACAAAAGATTTCATGGAAAAGGCGCACATACCACACCCTCCATTCTACAATCAAGCAATAAATTTGAATGGTAGACGATCAATCACAACTGCCATCACATGGATGCCCTTGTATACAGCATAATCAATAGATACAGTAAAAAAAAATTTATTCCATCATTCAACTCCAATGGGCCAACTAATAATGAAGCACTTTTGGCTCGGTGTAAACTATCCTGGTCAATTGACTATCAACTAGCAAATCAGGTGAGAAAATGACAACTTCAAATATTGCAGTAATAAAGAAATTGTAGAAAATTTTGTTCATTTTATATATGCTTCCAAAAACCGTTTGAATATAGCATCTTTAGACGTCATGACATGAAGGAATTTATACATGCATTATGATTGATTGGAAAAATATGCACCTTGAAAGCCATGCTGAATAAAACAATGTGAACCTTCAATGGCATACTGAGAGAGAACAGACATTAGATATGGATTTTGTTGCCTAACAAGTCATCAGCATTCAGAAACAATCATATCTTCGTCTCTTGAAGATGTTATGCTTGACAGCAGTACAGAGTTTTGGAGAAAGATCCTGTGACGTTTGAACATGTTTTGTCTAGATCATCATCATCAACTCTTGGTATGTTGTTCATTGCAATCCAGAAGTCTTGCTCACGCTACAAGAGCTTTGTAGTGATCATTGTGATCTTATCTAAATTAACCACATCCAAAATATACCCTCCATCAATAACGATAATTGTCATATGATATTAATAGTTCAATGATCATATAGGATAATACTCACTACTTTTCCAACAAAATCTCTTTTTTAAGTCTTCCAAGTTTAGAATCATATTGTAGTTGGATAGGAAACTTGCTTGAGGGTACTAACTAGACATCGTCATCCCAATGTTGGTAGGAATCCATGTTCACTATATTTGTTCTAGAATCCTATATTTCGAGACAAATGACTACCGCAACTCCGATAACAACTGCGAGACGTGACAATTGAATACCTGCCTCGGATCGACCTCTAGTGGAGAAACTTCTTTGGTACTGTATGATAGTTGCTTCTTGATCATTCACTTCACAAGGTAAAGCTAGTTGAAAACCATCTAGAACCTTGAGAAGTTGTCAAGCTATGCCGGAGGACAAGGGGTAGAAATTCATCAGTAATATGCTCTCCTCTACTGCAGACTTTTCAAGAATTCGAGCACATTCAACCCCTAATTTCTCCATATTTGAAGCAGCAAGAGCTCTATCCTTCCGCTCTAGGGGCATACGTATAAGTATGTGTGCAACCAAGAATGTGTTACGGGCCGGAATACAAGCTTCACAAGGCCCTACCTGGTGTCGTATTGTTTCTTTGAGCAATGCTCCAGATAGATGTCTTTACATGTGGAGTATCTCCATTCAAGGCGTCGCACGAGACGAGTTAGATCAACCTGCTGGGCAGCAATCCAGACTTTGATAATTTGCTTGGGTATCTAGCCGTTTTCAATATCCACCGTCCAGACCAAATATAAATCCGCAATCGGCTGCACTTGAATCAGCTTCCTGTACCTGGGGCTGGCTAACTCGCTGGTGGTCGGATATAGTGATCTCCTATCATTAGCCAAATTTAGCATTGTGTTCAATAACTGCTGTCTTATTGCAGATACCCTCACTTCATCTATTGAGAGTGTAATCTTCATCTCCTTCGTAAATAGGACCTATCGAATTTCTTATTGTTAAGACAATAAACACCTTCCCGTTGTCGTGGAATAGGAGCAAATTAAAGCAGGAAAACCAAGTAGATGGAAAACTAAGTTGAAAGATGAGGATTAACTACAGAGAGAATCAGCTAGGATGATGTGACATTCACCTTCCACATAGTCCCACTAAAAAGTACCGAATTTAGATTAAGGAGCTCGGCGAGCTGATTGAGCTCCTCTTTGACATGCCTAATCAGTTTCGTCATTTCAGGAGAATCACCTGAGCTTGTATCATACTTTCTTCCTTTCACATCACTAATCACGGCTTTCCAGGCTTCATCACAGGACTTCAATGTTTGTTGAACATCCAGAAAGCGGATAGTTTTGGCTAGAGCTAACTTCTTCACACAAAATCTAAGTGACTCGATTGGAATGCTTTATTTGTCCCTTCATAGGTCTGAAGCTAGAGACACATGCACAAAAGGTGAACTTCATGGCAGTACGAGATTGGAATGAGACTTACTTCATTTAAGAAGCCAAGATGGCCATCTGAGTTTGAAAGAACAGAAGACAATAAGATTATATCCTTCTCCCTCCCTTGAAACCTGTCAACCGACTTGACTTTTACAGTGACGCATGAAGTATTGTTGAATCTGCTCAGCATTTTCTCCAATTCCTTTACTTGGCTTTGGTATGGAGAGATCACACCAATGCTCACATTTTCTGCCTTAGCATCCCTACAAGTTACCAAAACATGTAGAAAGTCTTAGCAACCCCATGATCCATAGCCCCTCAAATGGGAGACGTAAGAAAATAACAAGCTCAACATTGATAATTAAGAACATGAGCATAGAAAATTGGACTATGAGATCACCTAACTGATCACAGTAGCTGGCAGCTGCATGTGATTTCCAACTAGAACGACCTATTTTATTGTACGCACTATTGTAGTCTCCGCCTCGACACACTAAGCAGCCTCGTCAACGATAATACATTCGAGGGATTTGCTCCAGAGTAGGATTTGCTGACTAGATGACGATACAATGCTAAAAACAAGCCAAGCATGTCCAAGACAATTCTTTTGAACCCACTCACGCATAGGCTTCACGGGAACTTTGAAAATCTTATTTAAGTGCTGTACCGAGGTAGAGAGAGCGTCTTTGAGACTATTCACCGCCTCCAAGATCTTTGCTCCTATGTCAGTTAAGAGCCTTTGAATGGTGCTCAAAAAATCGAGTGTGCTTTGAAATGACGGAGATTCTTGAAAAAGAAAGTATGCTTCAGCCTCTTTTAAGCTGATCTGAGTAGCAAGGGATATAAACTTGTCAATCTCATTGGATATTGTTTGAAAAACCTTTCTGCTTCTTACTGTGCAGATATTGCTAGATAGATCTGCCGACAATCCGCTATAGTTCTCCTCAATACTTGCTGCCAGCTTAGTTATTTTCATCCTGAAAAACTCAACAAAGCTTGACTTTCCAACTTCGTTGCTCTCTTTCAAAGCATCAAATTGCAAGCTTGCCCATTTAAGAATTTGAGCATTTTAATTGCCGATGCTCGCCAGCCAGTAATCGTAGAAAGAACATGTTGGAGTCGATCAACTCTTGGATCAAGCTAGAGCAGACCGAGAGGCCCTTCTACATCGAAACACTCGTCATTGCCAATCAATACCACATCACCAAGCGTTACAAAACTCAATGTGTTACTTTTGATCCCCTTGCTGCTCAGCTCAAGAAGCTGACCATATTGAGTACTAATAGCCTTGTTATTCGCATTGGTTACCTTAATAAACTCCAGAAATCTCAACGCAACTTAAGACACTTCCAAATTCGTTGATGTACAACCAGAAACTCTTTACTTTCGACAGCTCAGGATCATAAAAAGAGTTGCTAGCGTGAAGGTTTTGCCTGTCCCAGGTGGACCTTGAATCAATCTGATGTACGGTCTTTGCCTTCGCAAAAGCCCATTAACAACAGTTGTCACTACGGTAGCCTGAGACTTGTTCAGTCCCCGATGTCGACAATAGCTGGCAATAATTTCTGGTTTTTGATCAATGACAAACTCGTCGACAAGGAGGCTATCTGCATCCAAATCACCAAACTTTCCCTCATGCATGATCGTCGTATAGCAGAACAACATTGTAATACTTGGACGCCAATTTTTCGCAATAAATCGATAATTAGAAAACGGTGGATTCAAATGAAGAGGCTCACCGAATAATCCTAAGCTTCAAGATCAGTTTTGTATTTAGACAAAAGGATTGAAAAACAGCGCGCTCCAAATGAATGTAATATGATGATCTAATTCCTTCCAATGATTGGTGCAGTTGTACAAGAATCTCTTCCACCAAGGAATCTTTGAAGACTTCAAGATATTTAGAAAAGGATGCAAAATGCATTGGAATGTGATGAACCTCCATTCATGAAATGTTTGAAATGAGTAGGAGTTTCACAAACAACATCAAATTCTTAATATTAAACCGTTGATAATTCGGCTAACACTAACAACCTACGTCAGATCTCTATATGCGTTGCCAGGATTATAGATTCTAAAACTCAAAATATCCCATGCTTTATTTTTGAGGAGGTTTTCGTACATTATGGCTTTCACAGACCACTTCAGCACCTCTGACATCCGAGTCCTGCTCTTCTTGTATTCTGTTCCACAATCAGGAGTGAGGATGGTAACAGATTCTCCACCACCTACTCGGGAGAGCTTCTGGAAAAACTCCTTGTCGGCCTTCACAACTATTGCTAGAATACTTGCCCTCTACTGTCTAAAAACCTATAGCCGCCTGTTATCAAGAGAGTACCAGCAATCATGGTGGAGCACAATACGGATAAGCAAAAAGTCCATAAAACGTACAAACTTCACGTAAATCGACTCTCAGTGGCAAGCATGTTTAGAAAATTATCCATAATTATGAAAAATAGTGGGCTGAAAAATGGATAATTAATATTAACTTTGATGAGTAATAAATTCAGGATTGCATGGTAAATCAATTCCAAAGATATCCACTATCAAAGGCAAAGTCGGCCGCTCTTGCACTACAATGAGATTCTAGACGTAAAGAAACTTCTGCTTGCAAGGGATACTATTGCTCGAGTTCCTCAACGACCAGCAATAAATCGAATAACCTAACATGTGAATAAGAGAAATCCATGCGTGCCATGATCATTATACAAATCCACGAGACACTTCTGATAGCACAAAGTTCAAAACTTAAAGGTAATGCCGTCCGAAAAAGAGCCAAAATAAATAATGTTGTTTAAAATATTCAGTCCAAATTCGTCGAGCTTTTACATAGAATTAAGCAGAAAAATTATGAAATGCATAATAACTAACCAGGGAACACCATCCGTTGAAAGAACTCCCAAATATGTGTCGCGGTAAAGTTGCCATTGAACTTGGAGAATGTACATGTACCCCCGCCTACCATCACTTCATATCATATGCAAAACCGCCTTGCGATAGCTTAGCCTCACCTCTTAGAGTACAGAAGATCTAACTCATCAATTTTGGAGATATCCACGATCTTGTAATCATATTATACCAAGTAATAGTGGCCGAACATAAAACCATGGATGTGCACAAAATGGGGGTGGACAAGGATCTTGGAAACTTGCGGTTGGAAATACCAGAAGAAAAGCAAGTAGAAATTCAGGATGAATCCAAAGAAATCTCTGATATCCACGCAATCTAGTAACATTAACCCGTTGAAAACGAACTACATGACTCTAAAGCACCAAGCTGCTGCAAGAAGTAACAAAATTACTCTCAAGTGCTAAATTCTTTGAGTATATGGATGGATGAGTCTGAGTTGAATGTCAAAGGTCAAAATAAGCTTGCTCGCAAAATCCCTGAACCATGAGGTTAGAAGAATGGTCCTACCGGTGCGGGTGCATTTTTAAAGGTGACTGCACAAACAAAACTAGAAGCTGAAATTTTGACACACTTTGAAAATCTGCTCTCACGTTGCTCTCTCCCACAAACTAGCCTGAAGTTATTTGAGACGAATAGAGACAGAGTATCAATCATTCAAGATATTGGAATACTGGGCTTCCAAATAATGCAGCAGCTTTTCCATGGAGTTCCAAACAAAAAGATGATCCTCCCATCAGAACATAACTATCACTTAATTTATAATCTACAAAACAGAGCTAAAGATTTATAACCTGCTTCCAGATTAGAAACTGCATAGTACGGGCACGGGAGCCTTGTAACGTCTAATGGCTTAAAATTGCCCTAAATCTATAATCAAGTTCAACAGATTCAACAGACTGACCAAGTCCACATCCGCACTGCCATTCAGCGATAATTCCCAGTAGTATGCATCAAACTTGATACAGGCGCCGACACTTGTATATTGTACTAAAAGTACCATCCAAAATTCAAAGCATCCCTTAAGCTGTGACACACAGCGATCTAGGAAGGAAGAAGGTTGATGCATTTCGTACGAAGTGCTCTCCTCCAAAAAAGTATTCTAAACTAAGACTTGAAAGACTGAGCTCATTCACCAGCCGCTTTCTTCATCTTCACTCTACCTCACGTTAAAATTGACTTCACTGTGAACAAGGCAATTCCATCATATCGTTCTTGAGGCACTGCCTTCTGCAAGCAAGGCACAGAACATGATGGAATAAAATAGATACATGCGAGTAGGAGCCGACCACATGGACCAAGTACACACTTGATCTTAATGCCAGAGGTGAAACCAAATGCCTCAAGATCGTATAAGGTGCGAATTGTGAGTCGGAGTGAGTACATGACTTCCAATTAGTGAGCAACCATTAGAGAAGAGGTCCGCATCTCTAGAACCTTGACATATATCTCCTAGCAACTCAACAGCCATTGCTCATCGCTCTGCATCGAGCTTAATCACGCTCCATTGTAAGACTAAAGCTCCAACCCAAGAACTCTTGCAGCAGAAACATAGTGCCTCCACGGACTCCATACTCCACTGAGCAACGAACACCAGTCAGCAAACGATATAAGAATGCTGAAACGCGGAATGCATGCAATACTAGCGCCACGCAGTTCCACCGGCACTACACTTTGACTCTTCTTGATCGAGGTGTACAACTTCCAAATTGACACTACTAGCGACCGCATTATTAACACAACATGATGATCTCAGTAAGATGCCAACGATCTCAACACAAACGGCACAATTGACTCCGCAATTCGCACCTGAAAGTCCAATTGCACACTTACCATCGCTCACACGATCGCTTAAACCACCACATAATAGCCAGCACCGAACACCTAAAATACCTACCGCAACTGATCTACAGCAACGACAAGAAATCAAAGCCAGCTTACAAGAACACTTCACCCTCCGCTCACTCCCCCGAAACATACAGAATTAGAACAAATCTGAGTCACACAAGCACTTGCAGCACATGATCACTGCCGATCCACACCGTCCCCTCACCATCTCACCTTCCTCCTCTCTCCTCCAACCAACTCTATCAAGAAAGTTCACTCAGCGAAAGAAAGAACACTCCCTCTGCATGCCGCATTTGGAATTTCACCTGATCGCACGGAAATGAACTCCATATCAAACTGGGTGACACCACAGCAAACTCCGAGCACCGAACCAAGTGATCGTGCACCACTTGAAAGACACGTGGAAGGAGAAATTTACTCCACGACAGAATTATCAAAACTCCGCCCAATAGAAGGGATGGTAAAAACAGAAAAGAGAGGACACGCAGCATGGACGCTGAAGAGTTAAGATCTGGCGAGTGAGAGAGGAGCTCCGGTACAAAGCGGTGGAGTATGCAGAGAGCGGAGCATGGCAACAATCGATTGGAGTTGAAGATCCAATAAAATGTGTACAGATACCATAGCTAACAATGACGGAACACCTGAAGCAATTGGAGCAGTAACAGCATCGTACCTCACGAGAGCACGTAGTTGCGATGGAAGGAATGGACTCCTGGCCTTCAGACGAGGCTAAAAAAACTTTTTAAACTCAAAAAGGGAATTTCAACAACTTCTAAAAGTGACCTGTACTTGTGATTTATGCTGTCTTATTTCCCATGGCTATGAATTATTTCTAGTAACTGTGATACTAGAACATGATAATAGTGTTTCTTGAATCCATCAACTTCAGATTTTCTTATAATCCCTTTACAACCAACCATGCTTGAAAATTTTTCCTAGATTTTTCAACGGGAAAAGACAACATTCGGATATAAGACTCCTTTGAAATAGGGGAATCTGTTGTACCTAAATAGAGTGTATATTAAGTATGATGTCACTACCTTACAATCAATCATGCATGAATCTTTTTCCTAGATTTCACCAAAAAGAAGATAACATTTGGATACAAGACTTCTTGGAAATAGGGAAGTCTATTGTGCCTGAATAGGATGGGTATTGGATATGGTTAGTCTACTTTAGCGGAGATGTACATTTGAATGAATAGAATCTATGAATTCGTTCATGGAGAGGGGTGGTTTTCGGTGTTAGTTCAAGGAGTGAGTTACCTTAGTGGTGACACTCACGGTCCAAGGGTAGGTTAGGAGTATAGGCTGGAAGCGGGGACAACGGAAGTGACTGGATGGGAGAGCAAAAAAAGGGGGTTATGGTTTTGAGAACAGAATATTGTAATGGAAATGGTACAATATCAGTAGATGTCACTCTGTCCATATATATCATTAGCGGCGTTGTGTTCCTGGATTGGCAACTTTTATTAGTCTCTTCATACAAAACATCCTCACTACTTCATTTTGTATCCTATAATTTATAAGAATATCCGTGGAGAGATTAGATATATAAATTCATCCGAATAAAATTTTCAGCTCAAAATCAAATGAAATTTGCAATACTTGGATGCTGTTTAGATGATATTAGGTTGACAATCGGACCAAGTGGCATCTCAATCTAGTTGCTTAATGAGTATATTTGGGTCCTATAATTTATAAGGATATCCATCGTATATCTATGCGTGGGGAGATTTGGAAATTAGTACAAAAAACTTTTGAATCAAAATTGCCAGATTACCAGTTAAAATTCAAAGTTTTCAAGTAAATTTTGAATGAAATATGCAATACTTGGATGCTACCTAATGATACAAAGGTAACAATCGGACAAATTAATGTCTCAATTTGATTTTTTTATGAAAATATAGGATAATTATTAATTCCATTTGGAAATTTCTCATTCACTGCCTTGTATAATTTATACATAACTTCATTATTATAATTTACAAGCAACTTTGTTCAAAAATAATTATTTTTTTTTGAAAAAAGAAAATGCCACATGTCACATTTTATTTGGTTTGGATCCATGGAAATAGATGATGAATCATTCAAAATACTTAATTGTTTGACATTAAAACAACGAAGCTGCTTATAACCTAAAGCATTGTCTTATATTTCATGGTAGAAAATAGAATTTATCCTTAAAAATGGAGCACATAATTCCACACTATTATTTTTATGTCTCTTGGAAAAATACTATGGAGTGTCAAATGAGTAGACTCTTCTAGTATATCAATTTATTGTAGATGAAGAAGGTGTTTCTCTCTCAAGATAGAGGACAAAAATTTATTTCATATAAGACTAGCATACCTGGCCAATTTATTAATTCAACATCCTTTTATGCATGGCTACAAGATATTTATTCGATATAAAGAACTAAATACCATCTTTCATACGTAGATTCTATTTTTGATCATCGTTGAAATTTTTCAAGATTTTAAGCAAAGGCTCTCAAAATTATTTGTATTTTATGGCATTACTTTTTAGGTATAGTAGGTCCTTCTAAAAAAATTAATATTATATTTAAAAAACCAAAATATAAGAGTGAAAGTCAAAAATTTCAATTTGAAAACCTAATTTTTACATCACTATTTTTATAAAAATGATATCATTTTCAAAATTTGAGTTTTTTTAAATAGGAAACTAAATCTATAAACTTTTTACTTAGAGCTTGTTGGTAAGCAACTTATAAGCCATTTTTTAATACTATTCTACTACATAAATTTGAAGAGGAGTGGTAGAAACTTAAGTGGTAAATAATTATTTAATACTTGCAAAAAATATAATAAATATTTATATTAACTTTCAACTATTAATACAATTATTTTTGGAGGTTTAATTCATTTAGAATTGAATTGTCAAAAATATATATAAATACTTCTAAATATACATTTAATAAATTTATTGATTTAAAATTAACATTGTTAAAATTATTTACAAGAATTCTATATCATTTTAAATTGTATATTCAATTGTATAGATGAGATCTAATTTTAATAAGGTTTTAGATTACAATTGTTATATTCTACTACACCTAAGAACTTTAGCATAATAGATTTAACTCAAAATAAAACTTCTCTTGTACTTATGGATTATAAAAGTTCTACATTTTGTTGTTGAAATCCTTCATAACAATGCATTGTTATTGATAAACTGTTGTTGATAAATAATAAATAGAATCAAATTAAAAATCTCTAAAAAAAATCAAATATTTCATTGAATGTTATTACAATATAACAAGTTCAATTGTAAACATATTTCAGCTAAACATTTAAATATAACTTATATCTTTCAAATAAATGCTTCATGTATCATATGATCATTTTTTAATATCCATGTAAAATCTAATTTATAAATTTAAAGGCAATGTATTCCACAAGCCATAGATAATTATTATGGTGATGAATAATTTTCTAGAAACTAATAAATCATTAATCACTCCTTTTCATCTCCAAACTTGTTATCATATGTTATCTTTTATTCTTTATTTTATATCCATAAGACTTTTTAAAGTAGTTAATTCATACGTTCAAATCAACATTTGTACAAATACATCCAAGTATGAGTTCTTAACAATTACTTGAATAATTTGGATAATCAATATCTTCACGAGATTAACACAATTCAATTCTATACACACAATTACACCACTCTGAATACAAATAAGACTCCAAAATTCTTTTAGAATTTAGAATGCTACAACACTTTGTTGCCATTGATCATCTACACAAGTGTTGTGACTGACCTAGAAAGCATGTTACTGATCCAAATGATCTAGTTAAGTCTAATCAAATTGTGTATATTGAAAAGTAACACCCTTGAGTACAAGGCACTCCAAGTTTGACTAGTGGAAGAACATGGTTGAAATAACATTCCAAAAAATATTGAGATGTTCTTTCAACCAACTTGAGGTATAGTAGAAACAACACCTTAATATTATTTAGGATGGAAGAGTGCTAAGATGTGAATAATGAGCAGTGAGCTGTAATTTGTGAGTGGTGAGCAACTATTTATTATTATAATTTTGGACATTTGGAGGTCTATGGCCGTGGATTTTCGTTGAACATTGGATCACCTTTTTGTGTAAATGTTGGAAGCAAATCCTATTTCTATGGAAAGAAAATTCCATTGCCGTGGAAAAGTTTATACAAAAGCATGTTAGTATATAGGAATTATGGTTATAAAAAATCTAGTTTCATGGGACAAGTCCACATGTAAGACCAAAAAACATGTAGTGCTCCTAGAAGTCTCACGACCATGTATTCATTAAGCAAATGAATCAATAAAAAATATCATGTGATAACAATCACCAAAACTAGTCAAAAGTACAAAACAATGAAGCAGGAGTACCAGAACCACCGTCGCTACCTTCCATTGCATCTAAATCAAGGATTTCATGTATACAATGAGTTATAATCTATTTTCTCTCATGGCAAAGTAAGAAACAGTGCCGTTGTCAACATTATTTTCAATTTCTCTACATATGAGGCAAGGATAGGCATATGTGGAAGGGATGCCATTGAGATATTCAATTTGCAAACAACCATGCATTAATGAAAAAATGACCATAGGAAAGTCATTGTACTTGTATAGGATGGGTATTGAGTGTATGTGACAACATCCACCATCGGAAAGTATCATTCAGAATGTGAGTATAATAATACTTTCAACAGTATACATTGGAACTCAGAGCACCGCTTGAGCAAATATTTTTGTTCGATGTACTGAATAAATGCCACAATTTAATATCAGTTTTTGACAGATTAAACGACTAGAACTATACAAATTGTTTGTTTTCTTCCATATGTTATTCATTTTAGACAAAATCTGTAGAATTAAAATACAAATGGAATGTAGTTTCTCTGCTAGAAGTTTGATCTCTTTCAAAAAAATTTAAAGAACTCGCAAGAATTCCAGTACAAAACGAGTCTATTGTTGGAATTTTCTAACATTGAAAATTGTCCGACATTTTTCAATTTTACAAAGCTGTATTTTTCAACTTCACTTTTATCTCATGATTTTTTTGGAATGAATTTTTTGTCGAATTGGTTTTAAACAACTGTACATTTGAAGTTTAGTTTATGAGAATATCTCTACTAATATTATTACCACTATGTAGTATCAGTTATAACATTGTAAATTTATTCTTTTCTAATATGAGATATAGATATTACAATCTAAAAGGCTACATCCACATTTTATGCACACCATCTACAATAAGCTTATTAGAAAATTATACGGTCAAAATTTTCTCAGCACATTTTCATTTACAATGATGACATTTTACTAACAAACATATTTTTGTATTCAAAACAATCCGATTCCCTTCCAAGTTCAAAACCATATCAATTGCTCATATTCTACGATATAATTCAAGTACTTATAATTCTAATCTATAAGATAGTCACTCACGTTGTCATCAATATTGATTTTTTGATAGTTATGTACTTTTTCTCCTAGTATAATAATAATTCAATGATTGTATTCATTTAAACATATAATATTTTTGAACATAGAGAATTATTTAATGATACCATTCATTAACCAAAAGTAACATGGCATACAGAATGGTGGAAATCTACAAAGTAGCAGCTTCTGAAAGAAAGCTTGTAACCATACCTAGTACTTTGCTTCTTTGGGCCAGTAAACATCTGAGGAAGGTATTGCTTTTGGATAAAGTGTTAAACCAACACAGTCAATCGACATAGTTATGAACGTTTTAAATTCACAAAGGGGCTGTAACCAACCACTATTTTTTTTTTTTGAAAACAAATACTTTTAGGTGTGGCAATCCCCACGGTTGCAAGGAGGTTAAGTAGATACTACACACATTAAATGTAGTTTACAGCATCTGATATCCGGAAGAGGCCAAAAATACTATGACACCCGGAGATATCCTATAATATCATTGCAATACATACATGATATCTGTACTCTCAATATGCAATGGTGGCTACGTACTGCAGCACAAGAATTGATTTTTAGGCTACTGATTTGAATTGAAAATCTCTCACTGATCTTCTTTTGTGTGTATAGCAATCTCATTATCTTTGTGAAATTTAGCCAGAAAAAAAATCATTGGAACTAATCAATAGGAAAATCAATAAAGGGTATATATCGACATCACCTGGAAGTACCTGCAAGTCGACGCTTTCACTAGCGTGACCAGCCACTAATGGCTATCTCAAAATGATCTTACAGAGTCAATAGTTAACTCAGACAGTTAATAATTGAATTGTATAATTGACTTTGTATTAGCGTCGCAGGGTTCTTTTGGCATTGAAATTCCAGAAAGCTACAACAAAATTTTGTACTACAAAACATAAGAAAAATTAGAAGAAAATGCCAAATGTCAACAATTACGTCTAAAAATGTTGAGAAAGATGCCATATAGAAATTTTGATAAAAATAGAATTTATATTGGAGGAAAGTTGATTTTACATCTAAAATATGTCTCTAGTGGAATGTGTTGTACGCAGAATTACTTGCAACCATTTCTCCGGACAATGATTTCTATTCTTTGCTCAAAATTGTATTGCAATGGAAGTACATACTTTTAGGAAGCATATTCTACTCGATGTTTGTAGGAAGATTAACCAGGATTCCAGTGGGAACCATGTGGTGACGCTTGATGGAATTGACATGTGCCCAGAAGCATGGCGTGTCATCATGGGGGTCGCCTATTCCACCTTCTATTGGCACCAAAGCACAACAAGAGATGGAGCATGAGTGCAGCATCACAGAAATGCAGGGACCAAGAAGCCTCGTACATATACTCTGCAGGCCATAATTACTTTGTGCGATATGGTAGACAATGTCGTCAATGACATGCCTCACAGGACCACCACTTTGAATACTAGTGAGAAGGTGGTCTCGAAAACTATTGTATCATCCTTTCATTAGAGTGCAGTCTTTTGTGAGGTGAACGATGTAAATGGCTGGTTCGGCCTAAAATCCGTATCTCTTGCAAAGCATAGTAGAATCTATACCAGAGAATTCCATAAATATTCTACTAAAAAATACGGGGGTAACTTTGTCCGTTGTGGAATATGCAACCAACTAGAGCAATTAATGTTGGCTAACACTCGAGGGTCCACCACATATAATATATGGAAAATAAAGTCGAAGCAATACCATAATTTCCAATAAGCCCATCATATTTTATACAATAGAAACTACAAGTATTTGGAGGAGAAACCGGATGAGGTTCTTTGCATTATCCACCATAAAATGGACCATATCAAGACAACGTCTCTATATTTCTCTCACAATAATAAGACGACGGATTCTTTTATGAAGTTGATTGATTCTATAACTGGAATGATTGTACATAGATTTATAATTTAGAATTCTATTTAGGACCAATT
The DNA here is from genome assembly GCA_036785485.1 of Physcomitrellopsis africana. Classification (NCBI taxonomy): domain Eukaryota; kingdom Viridiplantae; phylum Streptophyta; class Bryopsida; order Funariales; family Funariaceae; genus Physcomitrellopsis; species Physcomitrellopsis africana. The sequence goes on along the minus strand of JAWRVF010000382.1, from coordinate 286,928 downwards.
CACACGATGGTGTACAAGTCGAGCGGACCTTGGACAACTCTCCTTGATTTCAACCATGAAGACGATAAAATATACATATTTTGGCCTCTTGGCAGTCATAATACATAGCCTCCAAGGACAGATCCACTAGTTATGCCTATACTATATGTTAGGCTCTGATCCATTTCACACCTCTTCAATCATTGTGTTTCAATCTAACAGCCCAAATCTTATCATGTTCTCAAAATTGAGTGATTAATTGATTTGATTGATGTAAGTGTGTCTCTGTATACAAGGATGGCTTGACAGGACATTCGATGCAGATGTGCTCATTCATATTAGAAGTGGTATGCTAAAATCATGGGAGTTCATGGGACATGCTTGATTACATCAGTGGGATCTTGGCTTGTTTTTTTGGAGATTTTCTTTTAATGTATTCAAAATGGCAAAATGAAATAAAATAGGAGCCACATGATTCCACATTCATTTATGTTTTGATAAAAAATAAATTTTATATATATTTAGAAAATAATTTTTATCCAAATTAGGTGATATCATCCAATTTTTTGTGGAAAATGGAAATTACCTGGCACCAAAATACTAATGATATTCAGCATTTTTGTTCTTCTTCTGTACATACCGTCTTCTGGCCGTGGTTGTACAGGCTCTCCTGAATGAGGTAGGCACCTACCTGAAGCTATAGGAGCATTGGGGTGTTTTCGTACCCGCATTGATCGGATATGGAACCACAGCTCATGGCCAGATTGTTTATATAGCAACAGAGTTGATCGATGGCAGTCCACTCGGACCTGGTAAGTCGTAAGCTCTTGAGACCAGCAAATGCGGAGTGTGGTTGTCTTGCTCTTCTGGTCCCGAGGGCTGCGTGCAGCTGTGTCCTGATGCCAGAATGGAATCTTCGGTGGTCCACAATGAGCAGGCAGAGTAGGCATTTTATTTACCTATCAATGTATTATTTTTGGTTCTCAGCAACAGTGACCAAGGAGGTGGCCACTGCGGCGCTTCAGGCACTTGGTGCAGTCCATGCGTGCAAGCTGCTTCATGGGGATGTTGAGGCACGGAATATTATGGTTGTGCGGGGTACACAGCCTTCCGTCCGCCTGGTGGATTTCGGCTTTGCGCGGTGCAGCAGCAATAGGAACTCGCAGAAGGCAGAGCTCAGGAAGTTGCAGCACCTCTTGGAAGACATGATGGGAGTAGGGGTGGGGAAAGAGTCAGATGGTGTAAGATATCCTCATAAGCGGCTTTGTTTAGTATAGTGTAACCACCTTTTCAGGCGACTCCGATGAGGAAGGGAGGCTCATCGATATCTGCCGGCCGGAATGGCAATCTGCACGGTTGTAGAGGGCAAATTGTGTTGTGCTTACCGAGTTCACATCTTATCGAATAGATTGTGATGGGCAGAATGAGATGAGTAGACGATGGGGAGACTTCCGCTATGTCAACAACGCTCTGCATTCGCTCCTTCACGACGAGATGAGTGTTGGAACTTTCGTTGATCGCATGTGCGCTGCATGTTGAAGGCAGCTGTCCTAATGCACGGCGAAAATTTAGCACTCCTGGCAAGTGCAGCTGGAGGAGAGTTTGCCAAACATAAGCTATCGTACAGAGTTGGTTCGTCTAGTATACAGGAAAGGATTTCTTGCCTTTTTTAACACCTGATGCAGTTTTGCAGGAGTTAATGTGTTGACTGGATCTGAATCCAGAGCGTCGGGATAAAGAATACAGTTGTCACGTGGTAACTAGTATGAAAAACTTTTTGGGTGGAGACAAATTAGTAGAGATGTTGATGCTTTACATTCTGTGGCTTGACGGTAGGGGGGCTTGGTTGCTAGCTGGAGCCTTTTCAACCCAATTTTTGGTCGTGTGAATTCTTGTGACCTTCCAGGAAGAGGAACACGCGCCCGGCTTCCAGAGCCTGCAGGCACAGCATAGTTGGTGATGATAAACAGCGAAAAAAGCGAACCCCTTCTCTTGTCTTGTTAGAGAAAAATATTTGCATGGTTTACAAAGTCTATTCAACATTATGCATATCCTACTTTTTGAGAAGATTGTGCACCAAAAGGTGGACTTGGTTCTGAAAGGGGTACCTACCAAGAAACTCGGGGTTACTATGCGAGGTACCAATGGTGTATGGTCAACTCCTGTTCTACTGTGGCAGAGACTTTATTCCCAAGTCCGCTCAAAGGTCAGCACCTCACCTCTCGTGTTGAGCACTGCAGTTTTAGGTGAAACCATCGTATAAAATATGCAACATGATAAAACCAATACCATGAATGTAGCACATATAAAAAGGTATCCAGATATACCACCAGCACATCTTTCTGAATTTCATTTGTGCATCTTAATCATAGCCATGACAACAGATGACCAATCAATCATAATGCAAGTTCTGTCAATTCCTGAGTACTCAGTCTACAGTGTTACCTTGTAGATTATGAAGTGTTTCAAGGCCAATCTACTATAATAACTCACACCGACAGTGTATTAATTTTAAAAAACGAACATAATCAGGTCTGGTACCCCCTTAAAACCCCCAAAAAATTGGTAGGTAAGCTTTTACATATTAAATTTATCAATCTTCATTAATTTTTTGCTCACAACTCACATGTTACCATTCACCACTCATGGCGTGGGACTAGAAGCCGCGTTGTAATAATTACCCTAACGGAATCCGGTGCGGCCGGAAGGTATAAGAGGGGAGGAATCAGATCCAGCCGGAGAAAACCCCTCTTACTATTTCCTGGCTCTCTTACTCTCTCAATTCCGCTCTCCTACCTCCTCACCTTTTTCTCGAGTGAACAGTGAGTCTTAGTTAGGTCCGGAAGTTCTTCCGGGAGGGATTGTGTGAGGTAACGATTGTGTAGGGTATACCATGCCGATTCTAAGAAAGAAGGCGACGGCGGAAGCACAGGACCTACCTCCATTCCGGAAGGTGCTTCTACTAGTTCCGGAAGACCCCAGCAAGATCGCCGAGCTGAACGAGAGTTTACGAGGGATGGGGTGCTCCGGCCTGCTGCACATGCCCTGGGGATTCTGGGAGGAGCATATGGTCCGGGATCTCCTGGGACCTCCTTCGAATGAGTATGATGGAAATATGAGAGGCAAGCCGGAACAGTGGACGAAGGAGGTCTGGAGGGACGTGTACGGATTCCGGAAGGGAGGGCTGGGAACTACCAGCCGGAAAGAAGACTACACGACCGGCGAGTTCTCCAGCAGGGCAGATCCAAAGGAGGGCTTCTCCGTGGCAGATTGTGTTGATGATAGGGCCAGGGCGATATTATCCTGACTCATCCCCATTCTCTATCCGGAGAAGCCAACCCGGGTTACGGCCACCTGGGCCAGCACCATCTTGGGAGCATTCCGGAAGAAGAGGAAGGTAGATTGGGTGCTCCTCATGCACGAGCTGGTGATCAAGATGGTCAAGGCTCTTCCTCAATCAAAAGGTACACTGCTTTCCTCCTATCTCGCCTATCTTTATAACCACCACGAACTACTCCGAGAGGAGGAGCAAGTGAACTGGGAGAGCTAGGAGAGGATGGCGGGGAAGAGGGGAGTCCGATTCCGATCTGGAACTGTCTTCGCCAGAGAAGCCGGATCACCCGGATCCCTCACCTCCGGAAATTACAAGATCCGGGATGAGGAAGAAGACAACATCAAGACTCTTGGAGGACAGTCTAGGGCGGTACAAGAGGACCAGGACGGATGAACCGGAGCCTTCTCAAGCTGCCACAAATCCATTACCACTGCACCGGATCGTAGTCGCAGTAGAAGAGCTTCGGATTATCATCCGGAATCAGGAGGACAGCTTGGAAGAAATAGCCAGGTTGGTGGATTGCTCCGACCGTAACAACCTTCCGGGAGCTGTCCGAGCGGCCGTAGGGAATTCCGCCCGGACTCTACAGTTGGAGGAGGAGGTGATGGCCTTGCAAGTGGAGTGTGGGAGACTCTGGACGGCAAACAGGGTAGCTGAGAACAAGGCCGCTGAAGCACAGATCCGGGCGGCTGCGTCAGCCCTCGCACTCACGGAGGTAAGGGAGGCTCTCAACCTCCCCACCGACATCGTCAACAAGGCGAGACACTTTGACGCCAAATTGGACCGGGAAGACCACCTCTCGAAGAGCCGGATTATCGGGTTTCTGGTGGATCAAGCCCATCGGATGGGCCATACCTTGGACTAGGTGAGACTCCTAGTTGATAACTTGGTCCCGCCCCAACCACCAGCAGATCGAGGAACGCAAATCGCTCCACCGAGTCCGGAAGTGATAGTGATTCTGGAACTAACTCCTCCCAGAGGGGAAGGAAATCTGGAAGAGCAGGCCACCTCCCGGAGAAAGAAAGCAACCTCGGAGGAGTTGGTGGACATACCTTCCCCCGTACCTCCGATTCCGGGAGGAGCTGAATGGGTGCATCTCGATGTCCCGACGGAGGAGGAAATTGCTAGGGCAGATGACGTCAGCGGAACAAGGCCTATCCTGCCCCAGTTCCGGATGATTGCAGGAATGACTATCTCTCTAAGTAGACCACCCAGGGCGGGGACTAGTCTGGGTGTTATGCGGGTACTCCAGTCATCCGGAAGTCCGGGCCCAAGTTAGGTCAGCCCGAGAATCACATCCATGCCTTCCCCGGTTCCGGCCCAGGACGCCACTCCATCCAGTCCGGCTATGACCCCTCCCAACTCATCTCCTCGGTGGTACTCCGGCGAAGACAATCGGCAAACCCGGTTTGAACGACGGCGCCTCCGGAGCGAAGGCGAAGCATCTGGAAGTAGGAGGTAGTATAATGATAGCTAGAATATAGGATTTAGAGTGATAGATTATACGGTGAGGAGGAAAGTGAGCGACTAACGGTGGGGCTCAGAATTGCACCCGGCCACTCCTCCTTCTCTGTAAATGTAACTTACAAATAGGATTAAGTTTTGTATAGTCCGGTTCTAGATTAGTTCTTTCTGGAATTCGATCTAATCCGGAGTACTTCTAGATCCGGAAGTTTTCCGGATCCGGAACTATGAGATTCTGGAAATCTGAAAAGTCTCAATTCGGGCGGATTTGTAGGATATGGTCTGGCTTATTCCGATCTGCTCAACCTAGTTTTAGTTGGTTAGTTTTAGTACTTAAGGACTAAACTCAAGAGTTCAGCCACTCATCTTTTCGCTCTTAATTGTACTCCCTTCTTTGTTAATATTTTTACTTTCCACATGAACCGTGTATTGAGGGGTGTTTGACAGGAGAACAGAGTGAGTCCGTTCTGGCTTAGTCTCAGTGTCTTCCTTCTTCTTAAGTCCGACATTGACGACCTGGGTCACGCTTCTCGAAAGGGGATCGTAGGATCGTGGAGGAAAGATCGCGAGGGTTTCCTGACTCATTGCTGCCTTAAGCAGTTATGGTTCTAAGATTCCGGAATTCCACATACCCCTACGAATCCAATCACCAAGAGAGCTAACTGATGATCGCTTCAGAGATATTTGCAGGTTACGGATCAATACCTGGGCGTAGATTCTTCCCAAAGTGAATCTTGTTTGGCGTAGTTTCTTTCTCCGAGATTCCGGATGAGTGATTTTGCATCGTACCCTCTGAGGCGTAGGAGATCAGGGTCATGGAAGAGAAGATCAGGGAGGATTGATTCTTGACTCCCGGCTGCGTTCCGGTTGAAGCGGGTTCCGGGAGAGTCCAAAATTCCCACGCACACCCTGGTCGGATCTAAGAATCTCCGGTGACGGGAAAGTGTTTGCGTTCAGGTTATCCGATGATGAAGGAGTAGGAACAATTCCGGAGAGTTTATCGAGGGAAGTGTCGTTGTAATATAGTAGGACCCTTGTGTGACCTGCATCCGGAATCTATTCCGGATGTTGTGAAGGTGTCCGCCCCTCATTTTCATTGAGTAGATAGGATAGAGTGGTAGTGAAAGTGGGTGTCCAGCCACTATAAGTCACGGGAACAAGTGGCTTTCCGGCCACTACATAAACATTCCGGAAACCTCTCTGAGGAGTAAACAGAGATTAAACCAAACTCACTTTATGACTGGAGACCTGGGGTATTGAAACCCGGGTCCAGTCCGGATACTAGACGGTGGGTGGATAAGTATTAGACAGATTTAGAGTACTTCACAGATTCCCTGAGGATACGAAATCGGAGCGGTTTACTTGGGAGTGTTTTGGTGTCAAATCATTGCATTCCGGAGGAATACTGATCCGACGTGCTACGACAACAAGTCTTCCAAACGCCAGGAACTGTCATGTAGCTCTTCTAGAAATTCATCCGTCACCCCCATAGTTTTTACGAATTGAAATCTAGTTTGTGAGGATTTGCTGAACTGCTGCAAGTTCACTTCCAACTAGGAACAAAGGGCTGGGTTTTTCGCATTTGGAAACATGAGTGACGAATCTAGGCTCCAAGTTGGAATGAATTAATTATGAATTATTCCATTTTTTTCAGAAGAAAATCTAAAGTTCAATTAATTTCCATCTCTGCTACATGGTTTAGCTTTTCCTTGTAAGGCAGGGGCTTGATATGGAGGCAGCTCCTTCAAATTTGGTATTCATATCCATAAAATGTAGGACTTTGATTGCTAGAAGTCTTCTCCAGCGGTTCCACATGATGTACTACTCTCTTCAATGTATAAGAATTGAGATCCTAGATTTTCGTCAAAAAGTTTCATAGTGGGAAGATTTTGGTCAAGACCCCATTCACTTTATTGCTCACTCCTACTTATGAATGTAAGGCTGAAAATTGAGTTCCATGTAGCCAACTTCATTTAAAAGTTTAGTTATGAGTTTGCAGCTTTTCTACACCCAAGGCTTTTTCTTCATTATTGCAATGGTTTTGCATTGTATTTGCAAACCACATTTTTTTGGCACCTCAATGTTTCATTGGCTGTAACCACAGAGCCATTACAAACTGTTGCAAAACCCCCTTCTTATTGTAGTGTGACCACTGTCTATCAATTAATTTTGTTGTTGTGACTCTTGTCTACATATATGAGGTCAACTGTTTACCGTCACCATTGATCAGGATCAATATTTTTGGCCTAATAATTACTTTTTTTTGATAAAAAGAGATTATCAATCCAAAATAATTTTATAATATTCAACTTAGTAAGAAGCATAAAGGATTTCTTGCAAGTAAGCACATAAAGAAGCTTGAACCTGAGCTCATTCAAGGCAATAAATTGGTACTTCAAGCCCCCTCTAGCCAAGCTACTTGACGAGGAAATTCTTCGCCTCACTATCACGTACAAGTATCACTTGCTCGGCCCCAAACTCGCATCCACCTCCACTTGTGATTCCTCCTATATCAAAAAGACTAGTCACCAGACCACGATTCTTCTCAGTCTTCAAGAAAATTGGGATCTCTCCCTGCTGTTCACTGCTTTTTGGATCAAGCTTATCGATCGATTGGGCAAAAAGCGATGCAGCAGTTGTACAGCTCTATCGGCGATGCCCACAACACTTATGTGAGTACGAAAGTTCATGCTCAATTGGAAGAGGGCAGGCACCTTCATGCCAGAGCTGCTTCCACACTTGGAATGCCCTTGAACAGAAGATACGCCGTGATCATTTCTTCCAATAAATTACTCGTCGAAGAGCTGTCTGATATCTTCAAAGCGAAACCCAACACCACGGGCAATGGTTTGAGCTGTATCTCCTGCAAACGGAAACCCCTCTTCCAGATTGTCACTAATAAATTTGAATAGTGCAATCTGTGCTTGTGTCAAATCCTGCACTTCATCGACATATACAAAGTGCATCTTCTCGCCTAGATAATCATGATGCAGTAGCGAGTACAAATGTGTCACTAGGTCTGAAGCGTAGTATTCTTTATTCGCCCTCTTATTCTTCTCATATTGCAAGAACAGGGAATGAATGTCATGTCTCTGTTGCTTGGTGTTAAGTGAGGTTGGCCTTGTCACCATTGAGATGAGTGTAGATTCTTTATTAACTTGGAATTGAAGTGCGGCCAGTACATTGACCCAAATCGCTCAAAATCCACTTCTGTAAAATTTTTGATACTCAAGCTCACTCCCCTGAGTTTGTCTTGATTTTGCTCCACTAAATCGCCTTCATCCTTTTTCTCGCATAAATTTCCATCCTCTACGTCACTGAAGTCCTCATCTTCTTGTTCACTGTGGGAGTTGATGACTTCTTGATACAATGCATGGTCAGCATTCAAATCCATTGCTTCACTACCTTCTGTTGCATCCGAATTCATCCTAGGCTCAAAAATTTCTTCAGGGTTTTGTATAGTCAAATAAAAAAATGACTGTAGGATACAACTGTCCAACACAGTCAAGAACTTTTGGTACGTTATAACTAAAGGATAGCAATCACTGAGAACATTTGCAAAATTGTTAGGAATGGATCCTATCAGCTTGGCTTTTGCCTCATCATCTAGCATCATGTCTTCATAGAGATTATTACTTTCTCCATCGACTGCGTCACCTGCAGTTTTCTGCACGGATCTGCGGAAATTAAATCGATGAAGTTAATTTAAAGCATATAAAGAGTAGCTAATCACCACAAAAGATTTCATGGAAAAGACGCACATACCACACCCTCCATTCTACAAGCAAGCATTAAATTTGAATGGTAGACGATCAATCACAACTGCCATCACATGGATGCCCTTGTATACAGCATAATCAATAGATACAGTAAAAAAAAGTTATTCCATCATTCAACTCCAATGGGCCAACTAATAATGAAGCACTTTTGGCTCGGTGTAAACTATCTTAGTCAACTCACTATCAACTAGCAAATCAGGTGAAAAAATCCAGAATTTGCCTTTAAAAAGCATTGGTCTTTTGGCTGATAATAATTCTTGAGCAAATGTTAAGATGGATAAAACCCCCAAAATTTATACAAATTTGTGCCTAAAAGAGGCAATTACATCAAATTCACAAGCCTTAAATTCTCAAAAGGTAGCAAAATACACTAAATCCTTCTTTTATCTTAAAGGGAATTTTTTCCAAATTTTGACAGCGTATATCTCCAAATCGAATTGTCCCTTCTAACTCAAAATTTACAAGAAGTACTGATATATTCTTAACAACTACCACAAAAAAATTCAATGATAGATCCTTAGTGGATCTTAAGATATCGCTAAACCCTTATCAGTAGTTTTTATACACCTATTCACCAACACCTGTGTATACAATTCTTCATATCTTGAGAATTTAATGCTCAATGGCCGGAAGATTTGAGATAGAACTTCTCAACATCATAATTCACACTCTTGAAAATGTTTAACCAAAGATTCATCCGAGAATTCAAGATATGGCCCAAACTATTACCCTCAACAAAGTAGTCCACTTCTTGCCTTGTAATTAGAAGCATTGACTTCAATCTACTATATCTCCTTCATCAAAACTCCAAATGCTTTGATTCTCCAGTGTTAGATGTGCGCCTTGAAAACACCTTTCTAATTGTACCTTCCAATCTCTAATAACCATCGTACAACTCCCCGTATACTAAAAAGAATGACAATATGTCTCAAATCCACTCTCTAGCTTCAAACAAGCATATCTCCTTTACTTCTAGTCCAAAGCACTTGATTTTTGTACCTAAAATTTTCGAATCTCCGCTCTTCTTCATTGGGTGGCAGCAGACCCTCCTCCACTCACACGCTTGTAACTTCTCAATCACAACTCCAAATGAAGCAAGTAAGGTTTTTTTGGAAGCGCAAAAAAAAGAAGAACAAACACTTCAAATTTCATTACAAAATGCATAGTATAATAGAAGTTATGGCCTTTCAAACATTCGGATTCTTTTCACTCCAGCACACACACACATACACTCCTCTCCCCTTTTTTCACAAAAATCCAACTTGGAGGGAGGAATAAGATACCTGCCAATCCTCTAGATTCCTAAGGTAGGTGGGATCAGCCCATATGCACCTCACATGGGCATCAAAACACCCACTGGCCCAAGGAATACACCTAAAAGTAAGTTCCTATTTATCTTTTAATGCCAATGAACCTCTAAGGTCATAACTAGGAGGTAAACTACTCCTATTCTCCCATCTTTCAATCTCTAACATTTAAATAGAACACAAAAAAACTTATATTAAGTCCTAAGCCTCAACCAACCCTAAGCAGAGGTAAAAATTAAAGTTGAAAAAGAACTTGAGGATGTGCTTGACACCTCTAAATCTAAAGTACCAAAAAAAAGTCTTTTCCCACCTTTGGATCCAACATCCTATTTTATACTTCTTATACATATAAGAATCCTAAAACAAGAGATTTCTGCTAAAATCCTTTTAGATACTAGAGCCTTAGCATGCTTTATGGATAAGGATTTTGTAACCAAGTACAACTTAGTACTTATAAAGAAGATCAATCTTCTACCTGTTGAAGTCATTGATAGATAAAACCTTGCATCACAAGATATTATGGAAGAAATCCAAGCATTGAAAGTAATATTACCAGATCAAATATCATGCATTATCTTTAACATCATTCAATGTCCAACAAATCCTATTATCATTAAACTCCCTTGATTTGAATTATATAATCTTAATATTGATTGGAGTTTGTGAAAGATTTTTTCAAGATCCAAACATCAAAAGAAGAAATGAGATAATATTTCATTTTTTGGAACTAAATCATTTATGCAAGCAGTAAAAAAAAAAGCTATATTTGTATTGTATGCTATTCCAATGAAAGATCTAATGGAGCAATTGAAACAAGATATTCCTAATCAATATCGTGACTTTGAAGATGTATTCAAAATAAAAAAAGCAGACATGTTATCAGAACACCGTCTTATGATTGTGCAATTGAACTACAAGATGGAGCTCAACCTCCATTTGGTCCAATTTATAATCTCTCACAAATGGAGCTTACAGCCTTGTGAGAATATATTGATGAAAACCTAGCCAAGAATTTTATTAGACATTCAAAATCACCTACGAGAACTCCTATCTTATTTGTGAAGAAGAAAGATGGTTCTTTCCATATATGTGTTGACTATCAAGGTCTAAACAAGGTAATTATAAAAAATCACTATCCATTATGATTAATCTCAAGATTATTGGAAAAATTAGGACATACAAAGATCTTTATAAAGATTGATTTGAGAGGCGCTTACAATTTAGTTAGGATTAAAGAAAGAGGACAATAGAAGGCAACATTTTGTACGAGGTATGAAGATTTTGGGTAGAATATTAAGCCTTTTGGACTTACAAATGGACTTGCAATCTTTTAATATATGATGAATGACATCTTACGAGAATACTTAAATGACTTTGTAATCATCTACTTAGACAACATCTTAATCTTCTCTAAGAATGAACAAGAATATGAACACTATGTACATATGGTATTGGAGAAACTACAAGAAAGTGGATTATATGCCAAATTGGAGAAGTACTCTTTTCATCAACTATCAGTTAAGTTTTTGAGATATATTATTTCTAAAAATAGAATTTTTATAGATGAAAAGAAGATACAAATTATTATAGAGTGGAAACAACTATCATCAATCAAAGATATACAATGTTTCTTGGGATTTGCAAATTTTTACAAAATCTTCATTAAAGATTATTCCAAAATTGTGACTCCATCAAAACGACTTACAAGCAAGGAAAAATTTATTTGAGATGATAAGGCCAAAGAAGCATTTAAGAAGCTAAAAGAATCCTTCATTTTAGTATGTAGATCCAACAAAACCATTCATTCTAAGAACAGATGCCTTAAATTTTGCACTTGGATCTGTACTCTCTCAAACTGGTGATGATAGTCAACTACATCGAGTAGCATTCTATTCTCAAAAGTTTTCAGCTGGAGAGATCAATTACAAGATCTATGACAAAGAACTATTAGCAATTGTTGATACTTTTGAAGAATAGCGCTATTTATTGGAGGGAATTCAATATAAGATCATAGTGTATATTGACTACAAAAACTTGGAATATTTTATGAGTGCTCAAGTTTTGAATTTTATCTATCTTCATTGCTCTTTGCTATTTATAAATAACTTGAAGATAGATCTATTTATAAAGAATATTTAACAATGTTTAAAAAATACATATGTGGAAAAAAATAATAATTTCAAATTTGAAGATGGATTGTTATATTTTAAGGATCTCTTATATATTCTTCTAGGTCCTATAAGACTTCAAATTCTTCAAGTATGACATGATCTTCCAATAGTTGAATATTTTGGCTTCAATAAGACCTTGGAATTAATATCAAGAGATTATTGGTGGCCTCAAGCATGGAAATTGGTGAAAGAATTCATCCAATCATGTAAAAATTGTGTCCAAGCAAAGATCTCAAGATACCAATCATATGGACTTTTCTAACCACTTTTAGTTCCTAAGGACCCATGGCAATCGTTATCTATGGACTTCATTACAGACCTCTCAATTTTAAATGGAAAAGACTCATTTTTTGTAGTAGTAGACTATCTTACTAAGATGGTATATTTCATTCCATGCAACAAAACTATTTCTGGGGAGGAAATGGCCAAGTTTTTTATTGATAATATTTATCAAATATATGGCCTTCTAAGTGACATCATTTCAGACCAAGGACCAAAATTTGTATGAAATTTTTGAAGAGGACTATTTCAACTTTTGTTAGCAATTAAAATCTATTTTATAATATTACGCTAAGGAAATCTACCTGTTTAACAATGTAAGAAGCCTCAAGTTAGTCTTTCAAAAAAATATGATAATACACATTCAAAGTTCCGAGGATTTGTCAACCAAATTTGATTGATAATGGTCCTAAAATCTGATATTTATCCAACAGAAGAATCATGGATTAAATTGGTTGGCACCTTGTTTATGAGGCAACTATTATCATGGTTTGCTCTCTTGTTTGAAAAGAGATTATCAATTTTGAGCAATTTTGAAGTTTTCATGGAAACATGTATAGAAGCATTTGGAGTACTTAATAAGGCTCATTGGACAACAACTAAGATCTGAGCATTGTATTAAGAAGCAAGATTTGTATCAATTTATGCATCCAATTTAGGCAATTAGCATGCAACATCAATTGGGATAAAGAAGCCTTAATGAGCCAATTCTATTAAAGATTAAGAGATGATGTGAAGGATTTATTATTGTCACTTCCAGATCCACAATTGCTCAATGAAATTATTAGTTAAGTTGTAAAATATGATAATCAATTATTTCAACATTGTCAAGATCAATATTCATGGGCTTATACAAGACAATACACAATTAGACATATTCATGTTATATGGACAAGCATTCTAAATTCACACTAAAAAATAAAAGACATGCAATTTGATACAGTATGTTATAAACTTCTCAGTCCGCAACAAAAGAAATATCAGATGGGAGAAGGTCTATATCTATATTGTAATAAAGAAGGCTACAAGGTTGGCAATTCTTTGAAAAAATAAAATCGACATATTATCAAAATCAAGAGTGCAATTATTCAAGAAAGCAACAATATTTAGCCACAATATGAACTGTACAGCTAAACAATACAACATTATAAAACTATATATGTTCCTCTCTTTCTACTCAACTTGCTTATTGTTTTATAATTTTTTTGTATTTTGGCCCTCAAAAGCTTCAGATAACCATCTTATTGGATTTGAGGGCATTTGCTTGTTTTATAGATGAAGTATTCACTAAGCTTCATAAAATTTCTCTAGTACAAAAATCCAAACCTATTCATGTAGAGGTAATAGAGGGACAACCATTATCTTTTGATAGTGTCACTTATAAAACCATGCCTATAGAAGTATTGTTCAAAGATTATAGAAACAAAATTGTATTCAATGTTATTAGGATTCCTTCAAATCCTATTATTCTTGGATTGTCTTGGTTGAAAAAGCATAATCCATCTATAGATTGGAAGTTGCAAAGAATAACATTTTTGATAGAAATTTCTACAAAAAAAAATTGTAAAAAGTCACAAATTGGAAAGTGTTTATTTGTTAGAACAAAGGCTTTTATAAGATTGACTGAAGAAGGTACACTATTTGTTATTTTATGAGACTCTAATTAAAATAGATATAACTTCATTAGCAAGTATTCTAGAGCAATATAACAAATATCAAGATATTTTTTAGAAGAAAAATATTAATATATTATTGGAGCACTTACTATATGATTGTATTATAGATCTTTAAGAAGGAATACAACCACTTTTTGGCCCAATCTATAATCTTTTTCAAAATGAGCTTTTGATGTTAAAAGATTATATTGATGAAAATATTGCAAAGAAATTTATGAGGCATTTAAAGTCTACAATAAATATACCTATATTTTTTGTAAAGAAGAAGGATGATTCTTTACGTATGTGTATTGATTATTGAGAATTGAATAAGATAATGGTCACAAATTATTACCTATTACTATTAATCTCAAGACTTTTGGAATAACTTGGCTAAACCAAGATCTATATTAAAATAGATCTTTGTAGAGCATATAACTTGGTATGGATCAAAGAGAGAGATGAATGGAAGATTGCATTTTGGACAAGGTATGGACATTTTGAATATAATGTCATGCCTTTTGGACTAACAAATACACTCGCTATCTTTCAATATTTAATAAATGATATTTTTTGAAATCACCTAGACAAGTTTGTGGTAATTTATCTTGATGATATTTTAATCTACTCAAAACATTTGGAGGAACATGAAGGGTTTATCAAGTTGATATTACAAAAGCTGCAAGATATAGGTTTGTATGTCAAATCAAAGAAATGCATATTTTATTAATGTAAGATAGAATTTTTGAGATATATTATATCTATTGAGGATTTGATGATGGATCCTAAATAGGTAGAGGTGGTTATGCAATGGGCCATTCTGAAGACTGTAAAAGACATACAATATTTTCTTGGATTTGCTAACTTCTGTTAGATCTTTATCAAAAATTATTTTCAAGTTTCCACCCTTCTTACTTGATTGACATGTAAGGACAAGTTAGAATGGAGGCTTTAAATGGAGAAGGTATTCTAAGACCTCAAGATGGCGTTTATCATAGCTCTAATCTTGGTACATCTAGATTTTACAAAGGCATTCTACATGGAGACTAATGCTTTGGATTTTGTACTAGAGGCTGTACTTTCATAAATGGATATAGACAATAAATTCTATCATGTTGTATTTTATTTTTAAAACTTTTCTACTACCAAAATTAATTATAAAATCTACAATAAAGATCTATTTATTATTATGGATTTTTTTAAAGAATGGCATCATTTTTTTGAAAGAACAATGCATCATATGACTGTATAAACAAATCACAAGAATTTGAAATATTTTATATCAATTTAAATTTTTAATTGTTGCCAAGTTCAATAGAATATATTGCTATTTCAATTTAATTTTGTTATCACTTATTAACTTGGAAAGCAACAAGGATTATCTGATACTTTATTGAGGAGATCATATCTTATATCAAAGATAAGAGAGGTAGCATTTAATTAGTAACATATAATTTTATTGAAACGAGAGCAATTTCACCTTTATGCCACTATTATATCAACACCTATTGATTCTAATTTCCTCAATGAGATGTGTGTTGTAACTACTAATGATGCTTTGGCCCTTAATATCAAGCATTGCTTGAAAAAAAATATTGACAAGTTTAAACTTGAAGAAGATTTTTTATAT
The DNA here is from genome assembly GCA_036785485.1 of Physcomitrellopsis africana. Lineage (NCBI taxonomy): Eukaryota > Viridiplantae > Streptophyta > Bryopsida > Funariales > Funariaceae > Physcomitrellopsis > Physcomitrellopsis africana. The sequence goes on along the minus strand of JAWRVF010000382.1, from coordinate 271,330 downwards.
TTTAAAGAACGTTTGTATATCCTAAAAAGACCAACACAATTGCGCATTCTTCAATCTTGCCATGATTTTCCAATTATAGGTCATTTTAGATTTAATAAGACCTTTGAACTTATTTTTTGAGGATTTTGGTAGCTTCAAATGTGAAAGGCGATGAAGGACTTTGTACTCTCTTATAACATCTGTTTAAGGTCAAAAAATCCTCGACATCACCTTTACAGATTTTTACAATCCTTGCCTATTCCAAGACAGTTATGGTCTTTTATCTCAATAGATTTTATCACGGATTTATTGCCATCTAATTCATTGGATAGCATCTTTGTGGTGGTTGATCAACTCACAAAGATGACTCATTTTATTCTTTGCAAAAAGACTGTGTCTAATGAAGAAATGACAAGGTTTTTTCTTGAAAATATATATATGAATATCATGGCCTATTAAATGATATTGTATTCGATTGAAGATTCCAATTCATATCTAAGTTTTGAAGATGTTTTTTTGAAATATTAAATGTGGACATTAATCTTTTTTCAACTTTCCACCCTCAAACTAATAGCCAAATAAAATGAGTTAACCAAGTTTTAGAGCAGTATTTATGATGCAGCATCAACTATCAATAAGACAATTGAATCTTGTATTTACTATTAGCAAAGTTTGCATATAATAATATTATTGATACCTCAATTCAACAAATATTATTTTATTCTAACTATGGATATCACCCAAAGCTTGATTTATAGATTATGTCAAAGAATAATGATCAAGTAGTTGAAGGATTTATAAAGCATCTATCATAACACCAAACAACCTTGAAGCTTCAATTGCAAGCAGATCAAGATGCTTTCAAGGCATTTGTAGATAAATTCAAAAATCAATTATTTATTTTTTATATCAGAGATAAGGTATGGTTTCTTCCATAGAACATCAAGACCAAGCGACCATATAATAAATTGGACAATTGGAGGAATACTCATAAGAGAAAGAGAGTTAATCTAAAGCCTTCATCAATATCTAGTCATTTATTTCAAGATAGAAAAGAGTCATAGAAGCTAATCAGTCACCATGTCAAATCTTCAAGCATTGAGAGAACAAGATTCAAAAGATTCACTTGTCATACAAGCTTCAAACAAATCAGTGCAATTTTTATAACCTTTAATTGAGTAAATTAAAGACAATGCATTTCAGTACCAAATACAACCTTGGTTAGAGCCATTAAGAGCAAGATCTAACCATGCAAGTCTTGATTCTAATACTCAAGCTTTAGTGATATTGCTTGAGTTTAAAAAGATAAATCTTTTTAAACCTAAGATCTTATTTGGAAGATGTTTTGAAGGCCACAATGGAGATCGGATCTTTGGATGGGATGTTTTAACAATAGAGGTACTAATTTAAGACCATAGGTGATTTCTTTAAGGACCAATAGAATCTATTGCCTATAAATAGAAAACAAAATATATAGCTTTATTAATATAGTATATCCTTGATTTTTTATATATGTAGAAAGATTTTTAAAGATATGAGCTCTTGTTGGAACTCGTTGCTAGAGAAGGAGGTGATATTAGGAATATACACTTTGGAGGTTCTCAGAATCTTCTAGAGCATTTTAAAGCTTTCTAAATTAGTAAAAGTTGGTTGAAAAGCTTCCTAGTTAGTGGAAGGAGCAGGATGGTTGGTGAGAAAATGTATCCCATACTACCAAGTGGTTACGTCAAGGAAGCATGGGATGCTATACGATCTATGACAACACAAGAAGAATACGATTCACTCAAGGAGTATCAAGTTAAGCATCCTCATATTCACGAATGGAGGAAGATAGTGTCTATTGGTTGCTATTGTGCAAAAAGAGAAGACTATAGAGCTACACCTGGTCGTGAGTACAATGAAAAGTATGAGTTAACCATAAATGGAGGAGTACCATTAACAGACAAACAGAAGATGGATCTTATTGGACTTAAGATGAGAGCACATGAAGAAGACTTAAAGAAAAGAGATCTTCCTTATGTACCATCTGATGTTGCGGCTAAGATGCTTCTCAATTGGTAGAAGTTATTCAAGAAGCTTCTTAGTTTGATGAAAGCTACTCAAAAAGCATCCTAGACAAGAATATATATAGGAGTCAAGGCTAAAGAGTTCTTTAGTCTCGACAATGCATCTCTTGGAGTTCTAACTTACTTTTCTTAATATTGTTCTTATATTATTCATTGATCTTATATTATTATCTAATCCTTCTTATTTTTATACCATACTAATATGTTTGAGTGTCCAAAAATTCAAAATCCTTATTTTAGTAGATTTAGGAATCTTTGCTTGTTTTGTTGACTTAGAATTTTCAAGAATCTATCAAATTCCAATAGTCAAAAAATCCAAGGCCATTTATGTAGAGGTCATAGATGATTAATTTTTATCTTCTAAAGATGTTATTTATGAAATTGATCTATTATAAATAATATTAAAAAATCATAATAACCAAGTCATATTTAATATGATTAGATCTCTATCTAATTCTATTATTTTAGAACTTTTTTGGCTTAAGTGATATAATCCAAATATAGATTAGATATTCTATAAAATAAGTTTTTTTGAAATATTATAAGCTATTATTATTAAACTTGATAGAAAACACTATACACATTGTAGATCTAAAATCATAAAGTCTCTTTTTATTAGAGCTAGAGTTTTTATAAAAGTAATAAAAATATATATATATTATTTTTATTATTTATATAACTTGAATATTTAAAGCAAAAAGTATTCTAATAATCCTTTCAAAAAAATACTAAGATTTTAAAGATGTATTTGAAAAAAAAATGCAAATATTTTGTTAGAACATTGTCCATATGATTATATTACTAATCTTCAAATTAATGCACAACTATCTTTTGGTCCAATTTATAACTTATTACAAAATAAGCTTATAGCATTGAAAGAATATATTGACAAGAATTTAGCAAAAAAAATTATTTGACATTCAAAATCTTCTATTGGTGCACTTAAATTCTTTATGAAGAAAAATAATAGATCTCTATGGATGTGCCTCAACTACCATGGCTTTAATAAAGTGATAATAAAAAATCATTATCATTTTCTACTGATATTGGATTCTTTGACCAATTGGATCAAGTCAAAATCTACATCAAAATAAATCTCCTTGGAGCTTATAATCTAATATGCATTAAAAAAGGAAACAAATAGAAGACCGCTTTTATATAAGATATGGACATTTCAAGTACAATGTCATACCTTTTAGCCTTACAAATGCACCATCCATTTTCCAACATTTAATGAATGATGTATTTTGTGAATTCCTTGATGACTTGATTATATGTTATTTGGATGATATTTTGATTTATTCTAAGATTTCAAAAGAGCACAAATAACATATCTATTTTTTCTTATAAAAATTATAAAATACTAGATTATATACCAAATTAGAAAAATATATATTTTATGAAATCCAAATTTGAATTCCTTAGCTATATCATCTCAAGTAAGACTTAATGATGGATCGAAAGAAAATTAACACCATTAATGATTGGACAATTTTAAAATTGATATGTAATATCTAATGCTTTTTTGGATTTGTAAACTTCTATAAGATTTTTATTAATAATTATTCTTAAAAAGCCATTCCATTCACATAATTGACATGCAAGAATAAGTTCAAATAAAGATCACATACTAAAAAAGTCTTCAAATGCTTAAAAATTGCATTCATTACAATCCTTATTTTGATTCATTTAGACTTTTTTAAGCCATTTTTTAAATAAAAATTGATATTTTGGACTTTATATTGGGAGCAATCTTATGTCAATTTAAAAAAAATAAAAGATTCTATCTAATTATATTTTATTGGAAAACATTCTCAACTACAAATTAATTATGAGATCCACAACAAAGAACTTCTTGTGGATTCTTTTCACAAATAGTGCTATTTGCTTCAAAGCACTTTATATCTAATGATTGTATATACAAATTACAAGAACCTCAAGTATTTCATGTTAGCTCATATTTTAAATTGTCATCAAGCCTATTGGAGCACGTTTCTATTCTATTTCAATTTTAATATCACATATTGATTTAAAAAGAAATAAGAATTATCAAATACTTTATCAAGACAATTATACATTGTACCAAAAAAAGAAGAGGTATCAGATGACCAACAATAGATAATACTCTTGAAATCCAATTAATTTTGTGCTTGAGTAACTTTTATATCAATTCTAATGGATTCTTCAATTTTTCCTTAGATTTGTACAATCTTGACTATAGACCCTCTTATTTTTTATATTAAATATTATTCCAATAATATCCATAATGATTTGAATAAATTTAAGTTTGAAGATACTCTCTTCTACTTTGAAGAATATCTATATATTCCAAAAGGATCATTGCACCTTCATATTTTTTAAACAAATCATGAATTTTTAATTACATGACATTTTGGATTCAATAAGATATTAGAATTTATTTCTAAAGAATTTAGGTGGCTTCAAATGTAAAAAATTGTTAAGGAGTTTATCATCTCCTATGACACAAGTTTTAAATTAAAAAATCCTTGACATTATCTATATAAACTTCTTCAATTGCTACTAATTTCAAAACAATTGTAGTCTATTATCTTTATGGATTTTATTATAGATCTTCTATCATCAAATTCTTTTAATATTATATATGTAATTATTGACCAATTTATCAAGATGGTACATTTTGTTCCTTACAAGAAAACCATTATTGGTGAAAAAATAGCAAAACTCTTTATTGATAATATCTATTGATACTATAGATTGCCAAATAATATTATATCAAATCAAAGATCATAATTTTTGTCTAAGTTTTGGAAGTTACTTTTTAAGATTTTTTGAATAAATATCAAATTTTTTTCAAGATTTTATCTACAAACCAATGGCTAAATGGAGCCAGTCAACCAAATCTTAGAGTAGTACTTAAGGTATAGCATCAATTATCAACAAGATGATTAAACATCTTATTTTTAGTCAAATTTGCTTATAACAATATAATTTATGTATCTACTAAATAGACTTTATTTTACTCTAATTATAGCTATCATCTAAAAATAGACATATTGTCTATTAATAGATCCAAAGATTTAAAAACAAATGATTTTACAAGAAAAATTATTGATATTTAAACTATCTTACAATTTCAACTAGAAAAAGCTCAAATATGCTATTATGTGGTATAATTTTCAATCTAGGAATACATTGAGTACCTAGATATAGAGAATTTACTTATAACTTATTGACAAGATTCTAACAAGTGGTTTGTCTTTAATAAAAAAGATAAATGAATACAAAATTATTATTAAAAAAATATTAGGTTATTAAAAACCTCTTATATTTAAATAGGTTTGTACATAAAGTTTTTCTTTGGCATATAAAAAATCCTTAACACCCTTTTCTTTATAAAATCATAAATAATCAATTATTAGTAAATTAGATTCTGAATAATTTCTAAAAAAATTAGATCTATATAGTTATAAATTTTTTATTCAGAATGTAAAAATTATAGATTTTTTAAATAATCTCCTTTCAAAATCTCATTTTTATATCAAAATTTTAATATAGCTCCATATATCTATCTTTTCACCTCTATAAAGTTTATGCTCTCAAAAAAACCCCTTTAGTTTTTACAAAATACTCAAATTATTTAAAAAATCTTTTAATAGATTATTCATCCACAAAAGATTGATTTCTTTCTAAACTTTAGAATCTAATAATTCTTGATCAAATTATTCAAATTTTATCAAATTTTTCCAAAGTATAGCTTATATCCTTAAATTTTACTATAAGAAAATTCAACTATAAATTTTTTTTTTATTATCTGATATCTAAAAATCCTAGCAAGTGCTTAAAACCCTAGTTTAGTAATACCTAAGTACTAATTTCTTTATATCTCAAAAATCCAAAATTTTCATGCCACAAAATTTATGTATTTAATTTTATAACATAAATATATACATTCTTTAAAATTTTGAGCCAAAAACTTATCAAATTGCTTAAGATATAGCTCAAAATACAACCACTAATTAAGCAAGTTACTTATTGTCCTTAGATTGTAAGTATTAACTTCAACTTCTAATGTCTCTTTTATCCTAGCTTAGGATTTATTAAGCTATATATTTAAAGTGTAGCAAAGAAAGTGCTCTTTTCGATCCCAATTGCCAATTCTTTATTACTTTGTATACATGCATGTTATATCCCAAAGATTGATAATAGATACAAATTCAACAACTTCACTTTAAATACCTATATTTTTTTAATAAAAACTCCAAATCACTCAATTTTTGTACCAAAACCATAGAAAAAAATTTAAACTTATTGATATTAATCTTTGATGTTCAAATGCCTTAAAAAAAATCCTAATTCCTAATAAGGCCTCATATAGCCTCCTTGAAGCCCATTAGACATGACTTTTGATCAATAGGAATAAAAATTTCTATCATCTATTTCCATTCATCTTTATGGATTGATTAACTATTCCTTTTTATATTAAAAATCTCTATCTAATCTTTTTTTTTAAAAGATTCATATAATATGTGTTCTAAATATCAAATAAAAGAAATAAAATAAGATTTTAAGAATCACCAATATCTAACAAAGGTGATTTAAAATATATAAAAGTTATTATCAATATAAAATCAACCTCAAAATCACTACCAAAAAAAAATAAGGTTGTATAAACCTCAGTAATAGTCTTTTTAAATGGATCTCTTCTAAATTAATAATTTAATCATATTTTATAATCAATAAAAATCTATTGATATGGCTTTTATTTAATTATATAATAAATTATATATTATATATATATATATTTATATAATATTTATCATATGGTAGCCAAATCACAACACGACATCCACCTCCTCCAAACTTGTATATCTTCCAATATGTACTAAGAAGATCCAAAATTATATTTGATGTCATACTACTATTTTAGCAATATCCTTTTCAAAATCCATTTTTTTTCTTTATTTGTAAAGGGATCAATTTCTTTTCCTACATCTTCATGTATTATGTCTTGATTCCATTGTTTAAAAAGTTTTATGCATATTCTTACAATTGGAACTTTAAGGGATATTCTTTCTAATTCCTTTAATATATATGTGGTATTATTTAGAATATTTACAACCACATAAGGTCCAAACCAATGCTTAGAAAATTTTCTAAGAGTACTATATTGCTTATTCAAGCTACTATCATATATCAATATTCAATCATCCTTTTATACAAAAGGTACTTTCTTTTCTTTGCAAGAGTATTGTTACTATATTTTCACTTATAGTTGTCAAAAATATAGGAATACAAAACAAGAGACTTGAATTAATAAAGGTTTTAAGAAGAAATCGACAAAAACTTGAATTATCTAAATGAATATATAAACAACACCAAGAAAGATAAGCTAGAATTCCAAAAGATGTATTGTCAAAACTGAAGAATTTTTCAGCCTCAACTCTAATATATACTCCTATTTAGGAAGCTTCTTGAGTGGCTTCCATCAATATAGAAAGCTTCTTGAGCTCTTTCTACCAACTTGGAAGCTTCTCGGGCTCCTTCCACTAACTATGAAGTTTTTCAAGCTACTTTCATCAATTGAAAAGCTTCTCAATTGACATTCTCTAATTAAAAAACTTCTAGAATGTTCTAAAAGGTTTTGTGAATTTTTGAAGTGTATGTTCTTAATAATAGTGGTACTCTTCAAAAATCTTTAAATTCTTTAGTAATCTTTGGTAATGAGCCACTCTATAGATAATTCTTATTGTACTCATGGTTAGCAGGTATAATTAAAAACTACACTATTTTTTTACCATCTTAGCTTTTAATACAAGTTCATATTGATTCATCATCTTATATCTTAGTTTCCATCCTTATATTAGTAATATATAGGTCTCTAAGAATTATCAGATATGAAATATTGTCTTAAACAAAGAAGTTTTATTATATGGATACATTTCCAATTTTTATCCATATCTAATCATATTTAATATCAATGGGTCACCTCTCACATTTATAAATATCTTTGGACATAATATTAGCTTTAAATCCATTGTTAATAAGAGCAACTATTTGATCTACCAAGTCTTCCATCTTTACTAAGGTCTCTATGGTGGCTCTAGTCTGATATCTTTTAGAATAATGATTAAGATCCTTGTCATCAATCTTAATTTTATCTAAAAAAAAATTAAATCTTTTTATTGATGTAATATTTAGCTGATTCTAGCTCCTCTTCTTTTATTAATATTATATCAAAAGCACTAGACACTGTAGACTTTTCTATCAATTATTTTTTTTGCTTAATAGTATCAATAATAATATCATGAAATTCTTTCTTTGTAATGCTTAAAATTTCTCGTGACATAAATATAATTTTGACATTGAATATCTTTTTTTCCAATATCTTTTTTAAACTTGTAGTTGCTTCAGTATCTAATTGTATCTTGTAGACAATAAGTTTATTTATTTTTTTATTTATATTAGCTTCCATCATTTCATTTTCATTTTTTCTTTGATAGTAGTATATTTCCAAGATATGATTTTGATGGTCTAATTCCAAATGGTCTATTATCTTGTGATGTAGGTATTTTTTTATTTTATATTATCTTTTCATCTCTTTGAAATCTCTTTTTGTTATTTGGCTTCTTAAGTTTTTCTTCTATTATATTTCTATTCCTTTTCACATCCAACAAAGCTTCATGCTTCGATTTTATTATATAAGCATGTACAAACATAGTATCAATAAGATCATCCTATCTTGTAGTATTTCTAATTACTATGGTTGTATTGAGCAATTCTTCCCTTATTTTTTCTTTATCCATATTGAATATAACTTTATTTTACAAATTCCTTGTATCTACATATTTGATAAAAACATCCTCTTTCTTCTTTATTACCTCAACATTATAGGTGGTAGCTTCTCCTAATATCATAGCTTATTAAGACAAATGATCTTATAAAACCTTTATCATCCCTTATTTTTTAAAATTGGTTTTAAAGAATTCACCTATATCTTATAAAACAATCTTTCCATCGTTCTGTAAAATTACTCTTTGTTATAGAGTATTAGCAAAATTTCCACATTCTTTACAAGAATGCTCAATATTATTGTACCAAATACATCTTTGTATATATTCTAGCTTTGACATAGGTTTGCCCTCAAATATCCTTTTTTTTTACTTGACCTTAGAAAGTTTCAAAAGATTCTAGAAGATTTTAATTGGTCCTAAAAGATTTTAGAAGATTTCTAATGGTTTTGAGAAGGCTCTAATAGGTCCTAATAGGTTCTAAGAAGGTTTAAAAAGGTCCTAAAAGTTTTTAGATGTTATAGAAGGATCTTAGGATTGCTTCACCTCTAAGCATCAAAGAAATTTTTCAAAGAGCTTCCTTGTACCTAATATATATATTAGTCAAGGTTGATGGAATCTTCAGTTTCAACAATTCAATCTTTATGGCTCAACTTAGTCCTTTGGTTTTATTTTTGTGCCTTATTATAGCTTTTTACTTGTAATATAAATTAAATATCTTTTTATTTCAATTCTTTTAATTTTTAGAATCTTATTTTATTTCAATGATATATTTATAATATATAGTTTTCAAACTAGACCAAAGAGCCTTGTTAATATTATAAGTATACAAGAAACTTGGACATTTTGAGGAGCATCAAATACATCCCATATTGTACAATCAATACTAGTAGATTGATATGTATCATCAAGTTGCCATGTATATTACTTTGTATGAGATATGTGACAAAAGTATGTCAAGTTTCAATACCTTATCACCACAATTGTTGCCATTATTTATCATGGATTTAGACTACTATTAGTCTTTGTACTTTGTTGAGCTACTTGTGATTACTTGCATGGAGTTAAAAATGTATTTGTGATGGTGGATCATTTTAGCAAGTAGATTGAACTTATGGCTCTATCACAAAAAAATTTAAAATTGACAATTATGGCTTTTTTGGACCATATATTGGCACAATATGGAACACCTATTAAAGTATTAATTAATCAAGGGTAGAAATTCTTTGGATCTTTTAAAACATTGTATATTAAAGATTTGATAGATCATCATACGACCTGTAGAGATTATTTTGAAGCAAATAGCTTAGCTAAGTGGGTTGTTTAGATTATTAAGCATGGTCTAGATAAATATGGATTGCTTTAGGATACCTACCGCAATTAAAACTTAATGTTATCATAGATTGTAATGGATTATTATTTTAGTAGATATGCATCATTGGCTTTCTATAGCCCTTACCAATTATTATGTAGATAAGAGCCAATTTTATCCATCTCAGTGTGTGAAAAGTTCACTTTGATTTTTAATTTAGATGACTTTGATATATAGACTCAATGCTTGCATAATTGAGCAAATTTCTTTAAAAAATCCATATCTATGGTTACAAAAAACTTATCTATTGCTCAATATTGTGACACTTTGCAGTATGCTTGTGTTTATAGTAGAGCCTACCAACCTTAGTTGTAATAATTTTCCATTAGAGACTGTGTTTATTTGTAATGTGAGACACCTATGATTCTTAATATCAAGGCAAGGTGTACAATTTTCTATATAAAAGATGTATTATCTAATGATATTTTGTTGTTAGAAAGTAAAGATAGATAGGAGAGTCAAGAATATTCAAAAAATTGTACTCCTTATCATCTATTTATTGATAAATCTATTCATTCTAAATTAGAATTTGTATTAGATGGTCTTTTATGCTCTATTGTTAATAAGACAAGGACAACTATTATGCTAATACCAATGCGGATAGAATATGGCATGTCTAATATTACTTTTTTTAATTCTACCTTCTAAAGATTGGACTTGCTTTTGTTGTAGAAGGTCTTTTAGCCATGTTTTATTTATTAGAACAAGCTAAAGTTTTCTTGTAGATTTGTCACTATTAGTAGTGAAGCTACCTTTCAATTAACAAGTAATAGTTATCGTTTTAAGGTTTAAGTATCAATAGAGATTGATTAAGAAATTTAGTACCAAAAGCTGCTAAAGGAAATTAATGATAGAACTTATATTATATCTTATCTATTGTCTCTTAGTCTTTTCTTTGACCAGCTTATTTGATCCATCTAATTGCTACTAAACCAACTTGAACATATATTATTGCAAAAATAACATTTCTATAGTGATTATTTTAACTCTATATGTATTTTGGTCCTAGTTGATTGAAAAGGCTCTTAATATACTAAAAGAGATACTTTAAGGTGTATTTGTTATATATTTTTTATTGGTATTTGATTACATATTTGATGTTAATTTATGACACTTAATTTGTTGTATATGAAAATCTTTATTTATATAACATCCTTTTTTTATATAAATTTCTATCTTTCATTATCAAAATTTTATCAAATCCCATATTTCTATGTATAATAATTTGACTTATATTTAGATCTAATATATTGTATTTTTTTACAAATTTTTTATAATTTAAAAAGATATATTTTCTAATCTTAAGATCTAGTTTTTGTTTTAAATTTTTTTTATAAAATATAAACATAAAATGAGTATTTAAAAATTTTAAGATTGGAATAATATTAAGATTTACTATTATATATCTTTTTAGGTGTATTGCACTTAATAGTAGTAGATAGAAAAAAATTTATTGAAATATTAGTGGTGTTAATAATTTTAATTTAAAATCATTTTTTCACTCTAGTATTATTTGATAGACTTTGTACTTTCTTTGATAATATTTGATTCAATCTTTGTATCACTCCATTCTATTGATGAGTACCTAGAGTAATAAAGTAATTAAAAAAAAATCATATTTATATAATCCATCAAAAAAATTTAATTCTAAATTTTTACATTTATATTCTCTTTAATTGTTAGATCTTAAATATTCTTTAAAATTAAAAAAATCTAAGATTTTTATTTTATAATATATATTCTCATCTTCCTTTAATAAATATAAATATAAATATATATAATGCTTCAATCCAATTGTGTATACTTCAATTGAGTCATATCTACTATATTTTCTTCTTTAGTGGATACAACAATAATTCTAACTATGATAGTATCTTCTATAAGCTCAAATAGGATCTCAATCTTCTCACTCTTTATTACGATATAAGCTTCTTTAGAAACTTTTAAAATCTCATCCTTTTCTATCTATTTACAACTAATAAAATCTAATGCATTTTAAAAAATCAATTTTTTTTATGATTTAGGAATATGCCAAATATTAGTTGATTTTCTCATAGTTTTATTAAATATTCTTATACAAATTGTACCAATTCATATTGTCTTATATGATATCATTTTCTATCAAAATACTTCTATTTTTATATAGAATATATCTATATAATCAATTCTTTTAAAAACATATGTAATATAAGTAATTAAAATCAAAGATTCATACATCCCAAAACTTATTACTTCTTGTACTTGCAATGAAATAAATTTCAATGTGTCTATGTGAATCAACAAAATTTGCTTGTTTAAATAATTAAGCTCCATTTTTTTTATTATAATATTTTTGACTTCTGTATTTTTTTTAAATGAAATATTTTTCTATGTTTGTTTAACCCAATCTTGTATTTATAAAATAAAACTTTAGATTTTAATATAGATTTATTTTTTATTATATTCAATTAAAAAATTCTTCAATTAAATACAATCAAGTTAAATTTATTACTCTTAGGATAATTTCTTTATGCACTTTGTTGATCTTGTTTATAGGTTCTTTTTCTAATGATTCTTATAATCCTTGTTGCACAAACAAATCTTTCACCTTCAACTACTACAATCTAAAATTGATCTTTTTGAAAAAAAATTCTATCTCATATATTTTATTTGAAATTTTTGTTGTTATTGAATTACTGTAATTATACCAATTTTTGAAATAATAGACATAAAATTACATACAAAAAAAATAACATATAATAGAGTTGTTTTACTTAGGTCTAATTAAACACATTTATAATTATAGTTCGATCAAACTAAGCACTAAAGATCCTAAACCTCTTATAATTTATCAATAGGAGATTCTAAATGCATGCCAAATAGAATATGCACCATATTGAGAGAGCAATGTCCTTTCTTTCTATGCTAAAAAGGAGAAGAATAATTAACAATTTCTTCCAACTTCCTTTGGAACATCCACAAGAGCAATTTATCAATAGTGGATAAGCATGCTATGTTCTATATATATTAAATAAAAAAATATATAAGGCATAATTATAACTTTAATATTATAATTTATAATTTTAAACTATACAAAAGATAACAACCTAATGTTTTTTAAAACTTGTGTCATTATATTTTTAAGAATGTAATAGTTTATTTTTAAGAATTAAAATTTATGGTTTAATTTTTGGATCTAATCGTATTGGTATGAAGATTTTTTTTTTTTTCAAAATCTATTATATTCAAATAAACTTACTTCATAAGTATTATTCTATTTTTTATTTTAAAAAATTAATCTATAAAATATTAAAAATACTTTATAATTATAATATGCATTTATTCTAAAATTTGATTCTAATAAAATATTATATATATATATATATATATATATATATATAATGTATATCTTAAATAATAAATAAAAAAATTCTAAGTATTTTGTGACATGGTTAATATATATATAGGTTTAAAGTTTTACAAAAAAGTAAAAATGTTAAAAAACTTAGGAAATGAAAAGATGAGATACAGATATTTTAAGCTTGGTGGGCATTGCTGCTTCTTATTAAAGTGAATAACAAGAAGAAGAATCATCATAGTTCAGGAAAATAGAGAATAATACAAGATGTCACTTTAGAAGCTTTGGTGGAGGATGACAAGGATGGAATCTCCTACACACTGTAACTGTGTTTGAAGAGAAATAAAAAGACAAAAGAAGGATGGGAGAGGGACCCATCTTTGTTTCAATGGCCTTAGATATTTTGGGGCATTGTAGAGGCATAATGCACAAACTAGGTGGAAGAGAGGCTCATGGCAGCCATTGAAGTGATGGACTAAGACAACAAAAGAGAACAATGAGGAGAAAGAAGCCATGTGAAACATGCTATCCATGTGCATAGAAGAAATGGAAAAAAGAGTAACAATAAAAATGAATAAAATAATGGGTGTTCTCCATGACATATTATATGCATATATCCCTTTCTTGTTTTTCTTTTCTTTTCTTTTCCAATAGGTGGTTGAAATAGTCTTGGGCAAAGAGGTTGAAAACTCCCATGGCAGACATGCTGACTCAAAATTATTTGACAACCCCTCACAAGAAGTTAATGTCAACATTGACAAGGGGGGATTTTCAATACTTAAAAAGATGCTTACAGCATCTGTATTGATTCTAGTGAATGTGGATGACTTGTGTTCTAGGGAAACCAAAAAGTAAAATGTTAGAAGCCCATTAATCAAAAAATACTCATTACAAACATTATTGACTTGCTACATATATATATATATATATATATATAGTGGTGGAAATGGAGTGAGTTTGTAAATTTCAAGAAGTTAAGTGTTGTGATAAGGACATTAAAAAGAATAAAGTAAATACTACTGTGCATAGTCAAAGTTGATTTGAAAATTTTTAATCCTGCAAATTAATACTTAGTGTGGGTCTGAATGATGAAAGATCCTAAAACAAGTTCAAAACTAACATAATATGCATACGATATGATTTTAACAAATTTATGATTACATTTAAAATATAATTAAGACCATAAATAATTTAGTTAGAAGGTAAACTTGGGTACAAGTGATTTTTCATGAAAAAAAAAAAAAAACAAACAAACAAACAAACAAACAAACAAACATGAACTCTTTTAATTCAAAGATCTTACAACAATAATGGCCACAATGTATGACTTGTTAATAACTACATCAAAGTGAATTATTTAGACTGTCTTTCATGCCAAACTGTTGAAAACAGATTCCTCTATATTGAAGACTTTTGAGGCTCCATATTGGAAAAAGCTTATGAGACAACACACCTTACATGCTAATGCTAAGTGGGTCAATCCTTGAAATGAAAAGAATGGTTCACCACAAACTTGTGGTCTGTTCACTCACAATCCAGTGATGAGCAATATGCTCACTCCTTTATTTATCCAGATCATGATTTTTTCATGCATAAGGATAAACCTATATGAAGAAGAATATATGTGTATACATGTATGTATGTACATACACAATTGATAGAATTTTTAACACATCCCGATTTTCAATTAATGTACTGTTTAGTAATTAGTATAGCCTACAATGAAAAACGAAGTTCATATGCATTCTTCCGACCATGATAGACTCATCCATCCAGGCTCATGAACACATTCATCCACATCATTACAGACTCATTCATTTGTACATATTTATTCATCCACTCCTCCGATCGAAAGGCTGTGTATCGATGAGCAAGCTCTGGTTTCGATTCCAGACCAATTGTTGAATCGCCGGTCTTGATCGCTGGTCTGGAAGTGACAAGAGTGCGAATTGTGAAACGAAGCTTATGCTTAAGCGATTTGGTCCCGCATGTCGATGGATCAATTAACAAGGAAGCGTGTTCCATTTCAGTTAGAGTCCACAATATCAGTATTGTCGTATTTCTAGGTTCATGATCTAGTCTATGCAGGATCCTTCCACTATTCTCATCGACCCTGTTGTCACCATGTCCCCTGAAGGCTGCTTACTGCCAACGAGTTGGAGTTGTCCCAGTGAGTTTGTGCGACGCACCTCAAGCGCTAACTATCTCAGTGTTCCTGAGTGATTCTTTTCTTCTGTAATTCGAGTTAGTTGTTGTGGCGACGCTGTGGACAGATATCCTGCACACTGAATTTGTTCTAATCGTGCTCAATCAGGTGCTGTGTATTCATCTTCTGTTAGTGCTATTTAACTATCAAAGCCATGTGGTGGTGGATGTTGTTCATCATGGTATGAGTAACCGTCATTACTAACAGTCACTGTTCTGCGTTTCCTCTACTGTATGGACTGAGTTTTGAAGGATCTTGTCATCGCTCTGGATGGTGGGGGATCATTCCTACGATTTTTAATATCCTTGTTGCTTATTCTACCCGTCATTGGACCTGGCAACATGAGTCAGCCATTACACACGTACAGGAGATTGCTATATTTCGTGGTCAACAATTGGCATGATTGTTATACTTAGATCAATTTATTCCACATATTCATGATTTTATCAATCGGAAGGTTCCCAGCATCATAGCCAATTTAGATACCAAATACAGAGAATTTAGTTGAGAAATATTTAAAGAAAAATAGCAAGTGCAATTTTCTAATCATCGGCTCAATCTCTGCAAGTGGGCTAGAGGCTCTTGGCAGAGGAGAGTCAAATTCCTCCCCACTCGCCGATCGGACAAAAAAGACGTGTGATGACTACTCAACACATGCAGGTTCAGCACAAGATCGCCTCTTAGAATTCGACACGTCGAAGTTGATTAAAACGACAATAGCTAACATTTCTCTATGCAAGAAGAATGTATTTCTGGTGGACACTGTAGGTGCTGTGCCACGAACAGTTCAAAACCTACTCAGCACCTACAGTGTCCACCAGAAATACAAAGGTACTGAAGTATGAAAGAAATAAAACCTACTCAAAGCCAAGCATGATAAAGTAGATAACCTCAGAGTGATTGAGTTAAACTGGTAAGTCGTCTTGTTTACATTGCACATGAGCACATCTATATCCCAACCACTTTCTGACGCACAGCAGTCAATGAGATGAAAATCATCATGTCGTGTGAGAACAGGCACACCGGCTGTTCTACAAATTTCAATCAGGCTAGGAACCGCACTTAAACTTGAACCCCGATCTACGAGTGGAATGCCTGACCTTTGATATCAAACAGCTCGCGTACTATGCAAGGTTATTGAGGTGCTTTCGCTACATCTAATTCATCTACAGTGCTGCTAACTAATTGCATCGGAACTATCCTTCCAAATCCTTCAGGAGTTGAATGGCAGAGTTAGTGGATAAGCTGGGTCACAATAACACGGAGATGAACTTACAACCAACTACAAACTGGAGTAAAAACGATTGGTGTGTTTTAAAATAGGGTATAGTGTTAAGTTCAAGGACATCGGTATTAACAATGTGACAATGCACTACTGAGTTCTCAAACCACACCCTCCGGAACTACGAAATCTTGCTGGCATCAGGGTGGGGACAACTGAAGTTAGCAAGACTTCATCTTCACTGACGGAGTTTGCGACGTGAATCTTATATCCTGTAGCACTCGAGTCCATCTTCCTCGACTGTCAAGGTGAAACTGAGATGGAAGTGAAGAAAGCCTTGGTCTGAGACTTGGGCCAAAGCACAAGTGTTGAGCCATGCGGCATGCCTACCTACACATTATCCAGGTACTCTTCCATCAACATTATTCTCTCTAACAGGGCGTATATCTGACAAAACAAGGATGGAATGTCCTGCAAACATGAGTACCATCATGCAACGTTGCCGAGGGGAATGAAGCCTGGTCCGGAGCATAATTTTGGCATGCCAAGATACATGGCTACGGGCCACACGTCATTCCCCACGAAAACGTTTCATTCAGCTTCACAAAGCTACTCCAAATGATCAAACATCTGCGCACCCCACGGCCCTGCTCATGAAACAAACAAGAATCTTGTTTACAGTGGTAATAACATGTAACTTAGCGCAAAGGAATGTATCCTGGTCTGAATCTTCGCGACAAGCTCGGAGTTGAATCCACACAGCATTCCTAACATCAAAGCTTATTGTTTCTTCGAGAGATTCCTTACGTTGGACTGGAAAATCTGATCAATAAAGGGGGCGCGTGCAGTCCATGGTGTCATCATTCAACTTGGCATCAGTTAACTTTGATTGGACAGCGACTAGCCCACAGCATCAATCCAAAAGCCTAAGTCATATTTAGGTTATGCAACCCAACTAATCAAACACTAATGACCTTGTTCATTGCACCATCATAGCTGCGGGGAACACGGCCTGGTCCGGAGGTTCAAAAGAAATTAAAATTCTGTCCAAACGCCATTTCCGACAAACAAACCCCGTCTAAACTGCATACTTCTACTTTCGCTGGCTACTCATACTTCAATTACTACGTGGTGGCATCTATACAACAGTACCATCATGCAACTTCCCGAGAGGAAACAGCCTGGTCCGAAGCTCCGTTATAGAAAGTTCACTACTCAGCTACAGTTCAAGCTACATTTCTCGTATGAGTCACATGTAGACTCAACATCCGAAACGATATCATACCTACCGAAGAATAGCCCAACCGCATCAAATCTCTCCTTTCGTTTTCACGTCTACAAGGAGAGTTTGTAATCCTTGCTCGGAACCCCCTCAAGTGACAGTTATGAATCATGCATTGGTACCGCTGATGAGGAAGGATCCAGTACGACAAGCTCGACCATCACCTGAGACAATGTGGATGTAGATTTGTCAGGGATAATGTTAACAGTGCCAATCTCACACCACGATGCGACCTTACGGCTGACAAGCGCCTTTTTCAGGAGGATCAACTACTGCAGTTCATGCGAGAAACTATCGTGAATTCTCAAATTTTCCTTGCAGGCTTGATCCAGTGGAATGTATCCTCAGTATAATGCCTGGCCGTGTCAAATCCCCACGGCAGCAGTGTCGATGATGAAAATCCAGGAGATGCCTGCAAGATTAGGCTTATCGTATCAAGAACAGTCTTACTGAGCAGTTTTCACTGTGGCCAGTGAAAGCAACGACACCAGCACAAAATCTAGACAGGATCAGCCTCTACATGCGTTTAGCATGAAACAACAAAACACCAGGACAGACGAATTGTGACGCAATCTGTGTATGTATGTGTACGGGATCTGATGGCGTTGCTATGCATTCACTCACTGCATCCCCTCGACACTAACTACTCCGAAATCTTCGAACAGTACACATGCTACCCGAGACAACCACCCTCCTATACATTCGTAAACCGGTCACAGTGCAGCGCACTCCTATTCTGAAACCGACGACTGTGTGGAGGTCTTATTTCACCAATCCGTGGCTACCACATGAGGAAATCGATTCTACAACGATGACCCGGAACTGATACAATCTGGCGGTATAAGCTACATCAATATTCCACAAAATTACCGATCATCCAAAGGTTGGCAAGCAACACATCTGCCAAAACGGTGAGATGAATTTACATCCCCAACCCTAACCCCTGCCGAGCTCCTGAGTCGAAGCTCCTCAACACTGGGTTATTACGATTCACGACACCTACCAGCACAAGTTATATATCTGTGCTCAGAGTAAAACTGTAGAGGTCAACCTTGAGGCAGATCTGTGCATACCAGCACATAGATTAACAACACGCCGCACCTGCCAACCGCAAACACATGTGATCGAAAGCGGCGAGATGAGGTACATACCGGCGCACGTAGTAGATCATGGTGAGCAGCAGAGAGGAGCAGGTCGTTAATGCGTCGATGCGATACTGGTGGAAACGACGACAGATTAGCGATTATGTAGCAGAAAATGAAGGGCTCACAAATAGTACGACCGCTGTCATACTGCTCAGTCATTCCCTTGTCGTGCTCCGATCATCCTTCGCCGCTTTTCTAGGTGTCGGGTTGGTTTTCAGGGCAACGACCTTGCGCTCCAGCGCGGCATCGTGGCTGGGATGCATGCCAGCAGCCCCCATAAAGCTCAGCAGCTCAAAACGGCAAACTGCAGAAGTGGAATGTTTGTCTTTGAGCATGGAACTGGGGAGCCGCCATGACCTGGCATGGAGCTGACGTGGCCGTAATCTCGCGTCGGTCAGAGGGTATACCACTGCAAAGGATGCAACGAATCACGGGCTGCCCATGATGAAGGTCTCCCAATGGGCCTAACGTTTATTGTCTGCCCATATTTAGGAACGTTTCGTAATCCAGGTTTAGACTGTTGAATGACTTCCATGTGAATGATGGAATTAGGCTCAGGATTTAAGGTCTATGGAAATCACATAAATCCTAAACCTAAGTAATCTATTGTAGTGAAAAGGGATTATTGTTCTTATTTTTTGAAAACAGCTCTAGAATTTTTTATTTTTTTATTTTATTTTTTAAAAAATTAAACATGTTAAAATTAAGGTTTAGTAAGATACTTTGTTACAACCACATATTTTTTTTTGGCTCCTGTATAGGCTAATGTTATTTTTAAATGCCATTCTTTATAATATTTTAAAATATTAAATAAAAATATTCAAAAAATTATTAGAATTCCTAAAGATAGGTAATTAAATTTATACTTAAATATTTAATTATTAATAATCAAATATAAAATAAAATAAAATAATTATACCAAATCTAAAATAAAATTTAATTAAAATTTAATTTTAAATTTAATTTTAAATTTAAAAAGTAGATAAAAACCATGAATTTTTATGAGTTAAAGGGGTGATTATTATTATTATTTTACTATTTAAAATTTTATTAAAGTTTAATAAAAATTTAACTAAAATCATTTTTGTATTAAAGATTATTTTTTAAAATATTTTTAATATTTTTCAAAATTAATAGATGGATAGTTGTGTTTAGAATTATAATATATATATATATATATAGTTTCTTTTTATTTTATACTTAAGCTTTGAAAAGATAGTTTTTTTTAATTATAAAATATCTACAAGATTTTTGGACCATATCCTTTCAAAGTTGGTTTTTAGAAAGGTCTTTAGATTTTTTTTTGTATAAAATAATGCCTTTTTTAAATGCAAGTGTGTGTCCATTTAGACTACAGGTTGTAATATCATGGTCTTATAAGTGAGTAGGAAGCATCAATATTTAAATCTCTATCTTAGTTGATGCCTCATTGATACCACAATATATTTAGGGCCTTGTATTGCAAAAATGATAAGGAATTGTGTGACATTGAGCTAGTCAAAATTATAGAATTTATATAATAGCAACCCATTGCTTTGTACAAGCATTAAATAATGGTTGTAAGACTTTAAAAAATAAAATATTATACAAATTATATTAGATTTTTTTTTAATAGAAAACCATTAGGTGATAATTTGACTATCATATTTTCTAATTTGCACAAGGTTAAGAAAAATAATAGCAACATAGAAAAGATGGCAATAATAGATGCATTTAATTATAGAAGAAAAATTACAGTAAAGATAGAATCTATCAAATTAAGATAATTTTTAATATATTTTTATCAAAAAGATTATTAAAAAGTTATGCTTAATTTTTAATTAGAATATTGATAAGAATAATTAAAATGGTTAAAAATATTGTTAATGAAAAAATAAAATACATGTCTAAATAGACAACCATAGAGTGTTTTGTATGTGGAAAACTACCTTCAAGTAAATTTTACCAATGCCTTCAATAACTTTATAAATTAAAAATATTAATCACTTAAAGAAAAAAATATTAAAAGTGATTATTACTGATTTAAGAAATATTAAATAAACTTTTAAAAAAATAATATTTATTTATTTTTAATAATAAAAATTATATATATCTTCTAATATTAGATTCAAAATTTTAATATGAATATTATATGGAAACCTAATTCATATAAGGTGGTATTGCTTCTATTAAAATTTCCACATAAGTAATTATAAAAGGAGTACTTAAAGAATTCTTTAATGTAGAGGTACAATTGCAAAAAGTATAAGATAAGTCTTTGGTATTTTTTATAATAATAAAAAATTTCTAAAATTCAAATTTTATTTGGCTTCATAATCAAGAAATGGCTAAGATTTGCAATACAAACTATTACTTCAATTACCAAATAAAAATAAAAAATAAAAAATAAAAAATCTATATTTATAGATTATAATAACCTTTTTATAAGATGTAGGTTTTGTCTTACAATTGATTATAGCATTAGAGATTGTATTGTCTTAAAGAACTTCAAATATGTTCCAAATAAGAATACTCAAAGAAACAAGCTAAAAAATAACAATCAAGGACTCTCAATATAAGAAATAAATTTAGCTAGAGTAGAGTCACAAGATCTAAGGTTTATAAAAATACCAACAAAGGAGTACTTTTAAGAGATAACAAATTATAGAATACAAAGATTAAGTAGAAACAAGAATCATCACAATATTAAGAAAAATCCAATATTTTATAAAAAAATAAGAATTTACCATTAGTTGAACATGGTCTCTAAATTAATCTAAGAAATACAATTTGGAATAGCTATATTTATATCTTATATGTGCAACTAAGTAGAATTAAAGTGGCTAATTAATCTTTTATGAAATATCATAATGCTACAAATAATAGATCTTTAGTAGTAAGACATCTAATCACAAAATATATAATTCTAAGAATTTACATCAAATTTAATTGTTCAAGATTTATTTAATATTTTTTTAATAAATCCTAATAATCATTAAGTTTAAAAGTATAAAGATTAATACTATAAATTGGCAACATCAACCTACCAAAGAAAAACCAACATACATGTATTAGAATTCAACAGCCATTAATATTACAAATATCAACAAAATCTTTATAATATAGCTATAAAGTATAAAGATCTAGAACCTTCAATCTTCACTTTTGGATCTACTAATTGCAAGTCCTTTGATTCTATTCTAAAGAAAATTATTAAAATATAAAAATAATTTTTTTTATAGCTATATATAAAGATCTAAAAAAAATTATTAAAATACAAAAATATCACATGCTAGGATTGGTGCCTAATATTGCATATATGCTCTTCACATCAAAAAAGATACATTGAATTTTGATAGATTTAAACATTCTTATCTATCAAACCACCAATGTATAGGATTTTGGCATCAGCTTAAAAGAAAACTACTCTTTACAACTATTTTTTTAATTAGATGATAAATAGTGATATTTCCAATTAGAAATAAGTATAACTATTTTGAATAATAATATTATTTTATTAAAGTACCATGCTTATGAAATAATTTATCTTTTTTTCTATTATTTTTAAAAAAAATTATAATAATAAATATATATATATTTTAATACTTGAGGTCTTTATAACCTAATTTAAATTTTAAATATTAAAAAATTATATTAAAAATATATAATTTAAATCTAATATCTTAATATTGCAAGAATATAAGCTATGTAGATATAAGATACAAGAATTAGATCATGTTTTATAGCCAAGTATTGGTTTTCATATCTTAGAGATATCTTTGAGATATATCAAAGATCTAGATGGTATAAAGGTTTAAAGGAGTGTATATATTTATTTCATTCTATATCAAAAATTTAATATTTATAGATTTTTTTTCTTAAAATAGACTTTTATAAATTACTATACAAGAAATTTTTAAAAAATAAAATAGATATTATAAATATATATGCATCTAATATATCGGTAGGAAAAAATATATTTATTAAAGACACAAATTGAAATGGATGCATAAATTATTGAAAACTATATCAAAAGAAAATGATAAAATAAAAATAAGGAAGTATGTATATTCAAAAAGAAACTAGAATGGCTATTGTCAAAAACTAGAAAATACAAAAGACTCTTGAACTAGACTAGAGGCAAGAAATGAGTTGGTAAGAGTGAAGATGGCTTCACTCTTATCTCTATATATACTACCTACCTAAGACCTATGTGGTAGCATTCTATAGGACCTTCAACACGTGTCTAATTTATAAGATACATGTCAAACTTGCAAAGCAAGTTTCCTACATGTGTGCCATATATTTAGCTTCTTTTACAAGCTATCAACATGTGCAACATAAAGCTAGCTTGTTGACTAAGTTTCTAACCTATCAATCACCTATAGATATGTATAAAGGTGAATTCGTATCTATGAAGCTTCTAAGAAGCTTTTTTATAAGATATTATCAAATTTATTTATTTTTATCTACTTTTATCTATCCATACTAGCTAAATAATCATTAGAGTAAATCTTATGTCCGGGACATTATCTCGTCTTTTAGGAATATGTTGTCATATTGCATTTACATGCAGTGTGTAAAAATATTATATATCTTGTATTTATTGTTATTACATATGTGAGAGCTAGAGGTTATTTTAGAAGATATTATAAGGAGAGGATTTATTTTAGCCACTTAGTTAGTAAATTAAGATGGCTATTTGTTTTGTTCCTACCTTACTTATATTCTAGAATAGACTCTTTTGTAATTAGAAGAAAGGTAAAGGTTGTTTTACCTTTCTTGTTGACTTTTGAGGTAGAATGGACCTTATGAGGGATAAGAAAGAAGAGCATGGGGTGAATAGGGCCCGTCCAATAGGATTTGGCTGCCCATGTGGGCGTGTCATAGTCTAATATGGAAGAAAAGGGGGATATATTCCTCTTGCTAGACCTAGAGTTTAGAAAATTTAAAGTGGTAAACTTTGGAGAGAGATAGCTCCGAAGATATAAAAGCGTTTGTAATAAAAATTGAGATGTGTGTTCTTTGAATTGTGAGGATTCTAGAACCTATTCATTTGCTTATATTGGAGTTGTGAGCCAAAAGTTATGCTTATTTTAATAGAGTGAGGTCTACTACTATCGAAAAGTGACGGCAAAAACTTCGATCTGCCACTGCAAGTTTGATTTCAAGTTCTTCTTAGTGAAATTTATTGAAAGTGTGGAAAATTGTGCTAGCTTTCTATCAAGACATCTCTTGTAGCATTTGGAGTTGGAGAGAAAAAGTTGTGAGCTTGAGAGTGAGAAAGGATTTGCTGCCACTTGATGAAGAGGGGCAGAGACTTTGTTCAACTACCCAAGTTGGAAAATCTCTTCAATCTTTTTGATATTTTAGATGCTTATAGTAGCTTGTATAAGCTTTCCTCACTTTGCTTATACTTATTATACAAGTATATATACTTATATTTATATCAAGTCTTTATTCAAATATTCTATAAATATTATACATAATATTTATATAAGTATTTATACAAGTATTTGTAGAAGTATTATACCAAGGATCATATATTATTTTATACAAGTATTTATATAAATATTATACCAAGTATTATATAAGTGTTCATATAAATATTATTCAAGGATTTATACTATATAATTATATAAGTCTTGTACAAATATAATACAAGTATAATTTGAAAGCTTGAACAAATATTGTGCAAGTATAGAAGATACTTGCACGACTTCCTCTCATGTTCCCTACTAGTTCTAGTAGCAGCTAGGAACCTGGCATTTTTCCAAGGCAAATTCTCTCTACCCAACAACGTTGTATAAGGAGCAGTGATTATGTGCTGAGAAAGTCCAAGATGCACCAAATTGTATTTGCTACATATTCTAATCTTTGTTCCTTTTGAAGGTAGTTGATAGGTCCTTTCAACCATTGATAGTGTCCCATACTAAGACAAGAGGACCACCCTATTATTTGATCATTGTTGAGGCTTTCATAATTTCTTTCAAAGAAAACATTTGGAACACCATCAGGAATAGTTCATACCTCTAAAAGTATCACCAAACACTGGGAGTCTTTTCCAAGGTCGTGATACCAAACACATTGTATCTCGCCATCAATTCAAGAAAGAACATGTTGTTCTTTAGGATCTTCATCTCTATTCCGTCATCTTGAAGGTTGTAATAGTCATAATGTCTTGTCCAATAAGTCAACAAATGATGGCTCTTAAGCTAAATTTGCTAATTGTTGATTTTCCATCTCTTTGACACAAATAAATTCAAAAAAATAGCAAAAAATGATACAAAATAGAATGAAACCTCTATTGAATTTGTTTTGCTTTATAGCAAAGATTTTCTTAACTCTTCATCTTAGTTTTGACAGATATTGTTGATAAAACGTATTGACTTTTGCTGATGTATTTACTAGATTTATGGATGGCTCTCATGTATGTTCACTAATATTGTATCTGCGCTAATATACAAGATATTCTAGCTGATTTTGGCACCGCCTTAAATGTAAGACCTCTTCTACTTCAAATTCTTTATTATTGTCCATTTCTATAAGAGGCGGTGGCATTTATCTTTTTTCTTATATATCTACTATTTTGTATGGCTCAAGTAGTGATACGTGGAATATATAATGGATCTTCATAGATTTTTGTAGGCATAATCAATAAGCAATTGGATTGATCTACTCACAAATTAAAAAATAGTCTAAGCCTACGATAATCCAGCTTGTGACAAAGATGAATAGTCTTCATATTACAATGAAGTAATCATACCTTATCGCCTACATGGAATTGAGTTTGTTCTTGTTATAGACATAAGATTTGCTCCAATAATTATCTACTTAATATAGATTGATAGAAGTACGTAAAATAAATTAATTTGATAATATTTTATAGAGAAGCTTCCTAGAAGCTATATAAATATGGAATCATCTTTATACATGTTTATAGGTGATTGATAGGTTAGAAATTTGGCCAACAAGCTAGCCACATATTGCACATGCTAGTAGCTTGTGGAATAAGATAGCCATGTGTCACACATGTTGGTAACTTGTGGAACAAGCTAAGTACATGGCATACATGAAGGAAACTTGTCTTACAAGTTTGATATGTGTCTTATAAATTAGACACGTATTGGAGGTCCTATAGAACGCCACCATGTTGTTGTGTTGTAAATCAAAACATAGTGTGAAAAACATAAAAGAATGTATTAAAATAAAAAGATTAAGATTAGAAGAAAGGTTGATAGAAAATTAGTAGTAAGAAGATACAATGGAAATTTACCTTGAAAAGTGAAATTTCTTCAAGTTAGTCCAAAAAAAAAGGTTGAGGAAGTGAAAAAGACATGGGCTAAGAGGTCTTTTTGACCAAAAAGATAAGGAAGACCAGGAGGGAGATGACAAGGAAGGGTCGTCAAGAAAGAAGAGAGAGAGTTTTTTTGGAAGGCATAGGATTTTTTTGATAGGCAGTATATTTTTTTGTGTATAGAGGAAGCTTGGAGAGGATTTTAAGTGCAAGTTTTTATAAGTTTGTAGTAGACAAGATAAAAAACTCATAGAAATAATTCTCATGTCTTTTGATTAAGTATCAAGAGAGATATGAGTCGTCAAAGTTGCAAGTGTCTAAGACTACGGCAGTGAGGGTTACTAAATTTCGGGCCTTGGTTCTTGCAAACCTCTTGGACTTTAGTAGCAAAATTTGTTGGATTTTTGTTCCTTATAGAGTTAACTACTTTGTGTCAAAATCTCAAGTCAATATGACTTGTGAGCAAAGAGTTATGAGTGAAATTGTAACCGGTTTGAATAAAAAGATAAATAGAGTGAAGGTAGGGTTGAGGGTTTGTATGGGCAATGCATGTGTGTGGGTTTTTTTGGATATAAAGGGGGTTAGGAGACAAATTTGAGCGTGAAATTTGATAGAAATGATCTATGTAAGTTAAGGAAGAGATGAGTGCAAGTTTGATACTCATTAATCTTATAAGTAAAATGTTATGCTCTTTCAAAGTGATAGGGATCTATCTCCAAATCAATGAAGTTTGAGGGAGCATATCTTTGTGATCAGAGTATTTTGAGTAAAATTTGTTGGGATTTATAGATATATGAGTCTATTAAGTTGTGTAAAAAATTGATAGCTATTGGAGTTATATTCAAGGAGTTATGAGGAAAATTGTGGTCGGATCTAGAGTTGTAAGAAGGCAAAATTAAAGAAGAAGGATGGAACCTATAACTCAAGTTTGGAGAAGACTTTTGGAGCAATATTTGGAGGGTGTTTACAACATGAGACAAGCTATAAGCCTACCAAATTTCAGCACTTAGGTCTTCTTTAATGAAGAGCAATGAAGGTGTGAAGCAAAGGGGGTCTAGAATCAAAGGCAGCATAGAGGGATTACTTTGACAACATGGTTCTCTCTAACCACATGAGCTATAATCAAAAGGTTTATGGGGTTTGCTTCTTTACTTGCTTAAGTACCTTGTGTTCAAATTTTGTTTCAATTGATGTGATATCCTAGGATTTATAAGCAAAATTGAGGGCAGGTTTCTAAAGGCAGAATATGTTAGGGTTAATAAAGTATGTTTTTATGTAAATTCTTCAATTTTATGAACTTTATGAATCTCATCTTGCACTTGAGAAGCTAGAGACAAAAAAGACCCAGTGTTTCTTAGGGCTAAGACTCTCACCACGACAACATAGTTCTTAGATAAATAGTATATATAGAGATAAGAGTGAAGCCTTCTTCATTCTTGTCAACTTCTTTCTTACTTGTAGCCTAATTCAAGAGTCTCATGTATTTTCTAGTCTTTGGCAATAGCCAATCTAGTTTCTTCTTGAATATACATACCTCTTTATTTCTATCTTGTTATTTTCTTTTCATATAGTTTATATTAACTTATGCATCTATTTTAGTTCATATCCTTGACAATTTCTTCTGATAGACATCTACATTGATCTTTTGTCCTTCTTGAGCTTCTTTTAATTATGCCTTTATTATTGCATGTAGCTCTGACAATCAATTTGTCAACTCTTCCGCCGCAAGATTATTAGCTTTTAAAAAGTCTAAAATATCAAGTTATGGATGATAACTATAATTAATAAAAAATAGAATTTATTGAATAGAAGAATGTATCAAATTATTATAAGCAAATTTTATCAATAATAAAAGAGTTGTTTAATCATCTTGATGATAGTTGATGGTATATCTCAAATATTGCTCCAAAATTTGATTTACTCATTGTATTTGTCCATCACTTTGAAGATGAAAAGCTAAAGATAGTTTTATATCTTGCTTTAATATTTTAAAAAAGATTCTCCAAAATCTTGATACAAATTGTGTCCCTCTATTTGATATAATATCCGTTGATAATCTATAATAATGATAGATATTGTTAAAGAAGAGTTTAGTTATTTTTTCACCTATAATAGATTTTATACATAGTATAAAATATGCCATCTTAGTGAAATAATCTACAATCATAAATATAAAGTCATATAAACTTGAATTTGAAAGACTTGTGATAAAATCCATAGAAATAAAAGACCAACATTGTGTTGGTATAGGTAATAGTTGGAGAAGTCTGTAAGACTAATGATGAGGAATTTTTGATCTTAAACAAATATTACACAACTATACAAACTCTTTAATAATCTTCTATATTTGAGGCTACCAAAAATCTCTTGATATTAGCTCCAAAGTCTTGTTATATCCAAAATGTCCTATTGTATAGAAGTTGTGATAAGCTTCAAGAGCTTGTAGTCATGCTTCATCTTTTGGAACATATAAGCATCCTTTGAAATAGAATAGATCATGTTTGAACTCAAACTTAGAATAGATTAAGATGTCATCTAAATAATAAATAAAAAAATCATCAAGAAACTCACAAAAAATATCATTTATAAGATGTTGAAAAGCGGTTGGTACATTTGTAAGTCCAAAAGGCATGACATT
The DNA here is from genome assembly GCA_036785485.1 of Physcomitrellopsis africana. Lineage (NCBI taxonomy): Eukaryota > Viridiplantae > Streptophyta > Bryopsida > Funariales > Funariaceae > Physcomitrellopsis > Physcomitrellopsis africana. The sequence continues at coordinate 242,037 of JAWRVF010000382.1, read as the reverse complement.
ATATTCAAAATATCTATACCTTGTTTAAAATACAGTCTTCTATTCATCTCCTTCTTTGATGCATACCAGGTTGTATGCTCATCATAGATCTATTTTTGTATAGATCTTAACTTGATTTAGTTGATAAAGAAGACGAAATATCAAAGATAGAGGATATTTATTCTTGATAGTAATCTTATCGAACCCTCAATAATCTATAGACATCAGTAGTGATCCATCTTTTATTTTATAAACAAGATAGAAGCTCCTATTGGAGATTTTGAATGGCGTATAAAATTCTTGGCCAAGTTCTTATCAATATATTTTTTAAGTTCAATCAATTTATTTTGTGATATACAATAGATTGGTCCAAATGGAGGTTGACTTCTCTCTTTGAGATTGATTGATGGATAATGCTTTAGAAGAATATTTATATTTTTTTTCTAAAAAATATCTTAATAATCTTGATATTGGCTTGGAATGCCACTTAAAGTCTTTCCACCATAAAAAATAGATGTAACATAATTAGTAAAAAATGATCTTTCTTTTACTACATTCATAAAAGCTTTTGCGCCTAGAAGTACAAATTTTACTATACTAGACTTATGGCTTTTCATTTGATTAATATGATTCTTATTAATGGTTTAAAAAAATCAAGTCTACAAGAAATCTAATCTATTTAAGGATTATATTTTTTTAGCCATGATAAACCTAAAATGACTAGATGAGAGAGAGATTTAATTATATCAAAGATTACGTAACTATTATGGCCATTATTATTATATTTATAGGAAAGATTTTATGAGTAACATCTTCAATAAGAAGTTTAAAATATACTGCGTGAATTTGCATGTCTTCTATTTTGAAATATATATATATATATTAAAAAGACATTGGTGCTGCCATTATATTATAATAATGTTGAGGCTTTTTTGTGTAATTCTTAGATCAAAATTTTTTTAAAAAATTATCACACTTCGCAGCAAAGTCAATTGCTTGATTCAATATTTGAAGATCAAGTAAATTAAGCATCAATTTCTTTACCTCATATTGTAATTCATAGAGGAATTGGCTAATGAGTGCAGCATCATTCCACTTAGTATCAATTGCTAATTATCAAAATTATAAAACATATGATGTCACTGATCAATTGCCTTGTCACAAGATATGAATCTTGTAGGTTGCAATACAAATTGCATCATGTTTTTCATACATAGATTGAAACTCTACTAAAAATGCCTCCAAATTATCCAATATTCGATCACGTTATTTAAGAAAAGATAAAAACCACGATAAAAAAGAATTTGAAAGTAGTATTTTAATAAATTTGACTTATGACCCTCAAGTTAGATAACTTTAAAGTTGAAGTTCAATCACCAATTGTACTTGATTGATGAATCCTTGAAATCTAGATCTTGTGCCATTAAACTTCTCCGGTAAACTAATTTTTGATTCTTTGATGCTTGAATGGTATTTTATTGTAGGTGAAGGGATATGATTTGAAGTAGCTCCAATCATCTCTATATCTTCACTTTCTACTGATCTTGTTACTCTTTTTGGTAGTATATTGAGTTGATGCATTGCGAGCATTAAGTCTCTCATTTGCTCTTGCATTTGTGCCATTGCGCTCTTCATTTTAGCAAGCTTTGCCATGATAATACAATAGAAAGAAAGAGTATTTATTCTTACTACAAAATAAAATATTCAAAAAAGAAAAAATAAAATAAAATAAAATAAAATAAAACTCTAAGAACAATATCAATTTAAAAGTGGATAATCCACAACTTCTAATATGCTTATGTCTTATCAAGAAAAAAAAGTAATCTACTCTTAATCAAGAAAAGATAAAGCTTTGATATTGTATCTTTATTCTTATCAATTTATTAAAGATACAAACTAAAATAGATGCATAAATTAGTAAAAACTATATCAAAAGAAAATGATAAAATAAAAACAAGAAAGTATGTATATTCAAAAAGAAACTGAAATGGCTATTGTCAAAGACTAGAAAATACAAAAGACTCTTGAACTAGACTAGAGGCAAGAAATGAATTGGTAAGAGCAAAGAAAGCTTTACTCTTGTCTCTATATATACTACCTATCTAAGAGCTATGTGGTGGCATTCTATAGGACCTTCAACACGTGTCTAATTTACAAGACCCATGTCAAACTTGTAGACAAAATTCCTACATGTGCACTACATATTTAGCTTCCTTCACAAGCTATCAACATGTACACTACATATTTAGCTTCTTTCACAAGCTATCAACATGTGTAACGTGTGGCTAGCTTGTTGACTAAGTTTCTAACCTACCAATCACCTATAGATATGTATAAAGGTAAATCCATATCTATGAAGCTTCTAAGAAGCTTTTTTATAAGATATTATCAAATTTATCTATTTTTACCTACTTTTATCTATCCACACTAATTAAATAATTATTAGAATAAATCTTATGTCTGTGACAATATTATGGATATACATAATAGATAATCTTCTAAAAGACTATTCTTATATTTTATGTAGGAATTAAAACATGTTTAAAATTGATAGTAATAAATCAATATTTTATAAAAAAAGAACAAAAAATAAAAAAGATAATTCATAGAATCTCTTTAGAACTTATTTTTATGAGAGAAATTATACTGTATATTAAAATAGAATTAAATAGTTATGAAATATTTTAAAGAATAGCATATAAATTCTTATAAGACTTGACTATTTCTATATAAATTATAATATCTTCAAAAGAAGAAAAATAAAGATTATTAAAACTAAAAGAGATACAAAACTATCAAATCATATTTCTAAGGATTTAGCATATATCTTTCACTTTAAATACTGAGATTCTTTTATTATATGATGAGTAATATATTTTTTTAAGATCTAATTATATTAGCAAATATTTAGAACACCTAGTCAAATATCAATAAAAAAAATAACTTTTAAGTTAGATTTCTTTAATTTATTTGCTTTTATAAGCACTTTTGCAAAGAAAAGGCTAATCAATAGGAAAAAAAAAAAAAAAAAAAAAAAAAAAAAACTTAAAGTCAAGATAAATTTAATAGAAGCTTAAAATCTATTAAAAAATAATCTATTAATAAGATATTATAAAAAAAAATTCACAAATGCCAAGACTCACCTTTAACAATTAGAAGAATAGAAGACTTTTATAAAAAATTAGAACAAGGATACAATGATACATAGTTGGTAATTAATATACTAAAGAATATTTTTAAAGTTATCAAAGATAGATAAGCCTATACTATATTTGAAGAATTTAAAAACAAAGCAAGCATACTATTCCATAGATAATAAGAAATTAAAGAAAAATGCTTCAATTATTATTCTAAGCAATACAAAAAAAATACCAAATTCACCAAAGATAGGAGCTATACAATAATTGATGACTAATATTTTATTACAAAAAATCAAAGTAAAAATAAATAATGCCATTATTTTTCTCTTTTTAGCAATAGAATTAGAAGATGTTATATCTAAAATAGCTTTAGTAAAAACTAGAAGACAACACAAAATAATCATATAATTTTTTTAATAATTTTGGCATATAATGAAAACACACTATCTACAAATTTTTAAATTAGCCAAAGAAATTCGTTCTTATTTTTGAAACTAAATTGATAAAAAATAAAAATATAATATTTGATAATTGGCAATCAATTATATTATTAAATTTCTATAATGTATATCTAAAAGTCTTACAAATAAGGCTCTAATAAGTCTTTATGGTAATTATTAATAAAGATAAAATCAACTTTCTTCCTACACTTTACTATGGATAATATTTTAATCATTGAAAAAACTATTTACTAAGCAAAGATATCAAAATAATCTTTTTTATTCTTATGAATGGATTTTTAAAAAGCCTATGATAAAGTATTATAGCCTTTTTTTGTTTTTAGCAATAGAAAAATTAAGACTTTATTAAACCTTTATCTTTTTTATTAAAATTCTTTTAAGAGGAATAAAATCAAGTATTTTTATTAATAGAAATAAATTTAAATTATTTTTTTTTCAAAAAAATAGAAGACAAGGTTATATTCTTATTTCATATATTTTTATTATTATTTTAAAAGTCTTAAAAAAAATAATTTAAGAAGTTATTTTTTAAAAATTAGTAAAAAAAATATATAAAAAATTAATTTCTAATATGTAAAAGATTCTATATTATTAATTAAAAAATATATATAGAATAAAATTTATCTTTTAATCCAAATTATAACATAGCTTTAATTAAGAATTACTTATAATTTGTGGTGTAAAATATATGGAATAATAAATAACAAAAAAAAAAAAAAAAACAATACGAAACAAGTGAAATACGTGCAATTAAGCAATTGCACATTGCAAAACTAGTCATAGTCTGTTCACTAGATTTTTATTTAATAAAAAATATAAATAGAAGTAAAAATTTTATTTTTAAATAAATAATTTTTTAAATCTTTCTAATGATGTAAAAAAATTATAAGTCCAAGTTATTATGAATAAATTATTATATTTTAAAGATAGAAAATATATAATTTAAAAATTAAGTAAATAATTTTTATCTCAAGAGTAACTTGCTTAAGAGATCAAGAGTTCAAATCTCACCAAGGCTCACAAGTTATATATAAGAATGTCCTAGAGAGGCCACGAGGCCTTAGTTTTATCCTCCTATCTACATCTAAGGTGCTACAACCTATATAAGACTTATGCACCTCCTTTCCTACAAGGACTATATTAATTGCTGGTCCTTGTATTCTCTATTAGTAGAATTAATTTTTTTATATTTTTGACTTCACCATGGTGTTCAAAAATATCTAGTTAGCCTAGGAATCTTGCACGGCCTTCAAATCTTGCTCTATTTTTTCATAATGGCTCCCAAGGTGGTAAAACTCATTTTTACCAAAATTACACTAAAAATTCCTAAAAAATTCTAAATAAATTCTAAATAAAATTTAAAAATATCAATAATATTTTCAAAATGATGATATTAATTTAAAGATATTTTTTCTACTTTTATGATTTTTTATAATAATAAAATCAATTTGAATCAACTAAAAATCCTATTTTCTACACAAATAACTAAAAAGACATGAGGTTTTTTTTTCATGCTTCTTCTATCTACTAAGTAACATTTATATGTTTCTAATAAGCAATACTTGTAGATAGAAGGCTGATGTAAACATTGGTTTCAATAACTAAATACTAATATTTATAATTAAAAAAATATATACTAAACCAACTAAGATAATTGCCTCCAAGACTTACTAAGATTCTTTTTTTTTGACTTTCTTCTAATAAGACTCTTGTAACTTATAAACTCTTTTAAATTCTAATGAATATTTAAATGATCAAATAAAATCTCTAATTTAAAATTTTGGTATTTAAATAATTTTAAACTATTATTTTAACTAATCCACCAATTAAAATTTATTAATGGAACTCATATATATATAAGTTAAAATATTTAAATATTAAATCAATATGAATTAGTATTAAATTTGGATATTAATCAAATTAAATCAACTATATATTAGCATTATAGTAAACAATTCAAACTTTCATAGTTTAATTATATAAGATAGAATTAAATAAAAATTATTTAAAAAAACTAAAAATATTTTTTAATTTATTTAATTAACTATGAGTAATTTAATATTAGAGCTATATGTTATAGACAATTATCTCATAAAAAATCCAAAAAAATAAAAAAATAAAAAAATAAAAATATTAACAAAACATCATCCTTGTATTAGTAAGACATCACCCTCATCTTCTCTATCCTAGTATGCAAAGTTGGCACATGTCTAAAAAAGAATTGCCCTATTTTGCAATAATCAAGATTGGTGACCATTTATATGCTTGGTCATGCATCTACTCTTGTATTTTTTAAGATACTTAGTTAAGTATACTTACTAATATACTTATGATTTAATTTTAGAGACAAAGAGTACTTGGAGCTTAAAAATTGTGTAGAAGAATATAAGGTTTATATGTATATAGTAAGATATTTGAAACTTGTTATAAGTCATTTTATAAATATTTATTGATATATTATTATTGAATTTTCTTTGATAAAGCCACCAATGTTATCATCTGGACAATTCTTTTTAACAATTAGTCTAAAATTGTGACAACTTCATATTTTAAAAAAAAAAAAGAAAAAAAAAGATGATATCTTACTAATATTTTTTGATATATATATATATATACATTAGTCTTCATCTAACTTTAATGTTGTAAAGAGCATCATTATATTTAATAATATGCTCTTTTCTTAATTATAATATTTTTTTATAATTGAGATTAGAATTACTAAAGCTTTATATATAATAAGGATTTTAATGAAGAATTATCTATGAAATAATTCCAATTAACTACTTAAATTAGAATTATATAGAATAAATATTATAAACTAATAAAAGAACTTAGTTTAAAGCATGTTTTAATAACCATCTAAGAAAAAAAAACTAAATGATGCCAAAGTTAAAATATTCAATATTATAGATAATTTTGTATAAAAAAGGAAATTGGTGGCTAAATTTCTATTAGATTATAGCTCTAATTTTCATGGACATACAGTGGAAGAAGATTTTAGAAGATTTTAGAAGATTTTAGAAGGTTCTAACTAATATTAGAAGGCTCTAGAAGATTCTACTTAATATTAGAAGGCTCTAGAAGATTCTATTTGATTTTAAAAAACTCTAGAAGATTTTAGAAGAATCTATTTAAATCTAAAAGATTCTAAAAGATTCTTGATGGTTTCAAGAAGGCTCTAGTAGGTCTTAGTAGTTTTTAAGAAGGTTCAAAAAGATCCTAAAAGGTTTTAAAAGATCTTAGATGGTCATAGAAGAATCTTAGGCTTGCTTCACCTCTAGGCATCAAGAAAATTCCTCAATGAGCTTCTTTATATTTACTATATATAAGAATTGAGGCTGAAGATATCTTCAATCTCAACAACATAATCCTTGTAGTTTAGCTTGGCCTTCTAGTCTTATTCTTGTGCCTTGTTGTAGCTCCTTACTTATAATATAAAGTGAATCCCTTTTGTTTTAATTCTTTAAACTTTTAAAGTATTATTTTATTTGAATGATATATTTGTAATAATTTGTGAAGATTAACTTAGCAAAATAATGAAGCTTGGTCTTTTTACATAGAAAGCATATTATTCCTCTTTTTAAAAATAATATAGCATTCTAGAAGTTATTGATTATTCTCCTTTAGATTGATATTGTTTTTTTATTTTTTATACTTATTTTTTTTATTTTATTTTTATAGCAAGAAGTGAAGGATTTAATATAATAGATTATAAAGAAGCCAAATTAGATTCAATTATAAATACTCTTGAAGCATTGAAAGTCAAAATAGAGACTTTGTCTAAGCAATATGAAAAAATTTATATGACCATACATAATGGTCAAAGAGCATAATTATCTCAGCTACTATTACAAATCACCTTAGAAATTCCATTATTAAGATCTACTTTACTAAAAGATATATGTAATTAAGATGGCAATTTAATATTAACAACAAAAGAACCAAAAATTAGCCTTTTAAAGAAATTTGATGGAACTCATTCAAAATTTTGTTGCTTTATAAATCAAATACAACTTATTATTTTATTCCAATCTCAATGGTGTTCCATAAAAGCTTCTTGTATTAGTTTGATTGGAACATTGCTTTCAAATCAAGCTTTATCTTGATTTGCTCCATTATTTGAAAAGAATTCTTTTGTATTGTATTGTATAATTTTAAAATATTTTTGGTAGAATTTACAGAAGCTTTTGGAGAATATAATATGATTTATTTTGCTACAACTAAAATCTAAGGCCTTCAATAAAAAAATTGTTTAACATCTATTTAAATTTTAGAATTTTGGCAATTAGCATGTGATATCAATTGAGATAAAGACTCATTAATGAGTCAATTTAATTAGAATTTACAAGACAATGCAAAAGATTTATTATTGTCTATGTTTGATCCTCAAACCTTTAATGAAGCCATCAATCAAACTATAAAATATAATAACCAATTATTTTAATATCAACAAAAAAAAATATTTATTAACTATACTATGACTTTACACCAATTATTGTAGCAAACATCTAGAAGTGAAAAATATACAATTTGATGCAATTCACTTCAAATTCTTTTTTGAAAAAAAAAATAAGCATTAAAAAGAATATGACTTATATTTGTATTATAAAAAACTTGGCCAGAAGGCTAATAATTACTACAAAAAGCATCAACATATATATCAAATAAATGCGGTCACATTATCAAATGCTTTGTAAGAAAACAAAGGCATCTAATTATAATAGGAACTATGTAGCTAAATTCTTCTATTCCTATTAAGAACATGAAATACAAATAGCTAAAGTATCAAAATATTCTTGTGTCACTTGAAAAGAATAAAGAATTACTCAAAGATAATATAATATTAAATTAGAATAGCTATTGTCAAAAATAATAAGAGTAGAGACTCTTAAAACAAGACTAGAAACAAAAAATGTGTTGACAAGAGTGAAGAAGGCTTCACTCTTCTTTCTATATATACTATCTAGCTAAAAGCTATGTAGTGATGTTCTATAGGACTTCCAATACATGTCCAATTTGTATGACAAGTGTCAAACTTATAAAACAAGTTTTCTATATGTGTGCCACGTAATTAAATTGTTTCATAAACTACAAATATGTGTAATACATGGCTAACTTATTAGCCAAGTTTTTAACCTATCAATTATCTATAGACATGAATAAAGATAAAACTGCATCTATAAAGCATTTATAAAGCTTTTTTATAAGATATTATTAAATTAATATATTTTTATTTACTTCTACCCATTCATGTTATTTAGATAATTATTAAAGTAAATCTTATGTCTGTGATATTATTTCTCTTTTTAAAGACAAATTCTACAAGCAGCGGTGATTACTTGTTGAAGAAGTTCAAGATGCACCAAATTATATTTGCCACATACTCTGATCTTTTTTTTCTTCAAAGATAGTTGATAGGTCTTCTCAGCCATTATTAATATCCCATATCAAGACAAAAGGACCACCTTGGTATTTAATTATTGTTGAAGCCTTCATAACTTCTTTCAAAGAAAATATTTGAAACACCATCAAGAGTAATTCCTACTTCTAAAAATATCATCAAATATCAAAAGTCTCTTTTTAGGTTGTGATACCAAATATATTATATTTTGCCATCAATTTAAAAAAATATATATTTGAGGATCTTCATCTCTATTTTTTCATCTTGAAAGTTGTGACAACTGTAATATCTTATTCAATAAATCAGTAAATGATAGCTCTTCTTCTTCTTCTTCTTTGTATATCTGCTATTTTATATGGTTCAAGCATAGATATGTAAAATATAGGATGGATCTTCATAGACTCTAATAGATATAATCAATAAATAAGTAGATTGACTTATTCACAAATTGAAAGTGGTTCAAGCCTACAATAATCCAACTTATCACAAGGAAAAATAGTCTTAATATTACGATGAAGTAGCCATACCTTGTCACCAACGTGGAATTAATATTATTTTTTTTGATAGATGTCTACAATGGTTTTTTATCATTCTTGAGCTTCTTTTAATTAAACCTTCATTGTTGTATGTAACTTTGACAATCAATTTACCAAGTCTTCCACCATAAGCTTATCAATTTTTAAAAAATCAAAAGTATCAAATCATAGATGATAATTGTAATTAGCAAAGAAAGATGTTTATTGACTAGAAGAATATATCAAATTATTATAAGCAAACTTTATCAATGGCAAAAAAGTTGTTCAATCATCTTGATGATAATTGATAGTATACCTCAAATACTGCTTCAAAACTTGATTTATCTATTCCATTTATCTATTAGTTTGAAGATAGAAGATTAAAAATAATTTTATATTTATCTTTAATATCTTAAAAAAGATTCTCCAAAATTTTAATACAAATTGCATCCCTCTATCTGATAAAATATTCCTTGGCAATCTATAATAGGAATAGATATTATCAAGAAAGAGTTTAGTTATTTCTTCACTTATAATAGATTTTTTATATCATATAAAATATATCATCTTGGTGAAAAAATCTACAATTATAAATATAAAATCATATGAACTTGAAATTGATAGATCTATAATAAAATCTATAGAGAAAGAAGACTAAGGTTGTTTTGATATAAGTAATGGTTGAAAAAGTCCGTAAGGATGATGAAGAGAATTTTTTTATCTTGAACAAATATCATACAACTGTACAAACTCTTTAACAACCTTTTACATTTAAGGCCATCAAAAATCTCTTGATATTAGCTTCAAAGTCTTATAATATCTAAAATATCCTATTACAAGGATGTTGTGACGAGTTTCAAAAGCACATAATTATACTTTATCTTTTAGAACATATAAGCATCCTTTAAAATAAAACAATTTATTTTTAAAATTGAACTTTGAATTATCACAAGATTTAGATGAATTATTTTTAATATCATAAATAAAAAGATCTGAAGACATACTTGATTGGACTTGCTTGAAAAAAGTTGAATCAACAATCAATGTCAATTTCATTATTTGAAGATGAAATTATTCTAGCTTTAATAAGATTGTCTTTTTGTTAATTAAAAGTTACATCTTCTTTTTTTTATGCAAGATAAAAATATCTAAAAAGAGCATCAAATAAACCTTGTTATTTTCCTAACTGATAAGTAATAATGAATTTGAATCTTAATAAAGACATGCTCTAATTATTTGGACCAGTGTACATTGGTCCAAATGGTGGTTGAGCTCCTTCTTGAAGATTGATTGAACAATCATAAGATCAATACTTTAGAAGAATATTTGTGTTTTTTTTTTTTTTTTCAAAAATGTCTTAAAAATCTTCATATTGACTAGAAAAATCACTTACAATCTTTTCAGCATAAAAAATAGATGTGGCATATATAACAAAAAATATTTTTTCTTTTATCGCATATATAAAAGCTTTTACACCTATCAGAAAGGATTTAGACGTACTAGACTTATATATTTTTACTTGACTAACAGATTTTTAGATTAAATTACAAAAAAAGATAAGGTTATAAGAAGTCTAATCTATTTGAGGATTATATTTTTTTAACCATGATAATTCTAAAATAATTGGATTAAAAAAAAGATCTATTTATATTAAATATTATTATATTATTATATCTTTTAATTGTTATATTTAAAAGAATAATTTTATAGTAATATCTCTAAATAATAACAAACGTCCATCTATAATTTCTATAGGTATAGATTTAATTTTCTTAGTTAGAGATATTTCTTATTTTTTGATAATATCTTCATCTATGAAAGCAACTGAGACTTCTAAATTTCATAAGGCAAAGACTTTGTAGCTTTAAGGTCCTAAAGACATATCTATTATAAAATAAGGTGACGGATCTAAGAAGAGAATAAAACCTTTATTAAATATTATACATAATTTTAGCCGCATAGTTCCTATTATAGCTGAAAAAATTTGTTTTCTAATATATTATCTTTTCTAATAACCATGCTCTTTATTTTATAATTGTATTGTTTCTTTGAATAATGCTGAGTAGTGTGCTTAGCTTCTCTACAATATAAACATAGATCCTCTTGACAACATTGAATTTTTTCTATTTGGTGAGAAGTTTAAAACATATTCTATCAATTTGTATCTATTTTGGCTTAGCTAAAAAAAAATTTGACAATTTGAAAGCTTTTTTCATTAATTGATTTATTCTTTTCTAATAAAATCTATATTCTTGATGCCTTTCAAATAATCAATTGTTATATACAATGGCTTGAGCAATAAATTATTTTAAATGATTCATTTTTGGCATTGTTAATAATAAATCTTTGATATTATCTTTTAATCCATAATAAAATTGATTAATAAGAACTTTGTCATTCCACTCTATATCACAAGTAAGGTTTTAAAATTCAACATCATATATTATAGCTAACTGTGATCCTTGTTGTAAAGATAAAAGCTTAATCTTTGCTATCTTTTTTCAATCATTGTCTCTAAATGTGGCCGTAAGCACTTTGAGGAATGAATTCAAATCATCAAGAAGTTGTGAATCTTTTTTCATCAAAGGCGCAAAAAATAAATAAATAAATAAATAAATAAATAAATACTTTTAAATAAAAGTATGCTTGTGAATTCAACTTGAATAAATCCATTAGGATATTGGAAAAGATGCAACCTTAAATGAAACTTGACTTATTACAGAAATCCTCAAAATTTTGATCTTGTTCCATCAAATATTTCAAGCATATTAATCTTTGCCGCCTTCATGTTTGTAAAGACAAGACTTCCTAAATTTAATTATGAAGTTGATTTACTTACTTCTTTCAATATTATAACTTCTTAGCATAGGCTTTGAACTTCTTTTATAGATATAAAAATAATGCTTCCATGATTGATATTAATGATGTGTAAAATTTCCACCCTAAAAGCATTGATAAGCTTTTAAAGATCTATCATAGCTACAAATCTATTTTTATTTTTGCTAAATATAATATCTATGATTTTTTTTTCTATCTTAGATAATTTGACAAATCTACAATTTAAATTAGAAGAGGATAATCTACAACTTCTAATATCAAATAAAAATTTCTACAAAGAGGAATGATCTACTTTCTTTAAAAAAAAAATTCAAGATTAAAAAGCAAAGAATACTAGTTTAAAGATAGGTAATCCACAACCTTCAAATATAATAATAGCAGTAGAATTATCTTTTAACTTTTAAAATACAAAATAAGAACAATGAATCTTCACTCTTGTCAAACTATCAAGGACATGAAATACAAATAATTAAAGTATCAAAATGTTCTTGTGTCATTCAAAAAGAATAAAGAATCACTCAAAGTTGGTATAATATTAAACTAGAATAGCTATTGCCAAAGACAAGAAGAGTAGAAACTCTTGAAATAAGACTAAAAATAAAAAAGGCATTGATAAGAGTGAAGAAGGCTTCACTCTTATCTCTATATATACTATCTACCTAAAAGCAATGTAGTGACATTCTATAGGACTTCCACCACATGTCCAATTTGTAAGATATGTATTAAACTTATAAGACAAGTTTCTTATACATGTGCCAGATAATTAGCTTCTTTTATAAGCTATTAATATGTGTAATACGTATTTAACTTGTTGGCCAAATTTTTAACCTACCAATCACCTATAGACATGAATAAAAATGAAACCATGTCTATGAAGCTTTTAAGAAGTTTTTTTATAAGATATTATCAAATTAATTTATTTCTATTTATTTCTACCTATCCATATTATTTAAATAACTATTAGAATAAATATTATTTCTATGATAATTTTATAAACTAAAAAAAACCATGTATTATCATCAAACCTTTCTTGTTGTTTTATCATGACAATATGTTTGGATGTCCAAAAATTCAAAACTCTTGCTTCAATATATTTAAGAGGCTTTGCTTGCTTTATTAATTTAAAATTTCTAAGAATTTTTAAAATTCCTATAGTCAAAAAATCTAAAATTGTTCATATAGAGATCATAGATGGTCAATCTTTATTCTCTAGAGATATTACTCTTAAAATCAGTGTCGTGATGTATATGCAACAAGTACATCAAAATTGAATAGGCCTTGAAGAAATATGAAAAGTACGGTTATTTCAAAATTATAATATAAATAAGATTAATATGAAACTAGTTCCAAATTACAATGTAAACATGATTAATATAGGACTAGTTCTAAAACTATAATATAAATAGGATTAAAATAGAACAAGATTTAATCAAAAAGTATTCTAAAATTTTTTTAAGATATCTTTAAGATATAAATCCAAATATCTTAAGATATTGAATAGAAAATCATTAAAAAATCTTTAAAGAATCTTTAAGATATAAATTAAGATATCTCAAGGTATTAATCAAAAAATCTTTGAAATATCTTAAGATATTAGTCAAAAAATCTTTAAAATATTTTAAAATATCAATTAAAGAATCATCAAAGAATCTTTAAGAAATTTTTAGAATATAAATTAAGATATCTCAGGATATCAATTTTCTGGTTTCTCTGACATAATAGGCAATCAAAATTCTAGTGATTTTTTAAAAAGGACTCTCTTTTTTACGGCATATTTGGTGCTTCTATTAAAAAATTCTTTAAGGCTATTAGGTGTTAATAGAATAGAAGAAATAAAATGATCTGGTATTGGTTTAGGATCTAGGAGTGCTAAAGAGATGCTAAAAGCATTCTCAAAGTATATGGAGAAGCAATCACAAGAGTAAGCAAGGATGTAGCATATACAAATAGAAGAAAAGAATATTTCTAAGGCTCTATAATCTATCATCAATCAAGCAAGGAGATTCAAAGATAGAATTATATCCAGATATCTCAAAATCTATGAGGATGAAATAGAAATATATCAAATTCCATATAAAAAGATGTATCTAAATTTTATACTTTCTTGCATTTCTAAAGTCAAAAAAAGAGTCAAGGATTTATATAAAGATGATATAAACTCTTAAGATCAATATGAAATTTTTTTTAAAGAAAGAGTTTTTTGAAGAAGATTCAGAGTAAGTGATCAAAAGAACATTCTTGGAATAGATAGAATAACAACTTAGAAAGTAAATAGATTCCAAGGAGTTACTTGAAAAATTTGAAAGGAAGTTTTTTCAGCTTTCAATAGTAGATAGGCAATTATTAGATGACAAGAAGGTGGAGTTTTTTTTATATGCAGCTGATAAAGACTTACAAGATAAGTTGTTCCTACTTTCAATTAATAAAGATGACAGAAGAGGCCTTATTAATGATTGGAGACAAGTTTGGGAGGGTGTAGCAATAATCATAAAACAAAGAAGGATAAAGACTAAATGAGGTGTAGTTGTGGAGTTAAGAGAATCTCCTATTTCAATCCGATTAGTGTCAACGATTCCTATTAATTCAATATTAGTTCCAAAAAATAATATTTCTAATAATATTCTTAAAGAATTTGTCAAGGATATAAAAAAATTAAGAGTCAAGTTCTATGAATTGGATAAAAATGCGAGAATGAGTTCTTCTAAATTTTCAATAGAAATAAAAAAAAATAGATGAAGAGATGTATGTAATGTGACAGTGAAGACTATAACAAAAAGAATTGCTTAGCTTATGAAGAGAATTTAAAGAAGAAGGTGATCTTTTTCAAAGAAGGCAAGATAAGACTTGTTGCACCTAGAGAACTTATTGAATTAAATTTTAATAAAGGTAGAATGAAGAAACTTGTATAAGGCCACATTGAAAATTTTAATGGTGCATCTATGATTAAAGAAGCAAATATATATTCCATTATCACGGAGATGGATAATATAGAAGTTTTTACAATTTTTAATAAAAAAATTATGCTTAGGGATATATATATTATTAGATGGAGTGATCCAATTGATGCAACAAGTATTGAAGCTTATTTAAAAATTAATGGAGAAAAACATAAGATCCAAGATGCTACAATTGAGATAAAAAGGGATAGGGTTGCAAAAGAGAAGAGAACATAGGAATCCAATAGCAAGATATAGAGCCAAAGGTTGGCAGACAAGAATAAAAAGAAGTAGACTATCACTCCAATAGAGTCAAGGCCCTCTATATCATATCTAGGTAAGAATACCTTATTACCTAAAAGAAAATAGGAGAAGAAAAATAAAAAAGAAGACTTAAGAAAGGATAAGATGAAAAATACAACTTTTAAATTAAAGTTTGATATTGAATCTTCTATTGATATGAAAGATATTCTTAAAAAGAAGATATTAGATGCCAAAATTAAATTTTTCTTAAGAGAGATTCTTGATATAGCTAAGAAGAAATTTCATGAGCTTATCATTGATGTCATTAAGAGAAAGAGGCAAATAACATTTGTAGCAATGATAATAAAGGCTTTAGAAGAAACAATAGAAAGAGAAGAAGAAAAGGAAGTACGAGTGTTTGCCTTGTCTGGTGATAGCAAAAAAAGAGATGTATAGGATTAGGGGCATGAAATTTCTTCTATTGGTGATGTGGGTGAATTTGAAAATGAGAAGGAATTTAGTAGAAAAAAAAGATTCAAGAAATCCAATGCTTTTGGTACTTCCATCATAAAGATGTATATGAGGGAAGTTAAAGTAATTAGATATGGAGTAGAAAAGGCCAAGAGTAAAGAAAGTGAGCAAGTAAGGACCTCAATTTGTAATTATAAAAGGATAGGAGTTGAAAAAAAGCTTGCATATTTTTATACATACTGGACTAAAGCTACTATAGAAGCCAAGGTAAGGCTAGATGATAGTAAAAAAAACTATTTAGCATTAGTTGATTATAGATTTGAAATCAACATAATATCAAAGAGTATTTATAAAAGAATAATATGGCCTATTAACACCAACCATGGATGGATAATAAAGGTTACAAATAATGAAAGAGGTAAACTGTATAGAGCATATCCAACAATTAAAATAAGAATTAAAAATGTAGAGGTGGAGCAAAATTTCTTTTTGTAAGATTTTGTTGCTTATCCTATGATTATAGAATAGTTATATATTACACTTATAAAAATGGAGACTAAGATGCTAGATGATGGCTCACATTATACAAGGATCAAAAGTTATAACAAGAAGAAGTTAATGTAATTTCTAATTATAATGACTAATAATGAGAAAAATAGAAAATAGGTAGAAGAATTTTTTTTGAAATTTGATGATGATTTTTTGAGTTTTTTAGGAGCATCCTTGAGGATAGAGAGTCTAAGGATATAAATAAGTCTTTTAATTTTATATTTTTAATATCAATAGATTTAAAAATAGATTTTTGGATTATTCAAAATTTAAAATTTTGAAGTTTTCAAAAGTTAAAGATTTGAATTATGAATATCAAGGGTGTGTGAAAAAAATTAAAAAAAGTTTAAAAAAATGGATTTGGTTTCAAGTGATGAATTTATTTCTAGAGTGATTGATGAAGAGGATTTAAAAAAAGAATTGGACAGTGTTTTAAAGAACTTGAAAGGTTTGATATTTGGAGAAGATTTGAAGAAATGTGAAGGAATAATTATGGATTTACATTCAAGGAAATTATATGAAAGAGTTAAGAAATCCGCTTTCAAGCTAAAGATAATTAAAAATTATAGAATTGAATAAAAAGCAAGGATTAATACTAAATATAAGACTGTAACTAAGAAGATAAAAACCAATTACTGCTTAATTGCCTTCTAATACTTTAGAATATATTGAGAAAGTAGCAAAAGAACTAAGTCTTAGGAAACCAAGGAGGATTGGTCTTAGATTTATTTAGGAATCATTGGATAAGTTGAATATTGAAAGAAGTGAATTTGTGATTAAAGAAAAGAAGATGAAGTTTTTAGAAATGCTATCTAGACATAATAAGGTTTTTGCCTTTATATCAAAAAAAATTGGTTGTATTAATTTAAGTGTTGTTGTATCTATGGTTATTTTTATGATGCCTCATATACCATGGAATTTGAAGCTGATTCCTATGGCAAGAGCTTTATTT
This sequence comes from Physcomitrellopsis africana, assembly GCA_036785485.1. Classification (NCBI taxonomy): domain Eukaryota; kingdom Viridiplantae; phylum Streptophyta; class Bryopsida; order Funariales; family Funariaceae; genus Physcomitrellopsis; species Physcomitrellopsis africana. Next base: position 224,552 of record JAWRVF010000382.1, on the reverse strand, counting down.
CTAAAATTGATAGATTTATTGAAGAAAAAGATAAAAATAGAGATTTTTAAACCTTCTATTGTACTTTATTTCAATTGTTGATTTACTATACTTAAAAAATCTAGAGCATTAAGGTTCATTCAAGATATGTAGCCAACTAACAAAGTTACTATTAGAAATATGGATATTGGACCAATTATAAATGAGATTATTGAAGTATTTGCAAACCACTCTATTTATTCTATTGGAGATTTGTATTTTGGATATGACTAGTTTTAACTAGTTAAAGAAAGCAAAGACATTATAATAATAAAGATTCCATTGGAATTGATATGCATATGAATTTTACCATAGGATATTACTAACTTTATTATATACATGCAAAGTGCCATGAATCAAATTTTAAAGGATTATATTTTGGATAAGACTATTTCTTTCTTGGATGATATTTTGATTAAATTTTGTAAGGTTGAAGACATAGATATAAAGTTAAATGAAGATGGATGTAAGACATTTGTAAAAAAATATATTGATGATATTGATCACATATTGGCCAAATTTGAAGAGGTAAATCTAACTCTATCTCTTGAAAAATCAAGTTTTAGAATTGATGAGATATTTGTGATGATATTTGTATAGTTTTTATGAAAGAAAATCTATTTTAGAAAAGATTGATGTAATTTCAAATATGAAGCCATGCAAGAATATGACTGAGGTAAGAAGATTTTTGAGAGCCTGTGGTTTTTATCATATTTGGATATCTCATTTTGAATACGTAACAAAACCTTTATATAAGTTATTGAAAAAGAATAAAAGATTTTTTTGGAGGCAAGATAAAGCCATAGAGGGATTGAGGGTGGTTTTGAAATTACCACTAGTATTAATGTAGGTAGATTATCAATATGGAAGACTAGTGATTGTGACTATAGATAGAAGTCTAATAGCCATTGGATGGACTATTAGACATGATAACAATGAGGGTAATAGATTTGCTATTAGATTTGGGACCGGAGTTCTCATTAAGAGATAAAGAGTTTATTCTCAGGTTAAAAGGAAACTCTAGAGTGCCTTAACTGTCATAAAGACAAAAAAAAATTATTTAATTGGAGCAAATGTAATTTTTAAAATAGATTATTTATCTTTAGCAAATATGATTTTAAGCTATTCAACTTTTGATATTGTTATACTGAGATGGATAGTATATATCAAATATATAAATCCTATTTTAGTATATATTTCTAAAAAAAATTGTAATACAAATATATTATCTAGAGTAAGATATTCCTATGAGGAGAAAATGCTTACTTATGATAAGGATGAAAAGGTTGAAATAGATTATACATGTGTAATGGAAATAGAAGACCTTGCTGTTAAAATCTTATTTTTCAATATAAATTTGTATGAGGGTAAATTATTGAACATTGGTTTATATTTGAATACTTTAAAGAAGAAAGAAGACTAGACTATAAAATATTTTAAAGACATCAAACATCAAGTTTATACATATATTTTGAAAGAAGGATTCTTATAGAAGAGGCCCAAAAGAATGGATGGGATTCTTCTAAGGATTATTGATGATGTTGAAACTAAATATCAAGTTTTAAAAAAATTTCATAATACATTATGAATTAGACATAGGGAAATATAAGCTACCTTCACCAAGATTAAAGAAAAATATTAATGAAAAGATATGTACAAAGATGTGGAGAAATTTGTAAGTTCTTATTTAGAATACCAATTACAGTCAAAAATTAGACACAGAGATGATCTGTGCCCCCCAATTGAATGTGGATTGCATGGCCAATGCAAATTCATCAGATTGCATGACCTGAAGGAAGGACTGAAGCTGAAGCTGAATTTAAGGAGCACATCGCTTGAAAAGAGCTTAGACTCCCTACTAGTGGATAACACATTAACTCCAAGCCTGATTAGCTCATTTTTAGAATTCCCCCACACACTGAATCCTGACAGCCTTCAATTACATATTGTCTGATCTCCTGCCCTTTTCTTCCATGAGTAAATTCCAAAAACAAAACACTAGCCTCTCTCTACCCCAACACTTCACTAATATACATGTGCTGATGTTATACAAACATGCATAGTGGCCGATTCTTTAAAAAAGAAAGACAACGAACCAGTCAACCTCCCAACAAACTAGTCTGGAGTGTAAACGTGTGGCAAAGTTATAGCAGGAGTGCTACTGTTAAGGCCGTTACCCGGATGGCTTTAATCCAAGTTAGTGACATCCTTCATAACTTCAAACTCTCGTAGCAAGGCCCTCCATTCGAGCTCCCGCTGGAATGGGACCTGGCCGCTCCTGACAGCGTAGATGTAGAAGGTGACGGCGCCCTTCTTGAACTTCCGAAACCGGAACTCAAAGGACCGGCCTTGGGCTATACAGTCGTTGATATCCCAATTTCTGAGCTCCTGAGGCCACAACTGCTGCGCAGTCTCTGCATCCTGTTCAGTGTTGAATAGGAAAATAACCTGCTTCTGCTTGCTGGTCATCGTGGAAACTGTTGCTTGTACAAAAGTGGAAGTTTTGGTCTGGCAGTATGCCATCACTTTTACATCCGACTTCCCAACTGTGATGTACTCCCTCCGCATGTTGTAGATGCGCTGAGAAAGCTGCCTACCAAATTTCAGCCTGCCCACCTCGTTTCCGCTCTTCCACTTCGGATCCTCGTACCACTGCTTCAAGGCGTGGGACTGGAAAGGGTTGCAGTAGGAGCCGGCAATGGTGAAGTCTGCTGAGGGCAGAAGATGCATGGGATACGTATTCAAGGTTATCAGCGACAACAAGGTGTGCGGAGCCACCCATTTATGCATTCGTGCCCAGAATCCGGCGTCGCCGAGGGCCTCCCGGTCGATGATTTGATTGATGTAGCCTCGGTTGATGAGGTCGCCTTTGTTGAGGAAAAGGTGCGGCGTCCACTTGCACTTGACCGTGCTACAGATTTCTTTCCGGATTAAGATGAGCCGGTCCTGAATGGTTGAGGAGAAGACCTCATGACAAGCATTGCGATCGCTGATCAGTAAACATGTACAGGCCACACGAATTCATCAGAACTTAAATTAAGGGTCGAATCATCCCTCGGGAAGCCAAAATTCTTCTGCCCTGGCTCAACAAGCTTGTAACAACATCGGCTTCACAACACACATCTACAGTTGTATCGTATACATGTCCTTCAGCACTGGGAATCAGCATTATTTACCTGTGACTACCCAAGATTTGTAGATCGCTCAAGATCCCTAGAGCTGCACGCACCACCATCTTGCTCACGAGTCGGAGTCACAACCCGACAGTCCCGACATTTGTTCAGACAATCTCCAAAACCCAACCATGCACTCACAGAGATTGGGACTCCATTGAATAGAACGATATCTTTGCCTCAATCCATGGTGAACGGCCATCACAAAATGAGCACCAACCGATGAGCAGCATTTCAAGTATTTTCAGAACCAAACCAACGTACCTCGCGTTTTTCGGAAAGTCGGGAAGGCCGCCAACACTCAACCAAGATCCTCCCCAACAGTGTTTTTCAAACCCTCGACGTTAGCGTTTGCGCTAATATACACAGACAGCGCTTGAAAATGGCTGAAGCTGCAACAAGTGATGCGACGCCTCCTCTCGACCACCAGAATACCTTCCCAAGAATTCGGAGCCACGTATTCTCGCAACAAACAAACTTATAGTTCTGAAAAGACGTACAAATCCTTCAAAAATCGGTGTCTCATGAAAGATAGAAACGCACAAGGAATGGCAACACACTCTAGTGTTTACTAATTGACTGCAAAACTAGAGACGGTGATAGAAATTGAAAAACTTGCGTAGGAGGAATACAAGCAACAGCACGTCGAGGAGAAGAGATGGAAGAAGAAGAACTGTCGGCAGAAAACGGAGAGGAAGGTGACCTGGTGTGGCTGACACTCAACTTGCTTTGGCCGATGCTGTGCAGAGGGGATGTTTGACTGGGCAGTAGGCTGCTGAGTGAGCGAGGGACGTGGGACTGTTGGGCAGGGAGGCAGGAAAGCTGCAGGTGGTTGGGCATCATTGAACATCACGAGAGCGTCACAAAGTGATCAGACGACGAGGAGCGTAATTGAGATAGAAGCATGATCGGCAAATGCACCTGGTGATCGATCAACTGGACGAGAGACGTGCAGGAGCGGCTCACCTGGAAACGGCGGCTACGGGCGGATCGGCAGGGCGCGGCGTCAAGGAGAGCGAGAGGCGAGGGCAAGAATGAGGAACGACGCTTGAGCGAAGAAGAGTGGACAGAACAGACGAGCGGGTGCTGCAGTCACAGCAGACTTGGAATCAGCTTGCGCAAAGTGGCACGATGGCTAAACAGCAGGGCAAGAGACTCTAAGGTGCGCTTCGAAAGCTCGCAAGGAACATGTGCATGCGCGCAGAACGATAAGCAGCAGTGACACTCGAGCCCTTCTCCCTCTGGGTCCAGCCTTAGGGCTAGGGGAGCTGGTTGCATGCGCACACTCTCACGAGCAGTTGACCTTCTTTGCCCCCCCCTCCCCGTTGTTCTAAATATAGCTGGGTCCTCGACACTTTGCCGAAGACTGGGAGGAAGCTGAGTGAGCCATGGAGTTTGGGCTTTGTTCACGTTTGGGAGGAATCAATGCTTGCCGCATGCTAAATTTATCAACACCACTGTGGATAGGTAGAGTAGCGCAATATTTTAATATCTTATATATTTTTTAATTTTTTATTGAAGCATTAGGGGGATATATATATATATATATATATATTTTGTTGATTAATGTAAATTTTAGTACATCTTAGCAATGCTCCAATTTTGGGTGCTGTAATTGAATTGCATGAAAACTAAAATAGATCCATTTCATGGAAGTACATTCATCTAAAAAAGTTAGTATATTTGCTTTATTCTAAGTCTTCTTAGATTTTTTTAAGATATTTTAGTTTATTTTAATGTCTCTTATAAATCAAGATTTGTGCTAATAAGTTCTATCATAAGTAATTATCTTGAATAAGATGGTTCTCTCTACTTTATCACTAGTCAATATTTCTTATCTAAAGACCTTATCACTATATTCTTCCTACCATGTAACAACAATTAGATGCCATAACACTTTTGTATTATTAATATATGTAAGGACTTCTCTAAAAATTGCATTTTGAAAAGAAAAGAAAGCTAGTCTTAGCACATTTTTTGGATCTTCTTTGCTAAAGTATTATAAAATTATAATTCTTTGTTTTTAAATTCTTTGAACCATTAGGAAACTTCAAAATCTATATCAAATTATTTTTGATGTATTTGGTGTATAAAGGGGACATAAGTTATTAATATTATTAATATTTTTTTTTATCTTTGTGCCTTTATTACTATCTTTTTTAAGCAAATAAACAAAACTAAAGTTGATTCTTTCTTGGCTATAGTATCATTTAATAGAAACTCCCATTTTATATTGAGATTTGGAAATAATATCTCTTGCCATTTTGTGATTTGGACAAAAGTATATAGAATCTATTTTTATATATAATATATATATATATATATATATATATATTTAAATTAAAATTTTATGAAATTAAATTCTATTTTTTATACTTATCTAATAAAATTAGATAGTTATTATATATAAAGTGAAGGTATTATAATTTAACAACTACTAATAATCTACTTCCAAACTTAGACCTTAGAAGATAGATCCTATCTATCTATCTATCTATCCATCTATCTAATTGAGTTGGAGGTGCCTTGACATAAGAACAAAGTCAAACTTGTACTTACGCAAGGCAAGAACAACTTAGTTGACTTATTATATTAGAATTGTTGAAAGTTTGAACTTAAGCTTAGATTTTACAAATCTATCTACTAAAATATGACACTAAGATCTGTAGCCATAATTGGTGGTGGCTAGCCAAGATATAAATTAGAACCTTGATACTTAGTTTAAAAAAAAAAAAAAAAAAAAAAAAAAAAAGATTATTACAAATTAATTCAAAAATATATTTTATATTTTTTAAAAGATAGAATTGTATAAAAAAACTAAATTTATCTTAAAATTTAACAACTTTGAATTAAAAATTTAATAATAAATTATATAGTAAAATTTAGAGATATATAATTATATTATAAAAATCAAATTAAAACTTATTAGAAATAAAATTAAAAAAATAAATTACTATAATATATTAAATTATTAAATTAAATTAAAAAATAGAATTTTAAATGAAATAAAATAAAAAATAAAGAGTCTTATTAAAAAAATTATATTTTATGATTAATATAGAATCTAAAAATAAATTTAAAAATAAATCTAAAAAATAAAAAATAAAAAAATAAAAAAATAAAAAAAATTCAAAGATTTAATAAATTCAAAGATTTAGATCAAAATAATAATATTAAAATAAATAATTAATCTTATATAAAATATCATAAAACTAATATTTAAAAAAATAAAAATAAAAATAAAATATTATTTTTTGATAATTTCAAATAAAATTTTGATTATATTTCTATTAATAATATGTAAAGAAAAAATTAGTTCTTTTGTGCCATTTAAATAATTTTTATATTAAATATTTGTGTATTTTAAATTATTTATATATTATTTAAAATAAAAAATCACATAATAACCAATTAATATATTTTAAAATATAAATAAAGATTATCAATAAAAAATAAGATATAAAGTTTAAAAGTTATTATAAAATAAAAATATATAAAAGTATATGTATAATAAAGAAGCTCATTATGAAGAAATATGGAAAACATTAGAAGAGTGAGAGTAGACAAGGTTGAGTTAGATGCAATAGGAACTCATAAGTTTTTTAAAAAAAACAAAATTCAACTGAAGTTAACTACAACCTACAATCTATGTTGAAGTAAATGGATAATAGTAGAATAAATTACCAAGTAAAAGATATTATCTTAGATAGGTTGCTAATGGTCAAAAGCTTGTCTCTTAGTAAATGGAAAGGCTATCCTATGAATAAGAGACAAAACCAAGGGCCAGGAAACAATGTCAAGAGGATAAAGGATATCCTAAGAAATATCCAAAGACTAGGTAAGAATATAAAATATTTTCCATTGGATATATTTAAAGTAGGTGAGATACTAAAGGATCCTATAGATGTATTAGATATACTAAGTATATATCCTCATAAAAGATAAGATGCCAAAGGATATACTTGAAATAGGTGAGATGCTAAAAGATTCTATGGATATATTAGATATATTAAATATATATCGTCATAAAAGATAAGATGCCAAAGAATATATTTGGTACATCCTTTGATAAATGTAAAAGTCAAAGAATGGATGTTGTCATTAAGAGCAACAACCACCACCTATAAGTAATGGGTGTTGGAAGTGAAAGATATCTTATTCTACACTTCTCTTTATGTATAATCTTGTTGATGTTAAGAGTTGTGACTTTAAACTTCTCTTTCTTCAATAAGTTATGGGCCCATTCACCTTTATTTGTAAATTTTGAAGTTCTTTGAAGTCTTTATTGTTATGTGGAGTAGATCATGTTGTTATTGCTAATGTTGAGATTTAGAAACTCTTAATTTTGAGATTCAAATCTACATCTAGATCTTGTTATATTCTTACTTATTATTAAATATAATTTTAATTTAAAATTTCATTTGTACCTTGAAGTGATATTATAGAATAATAATATTGTGTTTTCTTACTGAGTTAGATCTTTGGTAGACTAACTTTGTAATTTCATATTAAAGAAGCTTAAGGTACTTAAAACACCTCTTATCATGCTTAGAGGTGATTTGTCAGCATAAAAGTGAGATTAGAAGGACAAATCTGATTTGAGACATTTATATAGTTCATAGGACTTGTGAGAAGTCCTAGAAGTGAAATTAAGAGTGTTTTGAAAGTGAAAAACAATAGTTTATTGAGAAAGAGGGCATTTTGAGTTTGTAAAGCAATAACATCTTTTTGCTAATTTTGAGAGTTTTAAGACTACTTCTCTAGATCTTTTTTGGCACATCTCTTCTTTAGACATGGCTTCAAGTGAAGGTGAAGGCTTGAGAGCAATTGAAAAGTTTAGAGGTGAGAATTTTTACTATTAAAAAATAAAAATGTAACTTTTGTTGGCTTCTTTAGATCTTTGGGATATTATAGATGAAAGTGAAGAGCCTGCAAGCATGGATGCTAATATAAAAGAGAAGAAAGAATACAAATATTGTAAAAAGAAGGCTTTTGGATTGATTACAACCAATGTTGATGAATCCAACTTCTCCCACATTATTTTTTGCAAAAGACCAATGGAAGCATGGAAGATTCTTTGCAACATCTATGAGAGTAAAAACTTATCCAACATCATCTACACAAGGATGAAATTCTTCACTTGCAAGATGGAAGAAGGTGAAGACCTCATAGCACACATCAACAAGGTGAAGGCACTTGCAAATCAACTTACAATTATAAATAAGCCCTTAGAAGTGTCAAAGACATAAGAATACAAAACAAGAAACTTGAAACTAGGATAGGATTTTTAGAAGAAAGCCAATAAAAACTTAGATTAAGTAGATGAGTACACGAAGAATACCAAGAAGGGTGACTAAGAACTCCAAGAGATGCGTTGTTGAGACTGAAGAACTCTTCAGCCACGACTCCAATATATATTCCTACCTTAGGAAACTTCTCAAGTAACTTCCATCAGCTAGGAAGCTTCTCAAGCAACTTCTACCAACTAGAAAGCAACTTCTATCTACTTAGAAGATGCTAAAAGGTTCTGGAAGATTCTAGAGGATTCTAAGAATCTTTTAGAATATTCTAAAAGGTTCTAACAAGCATGTCCTTGACATCACCTCCTCCTCTAGCTTTGAGGTCTCCGAGAAGCCATTTGAGATGTATGCTCACAAACGTAGAAAATCAAAGATTTGTTGCATAGTCTCTGTAATATACTCTAGTTGTTGTTCACGAGGCAGATGATTTATGGGTCCTTGTAACCACCAATAATGACCAACACCTTCCATTTAAGACCACGCCTAAACTTCTATATCTTCATTGTGGAAACGGCCTAAAAATATTGCTTTGCCACTACTTACATCAGCTAGTTCAACTTCAAAGACAATCACAAGTGACCTGCTACTTGGTATTCTTCGACATCTTCTTGGCTCTTCTAATTCTTCATCTTGAGGTCGATGCCGTGAGCTACTCGGTTGAGATGGCATCACTAGTACAGTATCCACATTTTCACTAGTCATATCTAAACACACCCTGAGATTATATATCTTGATACTACAAGAAAGTAAAACGCAACAAGTTATGTTTCAATAAGTCCTGGATCCCGCTTCTATTCATTCTTTCAGAAAAGGCTTCATCTTCACGCTTTGTTAGTGGTCAACTTTTGATTTATTAGGATATTGTTGATGGAATTTTTGTACATTTTGTAGCATATTTGTTATATTTTCTATTGGCTCTCAAGTCCGCTCTTTTACACCATAGCCACGCCAGTGAATTAAATATTCTAACTTCTCCCATCTTCGCCACGAATCAAGGACTTATTCTACCTTGTATTCCACGTGGTCCTCAATTTCAATGCAAGATGGTGGTGGCTATATCCATCCTAATAAAGTTGATTTGCTATAAGCTTCTAGAAGAGAAACATGAAAGACTGAATGTACCTTCATGGATGTGGGTAGTTTCAACCGATAAGCCACTAGACTGATTTGTTCCTGAATGCAGAATGGTCCCAATCTCCAATAATCCAGCTTATTGCAAGGTCGAGTGGTTTTGATCTTTTGTCACAAGAGCCAAACCTTATCTCCAATTTGGAAAGTACAAAAATCCTTCCAAAATTTGTCTGCAAAGGCTTTGTAAGAGTCTTGAGCTACCTGTAACTGAAGCTTCAAGGTGGTCTAGATCTCCATTAGATGCTTTGCAAGATCTTTAGCTGTTAGATTTCCATCTTTGGATCTATCCAACAGATCAAGTTTTGGATAATATCCATAATTTATAAAAAAAAGGTGTTTATTGGGTTGAAGCATGGACTAAATTATTGTACTCAAACTCTGCCAATGGTAGATATGTAGTCCAATCATCTTGTTGATAATTGATCGCACATCGTAGATATTGCTCCAAGACTTGATTGACTCGCTTTGTTTGACCATCGGTCTAAAGATGGAAGGTAGAAGAGAATTTGATATCTACCTTTAGTATGTTAAAAAATGACCTCCAAAACTTTGATATAAATTGAGGCCCTCAATCCGAAATAATGTCAATTGATAAACCATGATACCAGTATATGTTGTCAAAGAACAGTCTTGCTGTTTTTTCATGTTGTCGGGTAGAGAGAATTCGCCTTGGGAAAACGCCGGGTTCCTAGCTGCTACTAGAACTAGCAGGGAACATGAGAGGAAGCCGTGCAAGTATATTCTATACTTACACAATATTTATTCAAGCTTTCAAGTTATACTTGAATTATACTTATACAAGTCTTGTACAGATATAAAGTATAAATACTTGAATAATACTTGTATAAATACTTATATAATACTTATATAATACTTGGTATAATACTTGTACAAATACTTGTACAAATATTATATATAATACTTATAAAATACTTATATAAATACTTAATATAAATACAAGTATATATATTTGTATAAAAGGTATAAGCAAAGTGTATATGTATTCAAGTATACCTCAAAATATAACCGCATATGAGGAATACAAGTTATATAACAAGATGAAACTAAATAAATCACTAAAAATTCATCCAAAGGTCGAATCAAGCCTGCTTATAGCCTATGGAAATCCAATAATCTATTGTAAAACATATCAAAATTTCACAAATAGATGACTTACCATTTAAAAGTTATGGCTAAAAGAAGTAGGCGCTAAAATTTCCAAGCAAATGCAAAGGCAGCAAAGCTCCTCTTCACTTCAGCCTTTGTTGTGATCACTTCCCTTTTCCAAATTGGACATGCAATAGCTTTTTAGAAAGCTCACTCCATCATCTAAATTGTTCTAAAATTTCGCATGCATGCCTCTCAAGCTCCAGATTTTGTAGCTAGTTGATTCTACTCTTCAAACCCTAGCAACAATTTGCCCTCTTTGATACTTCACGGCTCATAAAACTTTCATCAAAGCTCCAAATGTATTGATTTTTGTTTTTATAGAAAGCTTACATAAGCTTCTATAAGCGCCTAAAATATCAAAAGGATTGAAGAGACTGTCCGACTTGGGTGGTTGAATAAAGTCTCTGCCCCTCTTCGTCGGGTGGCAGCAAACCCTTTCCCACTCTCAAGCTCACAACTTTTGCTCTCCAACTCCAAATGCTACAAGAGATGTCTTAATAGAAAGCTAGCATAATTTTCCACACTCTTAATAAATTTCACTAAGAAAGAGTTGAATTCAAACTTGCAGTAGCAGCTCGAAGTTTCTGCCCCTCTTCGTCAAGTGGCAGCAAACTCTACTCTACTAAAACAAGCATAATTGTTTGCTCACAACTCCAAAACAAGCAAGTGAGTAGGTTCTAGAATCCTGACAACTTGAAAAACACACCTACTAATTTTCATTACAAACGCTTCTATCTCCTTGGAGCTATCTCTCTCCAAAGTTCACCACTCAAAACTACCTCTTTCATCTCGGTCTAGCAAGAGGAGTATATCTCCCTTTCTTTCCATATTAGACTATGACATGCCCACATGGGCAGCCAAATCCTATTGGATAGGCCCTATTCACCCCATGCTCTTCTTTCTTATCTCTCACAAGGTCTATTCTACCTCAAAAGTCAACAAGAAAGATAAAACAACCTTTACTTTTCTTCTAATTATAAAAGAGTCTATTCTAGGATATAAGTAAGATAGGAACAAAACAAATAGCCATCTTAATTCACTAACTAAGTGGCTATAATAAATCCTCTCCTTATAATATCTTCTAAAATAATCTCTAACATTCACACATGTATTAACAATAAATATAAGATATATAATATTTTTATATATTGTATATAAATGCAGTACAACAACGTGAAGTTGTCTTTCTGTATAGAACAAAATGTGCCATCTTCGTAAACCGATGTCGTGTTGTGACACGATTATATGGTGAAACTATGACTAAAAATGATTTTTCAATTAATATTCTATTATCTTAGTTCAACAAGAATTCAACATATTTTAACAAGGTTTTTATGAAAGCCTCTTAGTTTATTTTCTTCACTTAATAGCTAGTAGATAAGAATTAGTTAGTAATTTTATCTTCTAGGCTGTAGTAATTCTTTTAGTGCCTTAGAAAGGCCATAAAATAATAAAAAAATAGTAAAAAAGATAAATTATTAGCATGATTGATACTAGGATTTAATTGAAGGTAGGATCAAGCTATAAAATCCCTAGGATAGGTTGGATTGATACTTGGAGGTTGGCCGTTTGTAGGACAGGATCGAAATCAGACCTCAACCTTCAAAAACAGCTGTCTAGGACAAAGTACGAGGGCTTTTTCAGATCGGGATTTTAGATTAGATAGCTAGCTTGAAGCTTATTCTAGAAGCATTAAGCTTATTGCCATAGATTTTTGGATGATTTTGCAATTTTTGTTCAAAATTAGTATTTATATTGGTATTTTAGGTTTTATATAAGATAATAATGGCTTGCATTCTTGATTGATTCGTGCAATTTGTATAGCATCTATAGTTCAACATTTAGTATTATCTAGATTATTGGGTGTACTAAGTGTTTACAAAATTTTGTATTAATCTAATGATGCAATCAGGAGATATTTGGACTTTAATACAAAGCATTGTCGAAAGTTGGCAATTTAGAATTGGATAGAATTTATGTGATAACTAAAGATCTATTAGTTGGATCAATGTAAATTTTGGCATGGTTATAGAAGACTTATAGTTTGAGCTATATACCAAGTTTGAGCTGAAGTTAATAGTGGAAGAAGGAGAAATCACCACTGGAGTTTTTGTATCAATTTTCAAGTTGGCGGCCAAGTGCCATCAGTGCGGTTTTTGGGCATTTTCTTGCAATCTGTAAGTTGGATTGGACTGAATTTTATTAAGCATGTAGAAGGCTTATATTGGCATTTGTGTGCAAAATTTCATACTAAGTGGACAGTTGGATTAAAAGTTATAGCTTATCAAATCTCACTAATTAGGATTAGGGCTTGCAAAGAAAAATAAAAATTGCTTAATTATAAAAAAAAAAAGGAAATTGGAATATATATATGATTGATGTTATTAAAAGGAATATTTTTAAACACTTTTGAATTGAAAATTGAATTATATTCTTCATACATGGGTGAAACCTATTAGGATTTCTTGATTATTTGCAAACACTATTTTACCTTCCACAGCTAAGTACCTGGTGCATTCCCAAACAAGACAACACGTAATACGACACCAATCTACCACCACGTAGATAGCATCAAATATTGCAGAAGGTGGCAAATCTGTAATGAAATCCATAGATACTGAAGACCACGAATGCTTTGGAATTGGCAGAGGTTGTAAGAACTTGTAAGGGCGATGTCGAGGATTCTTTGATCTTGAAAAGATGTCACAAAGTAGGACAGAGTTCTTGACTACCTTCTACATTTGAGACCACCAAAAATCTCGGAAAATAAGCTCTATTGTTTTGTTGAATCTATAGTGACCTACAATTGGGAAGTCATGTCAAGATTGAAGAATACGAAGTGAAGTTGGTTCTTCCAGAATGTACATCCGACCTTCAAAATATAATAAACCGTCTTCAATCTTCAATTTATCTTTGTCAGAACGTTGCTCTACATCTCTAACTAATGAATCCACAGCTGATACTTCACGTACTTGTCCTAAAAAATTAGCATCAATTGGCATGATCATGGAGGTGGTATAGAGACAACATTGTTCTGGTTGTAGCAAAGTTGTACACTGCAAATCAAATGCTGCATCTCCAATCTTGAGCGCTAGATATGATCTCTTTGATAATGCATTTGATGTGAAATACTGCAGATTTTTGTGATCTGTATATATAGTCACCGAGTATGCAGCACCTTCTAATAAATGATGCCACTCTTGAAAAGAGTCAACTATCGCAAGCAGCTCCTTATTGTGAATTTTATAGTTGATTTCTACTGCCAAAAATTTCTTTGAATAAAATGCAACCGAGTGAAGTTTATCATCCTTCTCCATCTGTGATAATATAACTCCTAGTGCAAAGTCAGAAGCATTTGTCTCCAAATAGAAGGCCTTTATAAAGTCTAGATGTACCAAAATGGAAGCTATCATAAATGCCAATTTGAACTCTTGAAAAGCTTGTTGTGCTTGGATACTCCACTTGAACTTGTCCTTTGATGTCAACCGCGTTAACGGGGCTCAATTTGTGAGTAGTTTTTGATGATAATGCAATAGAAATTGGCAAATCCAAGAAAACATTGTATGTCCCGTACCGTCTTTACTACTACCTAATGCGTTACTCCTTGAATTTTCTTCTGATCTATCAACAATCCTTCATCGAAAATAATATACCTAAGAAATTCCACCTTGGATTGATGGAATACACATTTTTCTAACTTGGCGTATAATCCCGCATCCCGAAGTTTTTATAACACTAGCTTCACATGATCCTCATGTTCTTGAACTTTCTTGGAGTAGATCAGAATATCATCAAGATAACAAACAACGAATTTATCTAAGTACTCTCGAAAAATATCATTCATTAAATGTTGAAATATAGCTGGTACATTGGTCAATCCAAAAGGCATCACATTATATTCACAATGTCCATACCTCGTCCAAAATAGTATCTTCTATTTATCTCCTACCTTTACTTATACAAGATTGTAAGCTCCACGAAGATCTATCTTGGTGTATATTTTGGCTTCACCAAGTTGCTCCAAAAGTCCGGATATTAGTAGTAACAGATATCAATTCTTTACGGTGATCTTGTTCAAACCTTGATAATCCATGCACATTCGTAATGAGCCATCTTTTTTCTTCACAAAGAGAATAGGTATACCTACTAGAAATTTAGAATGCCAAATAAATTTCTTTGCAAGATTCTCTTCGATGTAATCCTTCAATGCTGAGAGTTCGTCTTGCAACAAATCGTAGATTGGTCCAAATGGTGGTTGTGTTCCCTCTTGGAGATCAATAGCACAATCGTACGGTCGATGCTCTAGTAGCATGTCAACATTCTTCTTCTCAAAGACATCTTTGAATTCTTCATACTACTCTGGAATGACGAAAGTTGGAGTTGCATCTTCTTGAGCTGGCGTTGCAAAGATAATAAAAGGTGTATTATGCTTGGCTTCCTTCATGTAGGCCCTTGCATCTATGAACAAGGGTTTTATTGTGGGCGCTATCTTGGCAGGTTCTACTTTCAAGGAATTTATTAGAAATGTTACTTTCCACTGTTAGGTAGAGAGAATTCGCCTTAGGAAAACACCGGGTTCCTAACTACTACTAGAACTAGCAGGGAACATGAGAGGGAGTTGTACAAGTATCTTATATACTTGCACAATATTTGTTCAAGCTTTCAAATTATACTTGTATTATATTTATACAAGACTTGTACAAATATAAAGTATAAATCTCTGAATAATACTTGTATAAATACTTGTATAATACTTATATAATACTTGTATAAATATTTGTATAAAATAGTATATAATCCTTGATATAATACTTATATAAATACTTGTATAAATATTATATATAATATTTATAGAATACTTATATAAATACTTGATATAAATACAAGTATATATATTTGTATAAAAGGTATAAGCAAAGTGTGTATATATTCAAGTATACCTCAAAATACAACCGCATATGAGGAATACAAGTTATACAACAAGTTGAAATTTAATAAATCACTAAAAATCCATCCAAAGGTCAAATCAAGCTTGCTTATAGCCTATGGAAAGCCAATAATCTATTGTAAAATATATCAAAATTTCACAAATAGATGACTTACCGTTTAAAAGTTATGGCTAAAAGAAATAGGCACTAAAATTTTCCAACAAATGCAAAGGCAGCAAAGCTCCTCTTCACTTCAGCCTTTGTTATGATCAATTCCCTTCTCCAAATTGGGCATGCAATAGCTTTATAGAAAGCTCACTCCACCATCTAACTTTTTCTAAAATTTCGCATGCATGCCTCTCAAACTCCAGATTTTATAGCTAGTTGATTCTACTCTTCAAACCCTAGCAACAATTTTCCCTCTTGATACTTCACGGCTCATAAAACTTTCATCAAAGCTTCAAATGTATTGATTTTTGTTTTAATTAAAATCTTATACAAGCTAATATAAGCATCTAAAATATCAAAAAGATTGAAGATATTGTCCAACTTGGGTGGTTGAACAAAGTCTCTACCCCTCTTCATTAAGTGGCAGCAAATCCTTTTCTACTCTCAAGCTTACAACTTTTTCTCTCCAACTCCAAATGCTACAAGAGATGTCTTAATAGAAAGCTAGCATGATTTTCCACACTTTTAATAAATTTCACTAAGAAAGAATTGAAATCAAACATGTAGTGGTAGCTCGAAGTTTTTGTCATCACCTTTCAATAGGAACACATGCTACTCCACTAAAATAAGCATAATCTTTTGCTCACAATTCCAAAACAAGCAAGTGAAAAGGTTCTAGAATTCTCACAACTCAAAGAATACACCTATAAATTTTCATTACAAAAGCTTCTATCTCCTCGGAACTATCTCTCTCCAAAATTGACCACTCAAAACCTCCAAATCCTAGGTCTAGTAAGAGGAGTATATCTCCCTTTCCTTCCATATTAGACTATGACACGCCCACATGGTCAACCAAATCCTATTAGACATGTCCTATTCACTCCATATTCTTCTTTTTTACCCCTCACAAGGTCCATTCTATCTCAAAAGTCAACAAGAAAGATAAAGCAACCTTAATCTTTCTTCTAATTACAAAAGAGTCTATTCTAGGATGTAAGTAAAGTAGGAACAAAATAAATAGCCATCTTAATTCACTAACTAAGTGGCTATAATAAATCTTTCTCCTTATAATATCTTCTAAAATAACCTCTAGCACTTACACATGTAATAACAATAGATACAAGATATATAATATTTTTATACACTACACATAAATGCAATATGACATCGCAACCTCCATTCTATCAATGGGTTGTATTTAACAAGCCACGATAGTCCCAAAATGACTAGACATGAAGGGATCTTGATAATATTAAATACAATGCTATTTTCATGATCTTTAAGATGTACTCTCAATGATTTAGTTTCGTAGGTAATATCACCAGAAGACAAAGGTCACATGTCTATGACTTCTACATGGATAGGTTTTGGTTTCTTCACGAGAGCAAATTTGTAAAGCTTGACAAATTTTTCATCTAAAAAGCAAGCAGATGCTCATGAGTCTAGAAGAACATTGGCTTGTGATTTTTGAATACCAAGAAATAAGAGTACTATAAAGCAATGAGAAGGTTGAGTTGAAAAAAAGGAACCTTGATTAATTTTGGGTGTTGGGATGTCCAACTGCACGGTCTCTATTATAGCTGGGCGTCCTCATTTTCCTGTACGCTGTCGTACTGCATTTACGTGCAATATATAAAAATATTAAAAATCTTATATCTATTGTTAATATATGTGTGAGTGCTAGAGGTTATTTTAGAAGATATTATAAGGAGAGGATTTATTATAGCCACTTAGTTAGTGAATTAAGATGGCTATTTGTTTTGTTCCTACCTTATTTATATCCTAGAATAGACTCTTTTGTAATTAGAAGAAAGGTAAAGGTTGTTTTACCTTTCTTGTTGACTTTTGAGGTAGAATGGACCTTATGAAGGATAAGAAAAAAGAGCATGGGGTGAATAAGGCCCATCCAATAGGATTTGGCTGCCCATGTGGGCGTCTCATAGTCTAATATAGAAAGAAAGGGAGATATACTCCTCTTGTTAGACCGAGAAAAAAGGAGTTTTTGAGTGGTGAACTTTGGAGAGAGATAGCTCCGAAAAGATAGAAGTGTTTGTGGTGAAAATTGGTGGGTGTGTTCTTCGAGTTGTGAGGATTCTAGAACCTATTCACTTGCTTGTATTGGAGTTGTGAACAAAAGGTTATGCTTGTTTTAGTAGAGTGAGGTTTACTGCCACCCGACGAAGAGGGGCAGAAACTTCGAGCTGCCACTGCAAGTTTGATTTCAACTCTTTCTTAGTGAAATTTATAAAGAGTGTGGAAAATTGTGCTAGCTTTCTATCAAGACATCTCTTGTAGCATTTGGAGTTGGAGAGCAAAAGTTGTGAGCTTGAGAGTGGGAAAGGGTTTGCTGCCACCCGACGAAGAGGGGCAGAGACTTTGTTCAACCACCCAAGTCGGACAGTCTCTTCAATCCTTTTGATATTTTAGGTGCTTATAGTAGCTTATGTAAGCTTTCCACAAAAACAAAAATCAATACATTTGGAGCTTTGATGAAAGTTTTATGAGCCGTGAAGTGTCAAAGAGGGCAAATTGTTGCTAGGGTTTGAAGAGTAGAATCAACTAGCTACAAAATCTGGAGTTTGAGAGGCATGCATGCGAAATTTTAGAATAAGTTAGGTGATGGAGTGAGCTTTCTAAAAAGCTATTGCATGTCCAATTTGGAGAAGGGAAGTGATCACAACAAAGGCTGAAGTGAAGAGGAGCTTTGCTGCCTTTGCATTTGCTTGGAAATTTTAGCGCCTACTTCTTTTAGCCATAACTTTTAAATGGTAAGTCATCTATTTGTGAAATTTTGATATGTTTTACAATGGATTATTGGCTTTCCATAGGCTATAAGCACGCTTGATTCGACCTTTGGATGAATTTTTCGTGATTTATTTAGTTTCAGTTTGTTGTATAACTTGTATTCCTCATATGCGGTTGTATTTTGAGGTATACTTGAATACATACATACTTTGCTTATACTTTTTATACAAGTATATATACTTGTATTTATACAAGTATTCTATAAATATTCTACAAGTATTATACATAATATTTGTATAAGTATTTGTACAAGTATTATACCAAGGATTTATACAAGTATTTGTACAAATGTTATACCAAGGATTTATACAAGTATTTATACAAGTATTTGTATAAGTATTATTCAAGTATTTATACTTTATATTTGTACAAGACTTGTACAAGTATAATACAAGTATAACTTGAAAGCTTGAAGAAATATTGTGCAAGTATAGAACATACTTGCACGGCTTCCTCTCATGTTCCCTGCTAGTTCTAGTAGCAGCTAGGAACCCGGCGTTTTTCCAAGGCAAATTCTCTCTACCCGACAACGCTTGTACTCCTAAGTCTTATTGTTCACGATTTCTATTTTCTTGGACAATTTTCGGCTTTATGGCCTGCCTCTCCATAATATAAGCACAGATTTTGCTATAACCGTCGCTTCTTTTCTTTAACTATGAGGGGCTTAAAACGTACCGCATTGATTTGGATATCTTTCGTTTCAAATTTAACTTCTATGTTCTTAATAGAAGCAATTGAATAGAATTGATTTCCTCGTAGATACACTGTAGCTCTGAAATAATAGTCTTGGCGTCGTTGAAAAAGCCGATTGTCACACTTCACTGCTTGGCTGATTGCTTCATTGAATGTTTGAGGATCAGATAAAGATAGTAGTAAATCCTTCACGTCGTCTCTGAGACTCCAATAAAATTGACTTACTAGGGCTTCTTCTCCCCAATTGATATCACAGGTAAGTTGTCTGAAATACGATGCATAAACAGATGTAGAGCGTGATCCTTGACGTAGAGAACAAATCTTGGTGGTTGTCCACCGAGCTTTATCATGCTCTCCAAATGCCTCCTCGAATTCTTCTAGAAAGGTCTCAAAATTATTTAAGATAGAAGACCTTTTCTCAAATAAAGGAGCAAACCAAGACAAAGCTTGTCTAATAAGCAATGTCCTCACTAATCCAACTCGCAACTCCTCAGTTGAATAGCGTTCCGATTGCAAGAATGTTACCAATCAAACTTGATTTACAAAGCCACAAAACTTTGATCGCGTACCATCAAACTTCTCTAGAAAACTAACTCGAGATTCTTTATACTGCAGTGTAACCAAATTCTCACGTTGAAATATAGATGGCAGTACTTCACTAATTACAGAGACTTGAGGTGGTTGTACTGTAGTATGAGCCACTTCCACTCTTGTAGTTCTAGGGAGCTTAGCAAAATTTCCTTCAATTTTAGTAGTTCTAACCGCTAGAGTATTAACGGCATTGATGATCGTATTTAACTTTGACTCCAAAGATTCTACCATGTTAACGTCTTCTCTACCAGCCATGCTTAAGCAAAGAAGAAGGAATCAATATCAATCCAAGGGAGGATAACCCGCAACCCTTAGAACTCTCAAGTATGTCCAAGGAGAGGGGTAGTCCACTCTCTACCTCAAAGAATTAAGCTTCGATATTGTAATGGAAAAAATATCAATTTAGAAGAGAATAATCCGCAACTTCTAAAGCGCTAGTATACCTTCAAGAAGAGAGATAATCCGCTCTCTAACAAGAAGGATCCAGCTGTGATATTAAGATGAAAGCAGTCTCAACAAACTGTCAATGACACAAGAATCCAAAATAAGAAACTTGAAACTAGGACAGGATTTTTAGAAGAAAGCCAATAAAAACTTGGATCAAACAAATGAGTACACGAACAACACCAAGAAGGGTGAGTAAGAACTCCAAGAGATGCATTGTCAAGACTGAAGAAGTTTTCAGCCTCGACTCTAATATATATTCCTACCTAGGAAACTTCTCAAGTAACTTCCACCAACTAGGGAGCTTCTCAAGCAACTTCTACCAGCTAAAAAGCTTTTCAAGTAACTTCCACCAACTAGGAAGCTTCTCAAGCAATTTTTACCAACTAGGAAGCAACTTCTATCTACTTGGAAGATGTTAGAAGGTTTTGGAAGGTTCTAAAGGATTCTAGGAATCTTTTAGAATATTCTAGAAAGTTTTGACAAGAAGAGGCAGATGTTATTATGACCCTACTCATGACCTTGTTGGAATCTTACAACTATCTTATTGTGGCTTTGGAGTCCATTCATTTAAAATAACTTACCATGGATTATGTCACGGTAAGACTTGCCTATGAAGTGATCAAGAAGAAAGAAAAAAAGAATCAAGGTGAAGATTCAACATTCTACTCACGTCAAGACAAAGGCAACTATTCAAACCAATGAGATAATGTCAAAACTTGCTTCATTTGTTGCAAAGTAGGATATTTTACTCAAAATTATTAGAAAGGCAAAAAGTTGGAGAGAAAGAATACAAATAGTATATAAGATGAATTTGGAGGACAAGATTATACATTTATAGTAACAAATAGGATTTCTATGGCTGCTATGGCAAGATGGATTGTAGATTGAGGTTGTTCCAAGTATATGATATCTTATAAGTGTTTATTTAACACTTATGAAGCAATTCTAATATCAAATGTGGTCTTAGCAGATAGTGATATATGTGAAGCCATTGGAATTGGCTCTATCATGGTAGAGGTGTTTGTGAATAAATAAATCAATAGAATCAAATTCAAAGACGTCTTCCATATATCAAAGATGAAGCGAAACTTACTTTTGATAAGTAAACTTACAATGGGCAGTTTTATCGTTCAATTCAATATGAATGGATGTTTTGTGAAAACATTGAGTAGAAACATGATTGCCAAGAATTCTAGAGAAGGAAATTTGTACTACCTCAATTATAAGAAGGTCAATAGAGTGGAGGTAGCTGCATTTTCTTAGTTCACATCAAATAAAGATAAGTTGAATATATAGCATTGTTGTCTTGGCTATTTGAACATGAAAAGCATGATAGAACTCAAGTCTATGGTAAGTGGTTTAGATCTAGGTAAAACAAGTCAAAATACAATACAACTTACATGTAAAGAATGCATACAAGACAAATGATAAAAGACCTCATTTCTAAGTGGTGTAGCAATACATGCTACAAAGTTATTAGAGATTATCTATTCTAATGTATGTAGACCTATGAAGACCACAAGTATTAAAGGAGCAAGATATTTTTTCACTTTTATTGATGATTTCTCAAAAAAGATTTGGATCTACATTTTTAAAGCCAAAAGTGAGTACTTTTGGAAGTTTAAGGAGTTCAAAGCACTTATTGAGAAAGAAAGTGAATGCAAGTTCAAAGTAATGTATATGGACAATGGAAGTGAGTACATGTCTAAGCAATTTGATATTTATTTGAAAAATGAAAGAATTAGTAGACAAATCACAACTCCAAATATTCCACAACAAAATGGTGTTACTAAAAGGGCAAATAGAACCATTGTAGAGATGGCAAGGAGTATGCTTCATACTCAAAATCTTAATTATGAGTTTTAGACGAAAATTGTGGTAAATGCAGTATATAGAAGGAATAGGTATCTAACAAGTGTTCTTATATCAATGACACCACAAGAAGCTTAGAGTGGGAAACAACCTTATATTTTATATATGATGACATTTGGGTACATTACATATGCAAAGACATCAGATTGTATGAGGTCCAAACTTAATGTTCTTGTGAAGGTACCAAGGCATATAGACTAATGTGTTTGGATAGCAAAAAGATCATCAAGAGTCATGATATTAAATTTTTGGAATATAAAAGTACTTGTGAGCACTTGGAGATATATCCAAGTGGGAGTAATAGTGTGTTTGTGGATACATTTTTAATTTTAGCAAAGAAAGAAGATAATGAAGACAATGAAGATGGTAGAGATGTGAATCAAGAAGAAGAGTCAAAAAAGATGGATAAGATGAAAGCTCTTATAATTGATAAAACCAGCAATGAAGAAAATGAAGATGTTAAAGATTATGATGATGATGATGAGGAGTACAAATCTTTAAATGAGAAAAGATAAATTTTAAAGGGGAAGAAAGATGGAAGAGAGCATGGAATTCAACAACGTGAGTCTTCTTCTTCAAATGAAAGGAGATATTCTTTGACAGAAAGAAGACTATTTGGTTAATGATAGAAGAATCACATCTTTCCTCAAATAAGTAAAGAACATGCTAATATTATATTTTTTCATGATCCATTGGCATTATATAATGCATTGAAGTCTATAGATGCTATGAAGTAGGAGAAGGCTATGGAAAAAGAGTACAAATCTCTTATAGACAATGGAACATGGGAATTGATTCAACTTCCATAAAATTGAGCTTCAATTAGTTGTAAGTCAATATTTAGAACCAAAAAGGATGCAATAAATAATATTATGAGATATGAGGCAAGATTAGTTGCCAAAGGATACTCACAAGTTGTTGGTGTTGATTTCAATGAGACATTTGCTCTTGTGGCCAAATTCATCACCATTAGAATCATTGTGGTAATTGGAGCAGTAATGGACTTGGAAATGCATCAAATGGATGTAAAGACGGCTTTATTAAATGGAGAATTAGAAGAAGACATGTATATGGATCAACCTCAAGGATTTGTTGAAGAAGGCAAGTAACATCTTGTTTGTAAGTTGAAGAAATCATTGTATGGATTCAAGTAAGCTCCAAGGATATGGTATCAAAGAATTGACACATTCTTTGTAAATGAAGGATTTGTAAAGAATAAAACTGATCATTCCATGTATGTAATACAATCAAAAGAGTTCTTGATAATTTTTATCTTTTATGTAGATGATTTAATCATCTTAACCAATACTTTGAAAATAATGGATTGGTTGAAGGCAAAATTAGAAAAAGAATATAAGATGAGTAATTTGAAAGAGCTTCATTATTGCTTAGGAGTAGAATTTATAAAAGATTGTGCTAAGAAGACTATCACAATGAGTCAAAGAAAGTATATTGAAGGAATGTTGAAACAATTCAACATGGAGGATTGCAAGCCTATTGGAACACCTTTGGAATCCAAATTGAAGTTGATAAAGCTCATAGATGAAGAGTTTGTTTAAATTGAAGGTCAAATGCAATAAGTTCCATATATGATAGCAATAGGCTCACTTATATATGTAATAGTTGGTACAAAGATGGATCTTACATATGCAATGAGTGTTGTAAGTCAACACATGTCAAAAGCTGGACCAATGCATTGGACAACCATCAAGAGGATCATGAGCTATTTGAAAGGCACATTGGACTTCAAATTGTACTTTGGAAGTGATAATGCTACTTTGCATGGTTATTGTGATGTGGATTCAATAGAAGATGCAAATGATAGAAGGTCAACAATGGGCTATGTGTTCTTTATTGGAATAGAAGGAATTTCATGGAATTATAAGAAGCAATCCACAATTGCAAAGTCTACAATAGAGGCGAAGTATATGGCAGCAAGCCATGGAGCAATGGAGGCAATATAGTTAAGGCAAGTTTTTAAGGATATTAGACCTGTGCAATTGGAAACAATTCTAATAAAATGTGACAATCAAGGATGTCTTTTTTTGCAAAAAATCCAAAGCACCATTTAAGAACCAAGCAAATTGACATTCAACATTAGTTTATAAGAGAGAAGATTAAAATGAGAGTGATTGATTTGAAATATTGTACAATAGAAGACATGCTTGTTGATTTGTTAATAAAAATATTAGTGAAAGATAGGCATCACATATTAACAAAGACATTAGGTTTGAAAGCCTTGGACCAATTGTAAAATAAGAATGTTGAAATTAACTACCTCTTTTCACACTAAAAATTCCTTTTTAATTCTTTTTTTTATAAAATTCACATAATATGTGTTCTAAATACCAAATAAAAGAAATAAATAAGATCTTAAGCATCACTAATGTATAATAAAGGTGACTTAAGATATATAAAAGTTCTTATCTATATAAAATTAATTTTAAAAGTCTCTACTAAAAACAAATAAGATTGTATAAACCTCAATAATAATATTTTTACATAGATTCTTTATAAACTAACAACCTATTGACATCTTATAACCAATAAAAATCCATTGATATGGCTCTTATTTAGCTATGTAGTAAATTTTATATTAAATATACATGTACAATTTTTTCATATGGTAGCCAAATCACAACACGATAATGTACAAGCAAGTTATTAGAGATTGTGCATTTGGATGTTTGTAGATCTATGAAGATGCCATGAATGGGAGGAGCAAGGTATTTTGTAACATTTATTGCTGAATTTTCAAGGAAGATGTAGATTTTCATCCTCAAAGCCAAGAATGAGTGTTTTTCAAGGTTTAAGGAGTTTAAAGCACTTATAGAGAAACAATGTGAATATAAGATCAAGATGTTGCACACAGACAATAGAGGTGAATATTTGTCAAAGTATTTTGATGAATATTTGAAGATTCAAGGTGTTGCAAGATAAACCTCTACTCTTTACACTCCACAACAAAATAGAGTTGCTAAAAGAGCAAATCAAATTATTATAGAGATGATAAGGAATATGCTTCATGCTCAAAACCTTGGGCATGAATTTTGGATAGAAGCTATAGTAAATGAAATATATACAAGAAATAGATGTCCTGCAAATGTATTCACATCAATGATTCTATAAGAAGCTTAGAATAGAAAAAAAAACCTTGTGTTTCACATATGAGGACTTTTGGTTGCATTACTTAAGCAAAGATATTAAATTGTGTGAGGTCCAAACTTGATGCAAAAGATACAAAATGGGTATTTTTTGGATATTATAAAGGTACCAAGGCATATAGACTAATGTGTTTGGATACCAAGAAGATCATAAAAAGTTGTGATGTTGAATTTGTGGAGCATAAGAATACTTGTGAGTACTTAGAAATATGTCCAAGTGAGAGTAATAGTATATTTGTAGACACATCTTCAATTTCAATAAAGAAAGAAGAAAAAGACAATAAAAAAGATGGAGATGTGAATCAAGATGAAGAGCAAAAGAAGATGAAGAAAAAAGTGTATACAATTAATACAATCAGCAATAAAAAAAATGAAAAAGTTGAAGATGATGATAATGATGATGAGGAGTATCAACCTTTGAGTGAATAGAGACAAGCTTTAAAAGAAAAGAAGGTTGGAAGAGGCCATTGAGTGTATTAAATTGAATCTTCTTCAAATGAAAGGAGATATCCTTTGATAGAAAAAAAACTACTTAGTGAATGGTAGAAGAATCACATTTTTTCTCAAATAAGTGAAGAACATGCTAATATTGCACCCCTTGCTGATCCATTGACTTTGTATGATATAATGAAGTCCACGGATGCATTGAAGTTAGAGAAGGCCATGGAAGAAGAGTACAAATCTCTCATAGACAATGGAACATGGAAATTGATCCAACTTTTATCAAATAATCTTTAATTAGTTATAAGTAGGTGTTTAGAACCAAGAGAGATACAATGGATAATATTATGAGATACAAGACAAGATTAATTGCCAAAGAATATTCACAAGTTGCTGATATTGATTTTAATGAGATATTTGCTCTGATGGCCAAATTCACCACCATTAAAACCATTGTGGCAATTGAGGTAATAATGGACTTGAAAAAATATTAAATGGATGTGTAGATGGCTTTCTTGAATAGAAAGTTAGAAGAAGACATTTATATAGATCAACCTCAAAGATTTGTTGAAGAAGGCAAGCAACATCTTGTTTGTAAATTAAAAAAATCCTTGTATGGACTCAAGCAATCACAAAAGGTATGGTATCAAAGAATTGACACATTCTTTGTTAATGAGGGATTTGTAAGGAGTAAAACTGACTATTCTATATATATGATACAATTAAAAGAGTTATTTATGATTGTTATCTTTTATGTAGACGATTTAATCATCTTAACTAATACTTTAAAGATCATGGATTGATTGAAGACAAAGTTAAAAAAGGAATATAAGATGAGTAATTTGGGAGAGCTTCACTATTATTTAGAAGTAGAATTTGCAAAAGATTGTACTAAGAAGACTATCACAATGAACCAAAGGAAGTATATTCAAGGAGTGTTGAAACAATTCAATATAGAGGATTGCAAGTCTATTGGAATACCTTTAGAATCCAATTTGAAGTTGATGAAGCTCACGGATGAGGAATTTATTTAAGTTGAAGGTGAAATGCAAGGTGTTCCATACAAGACAGTAGTAGGCTCACTTATGTATGCAATGGTTGGCACAAGGATGGATCTTACATATGCGATAAGTATTGTAAGTCAATATATGTCAAAAGCTAGACCAATACATTGGACAACTATCAAGAGGATCATGAGGTACTTAAAAGGCACATTGGACTTCAAATTGTGCCTTGGAGGTGATAATATTGCTTTGCATGGTTATTGTAATGCGGATTGGGCAAGGGATGCAAATGATATGAGATTAATAATAGGCCATATATTCTTTGTTGGAGTGGGAGCAATTTCATGGAATTACAAGGTCTACAATGGAGGCAAAGTACATAGCAATAAGCTATGGTACAATGGAGGTAATATGGTTAAGACAAGTTTTCGAGGATATTGGACTTGTACAATTGGAATCAACTCCAATGAAGTGTAACAATCAAAGATGCCTTGCTTTTGTAATGAATCTAAAGCATCATTCAAGAACCAAGCATATTGACATTCAACATCACTTCATTAGAGAGAAGATTGAAATGGGAATAATTGACATGAAGTATTATACAACAAAAGACATGCTTGCTGATTTGTTGACAAAAGCATTGATAAAGGATAGGCATCCTATATTAACAAATGCATTAGATTTGAAAGTCTTTGATAATTAGCAAAGTGGAAGTATTGAGATAAATAGATAATAATAAAAATAGAATAAATTATCTAATAAAGAATATTATCTTAGATAAATTGTTAATGGTCAAAAGATTGATTCTTAGCATTTAAAAAGGGCATCCCATAGATATAGGATGCGGTTAACGACAAAGAGTCAAAGTCAAGAGGATAAAATATCTACTAGAGAATATACAAAGGATTAGGTAAGAGTAATTAGTACATGGCATAGGATACCCTTGTGGTATGTAAGATGTGAAAGGATCCTAGGATCATTGGATACTCTTGTAAAACGAGTCAAAAGATCCTAAGAGCATGTGTATAAAATTCAAAGGATGAAAGTTGTCTTTTAGGGTAGCAACTACCACCTATAATTAATGGGTGTTGAAAGTGAGCGTTGTCATGTTGTGACACGATTATATAGTGAAATTATGACTAAAAATGATTTTTCAATTAATACTCTATTATCTTAGTTCAACAAGAATTCAACATATTTTAACAAGGTTTTTATGAAAGCCTCTTAGTTTATTTTCTTCATTTAATAGCTAGTAGATAAGAATTAGTTAGTAATTTTACCTTCTAGGTTGTAATAATTCTTTTAGTGCCTTAAAAATGCCATAAAATAATAAAAATATAATAAAAAGGATAAATCACTAGCATGATTGATATTAGGATTAAGTTGAGGATATGGTTGGACTATAAAATCCCTATGATAAGTTAAATTGATAACCAAGGGTTGGCCGTTTGTAGGACAGGGTCGAAATCAAACCTTTGGCTACTAAAATAGCTGCCCAGGGCAAATAAGAGTCTTTTGGCAGATCAAAATATAGGATTAGAGAGAAGACTTGAGAGATTTTGCATAGAAGTTGATTGGAAGTGATTTGGATACAAAATGACTTTGTAATAGCTTTGCAAAGTTAGGGTTGATTTTGGCAACTTGGGATTTTGTGAAATAAAATAGAGTTGATGTTTTAAGCAATTTCAAAAGTTTTGTAGCAGATCCACAGCTAAAACTTTGTGGATTTTTGGGTATTGTTGTTGTTAATGTGTGCTATGAATTTTAGCTAAATCTAATGATTTAGTTGTACGTAATTGAGGTTTAAGTGGGTCAAGGTCTCAGAAATTAAGTTTCGAGGGTCAATTAGGATTTTTGAGATCTTGAGCAATTTGCTAGTTGGATTGGAATGAAATTTGTGTATATGGATAGTAGACTTTTCTTTCTATGCACATACAAATTTTGAAAGCAATTGAATGGTATAAAAGGGAGATTTAGGTACTGGAATATTAGCATCAAGATTAGAGAAGGAGGCCGGCCGTCACCCATGCAAATTTATGGATTTTCCTTCTTTTTGTGATATTAGATCTTCTTCAAACTTAATGTGCTTGTTTTCAACTTAATTAATAAGATGTGTGCAAAATTTCAATCAAAATCAATGGTTTATTTGGAAGTTGTTGAGGTTCTAAAACTGCCTTAGGATTTCCTTAGGATTTGGTTAGGATTCGATTAAGGTTAGTTAAGATTTGTTTTAGGATTTGTTAGGGTTGATTAGGATTTAGTAGGGTTTGTTTTAGGATTTTTTTTGAATTTGATCAAGGTTGATTAGGGTTTAATTAAGATATGATTAAGGACTATTTAGAGATTGATTAGAGAAGTTAGGACTAGTTGTTGTTGCGTATTTCTCTTTTATCTTCCACAGTCAAGTGCCCGGAACATTCTCAAGTAAAACTTTATGACATACGACAGTGTTATCTCATTCTATACTTCTCTTATATGCAACCTTGCCGATTTTTATTTAATTGTATTAGGCTTATTGTGTTTCTTCAATAATTTGTTAGGATTCAACTTGTTAGAATTTATTTAGAATTTCTTTAAGATTACTAAAATTTTATTATGGTTTTTTTAGGATTTTTTCAGAATTTATTCATAATTTCTTTAGGATTTTTTTAAATTTTTTTAAAAATTGATTAAAATATCTTTAAGATTTTTTTTTATCTTGATTAGGATTTTTTTAGGATTTAATTAAAATTATTATAGGTTATTTAAGATTTATTTAAAATTAATTAAAATATAATAAGAAATATTTAGGATTTTTTAAAAATTGATAAGATATACTTAAAATAATTAAAAGCTTATTTAAATTATTTAAGATTGATAAAAAGATATTTTTAAATACTTTATGTATTATTATTGGTTTTTAAATCTAACTTCAAGATAAGATCAAATCCTTCTACAACCAGATATCTAATGCATTTTCAAATTGATTTTTATATAACATGATAATGCCATCCATTTTTCAATATTTGATGAATGATGTATTCTTTGAATTTTTTGATGACTTTATTATATGTTATTTAAATAACATCTTGATTTATTCTAAGATTCCAAAAGAAAATAAATGATATGTAAGCCTTATCTTATAAAGATTACAAAATATTAGACTATATTCAAAATTTAAAAAATATATATTTTATGAATTTTAAATTTGAATTCTTAAATAGAGATCAAAAGCTAAAAAAGCCTTTGAATATTTAAAGACAACATTCACCACATCCCCTATTTTTATTCATCTAGACTTTTTGAAGCCATTTTTTATGAAAATCAATGCCTTGGATTTTATATTAGAAGTAATCTTATCACAATTTGAAAAAGAAAAGAGATTCCATTTAATTTTTTTTTATTTCAAAATATTTTCAATTACAAAGATTAATTATGAGATTCACAATAATAAATTTTTTGCTATTGTAGATTCTTTCTAAGAATAGTATCATTTGCTTGAAGGTGCTTGATATCCAATGATTGTATATATAAATCACAAGAACCTCTAGTATTTCATATTGGCTTATATTTTAAATTATTGTCAAGTCTATTGGACCATGTCTCTATCTTATTTCAACTTTATCATTACATATTTAAATAAGATAAAGTATTTGTCAAATACCAAAAGAAAGAAAGGCATCAAATAATAAACAAAAAATAATACTCTTGAAATCTAAGAAATTTAATATTTAAGCAACTTTTATATCAATTTCAATGTATTTTTTATTTTTTGATTAAACTTGTGCAACCTTCACTATAAACCTTTATAAATTTGTGCAACCTTGACTATAAATATTATTCCAATAATATCTACAATGATTTGAATAAATTTAAATTTGAAGATAAATTCATCTATTTTAAAGAATATTTGTATATTCCAGAAGGACCATTGTATCTTTGTATTCTCTAAATATGTCATGACTTTTTAATTAAGAGACATTTTGGATTCAATAAGACATTAGAATTCATTTTTAGAGATTTTTTGTAGCCTCAAATGTAAAAAGTTATCAAAGAATTTATCTTCTCTTATAACACATGTTTTAAATCAAAGAATCCTTAGCATTACTTATATGAACTTCTTCAACTGCTGCCAATTTCAAAACAATTGTGATCTTTTATCTCTATAGACTTCATTACAAATTTCTTACTATCAAATTTTTTTAATACCATATATGTAATTGTTGACCAATTTATCAAAATAGCATATTTTTTTCTTTACAAGAAGACCATTATTGGTGAAAAAAAAACCAAATTTTTTATTAATAATATCTATTGATATTATAGATTGCTAAATAATATTATATTAGATCAAGGACCACAATTTTTGTCTAAGTTTTGGAAGTTATTTTTTCAGATTCTTTGAATAAATATCAAGCTTTCTTCAACGTTTTATTTACAAATCAATGGTCAAACAAAATAAGTCAATTAAATCTTAGAATAATATTTAAGATATATTATTAATTATTAAAAAGATAATTAAATATCTTACTTATCTCTAATCAAGTTTGCCTACAACAACATAATTCATGCATCTATTTAATAGACTCTATTTTATTCGAATCATGGCCGCCATTCAAAATTGGACATATTATCTATTGGTGGATCCAAAAATCTAGCAACAAATAACTTTGCAAGTTAAATTGTTGATATCCAAGCTACCTTGAAACTTCAAGTGGAAGAAGCTCAAATATACTCCACAGAGTTAGTTGACATGCTCAAGAAGGAACAACTCTTATGTCAAGTTGGTAATAAAGTATGGTTGCTTTGATTCAATATAAAGACTATTCAACCATTTGATAAGTTGAACTATCAAAGATTGGAGCCATTTCTTATTCAAAAATAAATTAACTTTGTTGTTTATTAATTGGAATTATCAACATCTACAAAAGTATATCATATTGTTTATACATCATTTTTAAAATCTTATAAAAAATCAAGTATATCAAAAAAAAAAATACAACTGCCACTATTGTTATATTGTAGTTTAGCTACAATATAAAAATATTGTATATAAGTATTTAATATATAATTATTATATAATTAAATAAAAATTATATTAGTAGATTTTTATTGGTTATAAAATATGATTAGTTTGTTAGTTTAAAAGCGATATGTTCAAAAGGGCTATTATTGAGGTTTATATAAACTTTTTTTATTTTTATAATGACTTTTGAGATTGATTTTATACTGATAATAACTTTATATATTTTGAATCGCCTTTGTTAGGTATTGGTAATTCATGAAATCTTATTTTATTTCTTTTATTTGATATTTAGAATACATATTATATAAATCTTATTAGAAAAAGAATTAGAAAGGAATTTTTAGTAAAAAAAGGAATAATTTAATCATCTATGTAGATGAATAGAGATGGATGATAAAAAATTTCATTCCTATTGGCTAAAAGTCATATCCAATGGACTTCAAGAAGGCTGTTTGAGGCCTTATTAGGGATTAGGATTTTTTTTTTGAGGGCATTTAAACATCAAAGATGAAGATCAACAAGTTTAGGTTTTTGGCTATAGTTTTGGTGCAAAAATTGAGTGATTTGGAATTTTTATGGAGATATAGGCGTTCAAAGTTAAGATGTCGAATTTGTATCTATTGTCACTCTTTTGGACATAACTCATACATATAGAAAGCAATAAAGAATTGACAACTAGAATTGGAAAGAACTTTTATTGGCTATACTTTACATTTATAGCTTAGTGAATTCTAAGTTAGGATGAAGGAGATATTAGAAATTGAAGTCAATGCTTGCACTCTAACAACAAGTTTTAAATACTTGCTAGGATTTTTGAGATATCAAATAATCAAAAGTAAATCTATAATTAAATTTTTTTATAATGAAGCTTAAGGATATAACTTATATTTTAGAAAAATTTAATAAAAATTAAATAGCTAGATCAAAAGTTATTAGATTTTAAAATTCAAGAAGAAATCAATTTTTTATAGATGAATGAGGTATTGAAGGATTTTCTTATAATTTTAGTATTTTATACAAACTAAAGAGATTTTTTGGAATCCAAGACTTTATAGAGGTGAAAAAATAGATATATAGAGCTATAATAAAATTTTGATATAAAGATGAGATTTTAAAAGAAGATTATAGATGTTCTTAGAAGTTATTGGAAATTTAACTTATTAACAATTGTTTAGTTGTGATTTTATAAAAAAAAAGATATTAAAGATTTTTTATATGCTATAGAAAAATTTTATGTACAAACCTACTTAAATATAAGAGATTTTTATTAGTATAATATTTTTTTATAATGTTGTCATATTATTTATTTTTCTTATTAAGAACAAATCACTTATTGCAGTCTTGCCAATAAGTTATAAGTAAATTTTTTATAACCAAGTACCTAGTGTATTCTTAGATTGAAAATCATGTCACATGACATTGCCTTGTATAAAAGTGAATAGCCATGAAGAATTTGAGATAGAAGAAGTATTTAATTTGAAACTAAAAAAAGGAGAGTTAGAGTATTTTTTGCATTAGCTCAATTACAAAATTAGTGAATGCACATGAAAGAAAATTTCAAACTTAGTCAATACGCCACAAAAAATATTAAAATTTTATTGATGATATCTTTTTAGATCTAAAGTAGCAACTCATATTAGGTAATACTTTCATCTGGCATACTTGAATATGGTACATTCTAGACTCTGTAAATTTTTATAAGAGAAATAGAAGTAGTTTCAAAAATTTCAAATCTCAATCTTTATATACATATAAATTTAAAAATCCAAAAATAATTCTATTCTACTTTAAGATAATAATATGTCTTTGATTTAGCTTGTACAGTTAGATATAGATAGTCAAGAAGACAATACCATATCAATTAGGCCATCTCAACCAAGTATTTCATATTGTTGAAGTCAAGATGAAGAACTGCTTGAACAAAAAAGACGCCATAGAATACCCAGCAACCGCTTGAATAAAGAAGATGCCATAGAATATTCAATAACTGCTTTGTAGCAATTATTATCAAAGTAGAACCTATCTATGAAGAATGTCTTAAATAAATTTTTGAAGGACATTTTTACAACAAAGATACAAAAATTTAAGATTGATCTATAGTAAAAGGTATTAATTACTATCATTAGTTGTAAGGAACAATGAATCTTTTGACTTGCAAAAGACAACTTGAATATGTAGCAAATACCATGCAATTCATCTTTGACTTTTTTTGCCTTTTATCAACTTCAATTTTATTCTTTCTTGTAGAACTTGGAAATAAATTTAAAAAAAAAAAAAAAAAAAAAAAAAAAAATGATGTCATGGACATACAATGGAACAAGATTCTAAAATATTTTAAAAGATTCTATTTAGTCTTAGAAGATTTTAGAATATTTTAAAAGATTCTATTTATTCTTTAAAAAAATTTAGAAGATTTTAGAAGATTTTATAAGATTCTATTTGATCCTAAAAGATTCTAAAAGATTTCCAATAGTTCCGAGAAGGCCCTAGTGGATCCTAGTAGGTTCCAAGAAGGTTCAAAAAGGTCCTAAAAGATTTTAAAGGATCTTAAATGGTTATAGAAGGATCTTAGGCTTGTTTCATTTCCAAACATCAAAGAAATCCCTTAAAGAGCTTCTTTGCACCTAGTATGTATAGGAATTGAAACTAAAGGGATCCTTAATCTTGACAATGCAATCCTTATGGCTTAGCTTGGCCTTTTGGTCTTATTTTTGCACCTTGTTGTAGTTCCTTATTTGTGATATAAAGTAAACCTCTTTTATTTTGGTTCTTTGGACTTTTAAAGTCTTATTCTATTTGAATAGTATATTTATATTATCAAAGAATTGGGCAAGAATTAATAAAGAATAGAAATTAATAGTATAATATCTTAAAATATGTCCTCTATAAATCTTTAAAAGAATAGTAAAGATTGTCTTAATTATTAAAAGAACTTATAAAAATCTAAAAGCCATTAAATTATTTATTAGACCAATTGAAACTATCAATTTTGGTTTTTAAGTTTTCAAATGGAAGATACAAAAAGAACTAATGTATTATATATCCAAAATAGATAAGAAATTAGTATTTTTTAAAATAAAAAAAATATTACTTAATAAAAGAGAAATAACAAGAAAATTTGAAATCTAATTGTAAATTTGATTATTAAAGAATATAGACCAAAATTTAATCTAAAGAAGAGACAATTGTCATGTGACAAATCTAACATAAGGGCTTAATAGTAAATATATGGAGGGTCTATGCTCATTCTAATAAATCTCTATATTATCATCTATATATCTTACAAACCATTGAAATAATTTTATACATCTTCTAAGATTGTATTTAAATATAAAGATTA
Source organism: Physcomitrellopsis africana (assembly GCA_036785485.1). Classification (NCBI taxonomy): domain Eukaryota; kingdom Viridiplantae; phylum Streptophyta; class Bryopsida; order Funariales; family Funariaceae; genus Physcomitrellopsis; species Physcomitrellopsis africana. Next base: position 189,302 of record JAWRVF010000382.1, on the reverse strand, counting down.
TAAAATTAGATAAGTTTTCTTATTCTTCAAATATTCTAGATATAGAAGTTGTATCCCATAAAGAGTAGCAATACAAGATTCTTCTCTCCTAAATTTATACTCTTTAATATTATATGATCATTATTACAAAACTTATGTATATACAACATATAAATCCAATGTAATGCAAAAATCTTTAAAGAAAAAATATGGAATGATATCAAAATAATGAAATTAATTTTGATAAGATTAATATGATATGAAAAAATCTCCTAGATAGTAATAAAATCTAAGATAAAAAAACAACTAAAATTTAGTAGAAATTTTTTATGTAAAAAAAATAGAATCTACATAATTAAGAAAAAAAAGAATCTAGAGAAGATAGTACAAGTAGATGAAACAATAAAATCACACTTAATAGCATCAAAATTAATCTTCTTCCAAATCCATGATTTTAACAAAGTAAGACTCTTTTTATATTAAAATTAAATATCTTTGTTTATCCATAGCCATATGTATTAAGACATTGGGAACCTATGTTCCTAATAATTTAAGGTGGTAGAAGCAATAACATTTGTTTGTATTAAAAATAAAATAAAAATAAATAAAATGGTATAAAGATACCGCAAGCTTCATTATTTTCATAATAAAATATAGAAATTACTAGGTAGATACCTTTTTTTATTGCATGGATATCTCTTGTGTTATGCACCCCTGCATATACACCTCCACAAAAAATAATTGGTTTTGTTTTTGAATCATGATTCTTGTTATATTTATTACCTTAATATCAAAATTTGATATATCCTTATCTATATGTATTCTATGGCTCCATATTATCTAAGCCTTCAATTCTTTTATCCTTGCAAAACTTTGTCAAATTAAATTTTTGAATAATAAAAACATAAAAGATTGTATTTTATTTCAGTTATTATTAATCAATGACAAATAAAAAATAAAAAAATAAAACTATAGTTATTTTTTGCAGGGTGTGTATTCGGGGTGTCAACCTAGGGGTTCCTAAATATATAATGCAGTCTTTCAATATGAAATATACTCATTTCACAGTAACTTTGAACAATGTGCACTGGCAAGCTGGTTTGGTTTTGTTGTCGCAATACTTTGGTGACCATCGGTGTCGGCCGAAGGCTTCGATGTCGGAATCAGTGTCGGTGCTGGTTCCGAGTCCTCTGAGCCTGCAAGTGGCCGTGACAACATCCTTGTGAACGATCCTCCAGCTTCTTCGTCATATCACAGAGCGCATTTCGCTGTTGATTCGAACTCTATGATCGATCAAGCTTGTAATAGCATCATGGTCAGTTGGAGTGCGAGGGATTGCTTTGAAACTGGCTCGGCTTCGGGTTCAGCAACTCCCACCCTCTTGCACCAAAATCGAAGAGCGAAAGTTTCCAGAAGAGTATCATACGAGTAGCTGCAAGTTGCACTGGATGGGAATCCTCCAGTTTGTTTCTCATTTCTCAACAACTCCGATGATGATGTGTTGTCTAACGCTGAACCAGTTCGACGCTCTTCGCACACTTTCTGATTTTGATTCCAACGTTTTTGTGACGTGACCGGGCGGAACGGTGAAGTCGAGATCGAAACGGCAGAAGAAAGCAACTTATCCGGGTCATACTGTGCCAATGGGTTGCAGCGCTCTACCAGTGCTTTTTTCAGATCTATCCTCAGGAGAACAACGAAAACACCAACCTAACCAACAAACAAACAAAACCTCGTTGCTTTGTCCCACTGAGACGGATGAGATCATAGAATCTGACCCTAAGTATCCTCCCCGAAGCACAATCGGCAGCAGACGCGATCTGCAGGTGGAAGAGAACTCACACCTAAACCAGGTAATTACCGCCAAAGCAACCACCGTGAATGGACAGTCCCGAATGCGGCACCCACAAACGATTCCGAGTCTGTCGATCTGCAGTAGCGACGCTGGTGTGAATAACAATCTACTGCGAGATTCACATGATCACCAATACAACTCATTTGCATGAAGAATGTAGAGTTTTCTATGTCTGATCTCCATACGTAATCTGTATTTGGGAATTCTGTCATCGATGAGTTCATTTGAAGTGCAAGGAATTCGTCGACCATCTTAACTTGTTGGTGGTGTCGAATGTGGGCTGCGTAACATTCATTTACTGGCATTTATGGCTGCAATCTTTCTTTCAAACGTAGCATTTACTGATGTGGGTTTTTATTTATTTTTATTTATTTTTATTTATTAAGGATGGAATTTAATAATGGTGACAGATGGAGAAGTGAGAGTTGTGAGATTGTAGCATGCATTTATGTGGAATGTAATCTTTCAGAATGATTATGTTTGTATGCGTTACTCTGCATTCAAATAAAAATATTTATAATTGACATTTAAAAGAAAAAGTACAAGAGTAATGATTTATCAAAAGACTTGATTGATTGAACACAGAATGTATGCGTAGTAAATGCTTGTTTTAATGCATTGGTATTATTATTGTTATTATTTCATATTTTAAAATGTCATTTTATTTCTGTTCTACATCTGGTTTCAAAATTTTGAAACTTTTTTGGACATCCAATTCAACAATTGGATTTTTTTGGCCACTGGCTATCTAAGAATAATACTAAATGGTAAGTGGAATATAATTAGATTATTCAGAACACTATAGACTTCAAAAAGGAAAAGGAAGTGGAGAAAATCAAGCACTATTGGTGTTATCATACATGGATATTAGTAGTATAATTTGTGAATTGGTTCATCATCTTGATTCTATGATTTCATAATTAATTGTTGATAAATATTTTAAGTACTAATCTAAAGAATATCACTATCCATTAAAAAAATTATATACTTGTACAAAAAATTATACTTGTTTTATGATATTTGAATTTGTATGAATCATTCATTTTAACATTTATTGTTTTATTTTTGTTGGAGACAAACGTTGCAATTAATATTCATATACCAATAATCTGTCCATCATTCGTTCAATAGGTTTCATCCACCCACGATTCCACTCTTCGTCCACTGGATCTCTTCCGTTCATCCGGTTGGGTCCGTGGCGACCGATATCGTCAGCATCGTCGTTGTCGGCGGCTCTGGGGAAGCACAAGATCGTCAGACTGCTGGGCACAAGCAATGGCAGCTCCGTTCCAGGACCGTACCAATTGCCTCACACACGTCTCTACACAAAGCAAAGCGACTGCGGCGGTGTTATCTGAGATTATGCCATCGATAAGAGCTGCGACATTCTCATGTTAGGTCTATAGAGCGACGCAACCTGCCCCTGCAAACACATCGAGGACTGGAATGAAGTTTTCATCACACGAAGTTTTCAGGAACCGAGTCTCAGCTTGTGAGTATGGCGAAAGACTTGGGGGGTTTCCACATTGGTTAAGATGATGAACCAATGTTCTGTATTCTGATGACAGGCAGTGATGCCATGAATCAAGATAACGAGGCGAGGCTGTCCAGCTGTTTTCGGCCGTTCTGAGTGTGATTGACAATCCGACTCGCGGTAGATATTGATTACGGATGACTTCACACAACTATCAGGAACAGAAAGAAACCATGAAAATCCTATCTCATGGATGGGCCGTAGTTTATACCCTCAATTGCCCAAGCGCTTATCCAATATCACCATAGTCATGTGAAAGTCCTGGAGGCATGAATTAACAAGTTCGCCAGTGTAGAATGGTTCATTTGTATTCAGTTGGAATACATAGTAGCTTTCTCACATGCGAATCGGGTGATTGATGCGGAATCCGTATGAGTTCCTTTTCGCTAGTACAATGTCTCTTACAATTGTATCGTGCGATCCCCAGGGCTCAATGGTGTTCGCTGTCTCACAAATCCGAAGCAATCAGAGAGTTTCAATCGAGTCAAAGAAGATGATAGAACTACTGAAGAGGAAAGGACTACCGAGTGCACCAGAATCTCAAGGAATGTCTTTCAAAGCTACAGAACTGCGTTGAGGAGGATTTCAGCTCATACTACACGCACACTGCACTGTTAGAAGCACCGTTGCTACAGTAATTGTGAAGGAAAATTCGCAGAATTATCTCACTTAAACCTCAATTTTGGACACTTTGAGAACGTTAGGGTGACTTCCCTACATCCTGCAATGTCATGCACATCCGCAAACTAACCTTTCCACGAAACACGTGATGACGCATTCACGACTAGTGCAATTGGAGAGATGCATAACAGTGAACAGTTTTCCAATCAAATCGAGAAAAAGGATGAAAACTGTGGCCACATTGCACGTTAGTTTTTTGGTTACAAAACTTGAGCCGTTTGGTTTTCCCGCCGAAGCTCTTGTATAGCAATACTAATCTTGCACAGTTTCTCCCTCACGTCTTGGAAATGCTCATCCAGTCCCACCTGACTCGTGTACGCAGTTTTGTAGCTTCACACGAGCGCTCGAAGGTGGGCATCATCGATGTGTTCGGGCGTTATTCTTTCCCTCTTTCCTTGCCCCTACCCTGACTGGTATAGATCTTTGATTTTACGAAGCTTCCTACATTTCATCTCTTTGCATGCATTCTCTATAGCATCATGTACTTCGTCTTCTTCCCCACTCTTTATTCCTTTAGAATGCGTGAAAAGGTTCTGTCCCCAGTTTGAGTTCTAAGTTGTCATCATAGAGGGCGGCCATGGCGGAACGCAAGCTGCATGCCGTACGCATGCAGTTCTTCGCTCCTTGCCTAATCCAGCGGTTGTCGCTGAATATGATATTTCTCCTCACTCAACACACTGCTAATTGTCCGGAAATCTAATTCCAGTGACTCCGCGCGACATGAAACACTTTTCTGCTCGCAGAAGAACTCATCCACTTAACCTCGCTGTGGTGACGTTATGCGACAATTTGATACTATTCACAGGAAATCCAGTTCTGCAGTTATGCATTCACACGGAAACGGTGCAACACTGAGTTTCCAAAACTCCAACGTCCACAACAAATCAACCAGGTTTCTGTTCCAAGAACCCGGAGCAATTTCAACTCATCTCGACAAGATTGCTTCCGTTTACCGACCACTCATGCCTTTCAGAGCTTTAGACTTGCACCTCTCAGTGTCCTACTTTCTAGAATCTAAACACCAAACACTGCCAACGACAACATCAAACAAACCATTCGGTCAAGGATGAAGCTTCATAGATTCAAGAACCGCAACAGCCAGGGTTCAGAATCGCGTTCCAGCCAGTGTGAGACCCAGCTGCTTAGACTCAAGTGCATGTGTGAAAAAGAGCCAGAGGTGCGATTGCAAAAGGCCGAACGGTGTGACATGCCCCACCTGATGATGATGATGCTGCCACCCTCACCCTCACTGCTGCAGTCGACTTCGGTTACGATGTCCGAGACTCCAACGGAAGCAAAGTGTGTCTGTCTGTCTGTCTGTGTTCACATCGTCCTGTGAATGCGTGGCAGCCACGGACGAGAGCGACGAGTTATGCTTCTACGGAAACTAAGTGCAATATACGAAATACATGAGTCACTAACCATACACATTGCATGAGGAACTGGATTCATTTCTGTTAAGGGACGTGCCATTTGTGATAATGGTGAAACTGATGTCTTCTTTTGGAGATATCTTCTATTATCTTATAATCACATTAGGGAGCATTTGACTCAAAAAATGAGATTGAAGTAAAACCTAGTAATTTGGTTCTTTTATATTTTATAACTATATTTTTTTCCTTACTTTTCCCATTCTTTAGTGACACATGAGTATAGTGTTTTTTGGGTTTTATTTAAATTCATATCTTTGACAATTTGACAAGATTATCAACTTGTTATAATTGTTTTTATTTGATAAGTAAGTGGATTACCTACTTCTTGAGATATATTGTGTTTTTAAAGATCGCAAACAATCCACTTTCAAACTAATATTTTTATTTTCTAACATTGATTTTTTTTTCTTAAAGAGAATAGACTACCTTTTTTGATAGAAATTTTTATTTGGTATTAGAGATTGGAAATTATCCTCCTTAAAATTGACTTGTGGATTTTTTTAATATTTTTTATTATTTAGATAGAAGAAAAAAAAAACTATAGATGTTATATTTGGTAGAAGTAAGAATAGATTTTGCAACTATTATAGATCTTTACAAGTTTTTTAATACTCTTTGAAAAGAAATCTTACATATTAGTAATCTCAATCATAAAGCTTTATTCTTATGCATATACAAGAAGTCAACAATGAAGTCTAATATCTACGCTAAGAAGTTGTGCAATTAAAAAAAAAAAACACACAAGTAGATTAACTTTACAAGTGAATTCTAAAAGTCTTGCTCCTGTAAGTATGAAGGAGTCAAAGATTAATATGTTAGAGAAGTTTGATAAAACAAGATCAAAATTTTGAGACCTATTTTTTACTATATTTTTAATAAAGTCTTTCTAGATTATTAGTCTTCATGTATTCTTTTACCTAATAGTTGTATTATAATACAATAATATTGCCTTGAATCTAAGACTCCTTTATTTTAAAACTTCTTAGTTATTATTTATTTCAATAATAAATGGTAACAATTTTTTTTTCTATATATTAATTTTATTATAAGACTCAATAAGAGAGATGTAGAATTTATAATAGATCTTCATTAATTGTGGTAATTGTAATTGATATGTAAGTGGATTAATTTATTTTTGGATAATAAATAGGTCAAATCTTTAATAATGTAGCTTTTTATAAGATCAATTGATCTTGATATTACAACAAAGTAATCATATCTTATTACCAACTTTGAATATATGTTGTTTCTTAAGAGCATTTGTAATAGCTTCTGTTGTTCTTAAATCTCCTTTAGCTGTATCTTTATTGTTGTGTGAAACTCTACCATTAAGTCTTTGCTCTAGAATAAGTGTTACATGATTAAACAAATGCTTTGATCTATTTCCACACTTGAAGCTACCAAACATCTCTTGAGATAAGCTCCAAAATTTTATTATATCCAAAATATTATGTTGCTAGAAAGTCATATTATGCTTATAGTGCATATAATCATGCTTGACTTTTTAGAATATATTAATACCTTTCATAATAAAGAAGATTATTTTTAAATTCAAATTTACTATAATAAATATGAAGGATATTTTTAATATTAAGAACAAGAGAGTTTACTAATATACTTACATAAACTACACCAAAAAAAGTAGTATCAAGTAAAATTATTAAAATAATAGTTCAAAGATATAATTACTTTGGTTTAAAAAGAATAATTTGTTGTTAATTATATGTCATATTTTTTTCTTTTGATGAAAGATAAAAGCATTTGTATAAGGTATTTGATAAGATTTGTTGTTTTTTAAGATAATATATAATATTCAATACAATTTGTCATAAAGACATGCTCTAATAGACTTAGTGATAATTTAAGATATGTATTGATATAAAACATTTGAAATTCTTGTAATTAATATAAATTACGATTGAATAAGAAGTACCTTCTAGGTAGTGATGCCAATCTTAGAATGAATCTATAATAACAAGTTCTTTATTGTGAACCTTGTAATTAATCTTGGTTGCTAAAAATTTTCTTAAATGAAAGGTAATAGAATAAAGTCTATCATCTACATCTATTTATAATAAAATTGCACCTAATATAAAATCTAATATATTTGTTTCTATTAATAATTAGCTTTAAAAAATTTGAATAATACTAAATAAGAATTTAGAAAAAAGCGTGATAATAAAATCTTAAAATATTACTTTTATATCTTTATTCTATTCCAATCTATCTTTAGAAGTTAATTGTATAAATAGAATAGTAATTTGAAGGAAGTTTTTTATAAATATCTAATAATAGTTTAAAAATTCTAAAAATTATTAAACATCATATATTATTTTTGAAATTTTTTAATCCATAATATTCTATACTTTCTAAAAATCCATTTACAAACTATCATTTAAAATAATATATTTGAAAAATTCTACTTGAATTGTGTAAAATATTCATTTTTTTTTATCTTGGCATATAATTCTACACCTCTAAGTTTTTATAGTATGAGGCATATATATTGTTCATATTCCTTCATATTCTTAAAATAAATAAGAATGTTATCTAAATAACACATAATAAAATTATCTAAAAATTTACAAAATATATTATTCATCAAATATTTAAAAGCAATTGGAGTATTTGTAAGTCCAAAAGGCATGATATTATATTCAAAATGGCTATACCTAGTCCAAAATACAATCTCCTCTTCATCCCCTTCTTTAATATGTACCAAATTATAGGCTCTTCAAAGATCTATCTTAATATAGATTTTACCTTCATTCAATTGATTAAAAAGCCCTAATATCAAAGACAAAGGATATTGATTTTTGATAGTTAATTTATTGAATCCATAAAAATCTATATATATTTTTAAAGATCTATTATTTTTCTTTACAAAGAGGATTGGTGCACCTACAAGAAATTTTGAATAATATATGAAATTCTTTGCAAGATTTTCATTAATTTATTTCTTCAAAGTACCAAATTTATTTTGTAAATTATAAATTAGTTCAATAGTGGTTGAATTCTTTTTAGAAGATTGATTGCACAATTATTAGATCAATATTGCAGCAATATATCAATATTCTTTTTTTCAAAGTCATCTTAGTATTCTTTATATTACTCCAAGATTCTAATACAACCTCTATTTGAATGAAGACCTAATGCTTTAAAAATGACAAATGGATTTCTTTTGTAATTTCTAATCAGTACTAGGACTATATAATTTAAATAAAAAAAAACAAAATACCACTAGATTTAAAGAACATTGAATGATGTTGAAGGCAATATCAAATACTTAATCTCATAATGCTACCTTGAATGAATCGTAATGCTCTAGACTTCTTAGGAACAGTAAACCAACGATTAGAATATGGAGCCATTGAAGGCTCGAGTATTCCCATGTGTATTTTTTCCTTCAATAAGTCAACTAATTTGGGAAGTAATGCTCATCGAACTGGTATTGGCTTCAAATCCCATGGCACATGTGGTACTGTAAAAATAACCATAGGTGCTACTAAACTTGGTCGCACACATCCAATCTCATCTGGTGAAGAGGCAAAGGCCTTTCCATGTTTTGAAAGCATCTCTTGAAACTTCTTTTCTTCTTGTTCTAACAAGAATTCTCTCCCTCCAATAAAGCTAATGTTTCTTTATTAAACTTGTGCCCAATCTTCCTAGCTTCTCTTAAACTTGGCTCCTTCTCTGCTTGTTTGATATGCTCATCAGTATCCAATGGAAGTTGAGTTGCTATAGGCTTTACCTTTTTGGCCACTGTTTTATATTTTGTATTTACTATGGCCTCAAGATCCAACTTATAATTTTGGCATAAATCCTTGCTTTCCATTGCATCTATTATTTTTTAATACAATACTCTCGAGTGAATTTCAATCATAATATCTGTACCATTATTTTCTTTTTTTTTAATTTGCAAGTTGCATAAAACTTGCAATATATCATCTCCAATGCCTTTTTCCTCATATATTCCAAAAATATACTCACCATTTAAAAGAGCCTTTATATTTTTTAAATTTTTGTCCATCTTTTTAATGATCTTTTTATTTACAGGGTCCAGATCTTTCATATCCGTAAAACTCACAAACCCACACTTAGTCATTCCAACAAATCCACTTTTAATGCCATGTATATTAGGGAGCTCAAAAGTATTTAGTCCTTCTGCACCCGTGGATCTCCATTCTCCACAAGTGCAATTCAGAAATCCAAAAAGTGTAAAGAATTAGACAGAGGCCCATCTCTAAGACAAATTCGATGCCTCTCATGTTCAGACTTCACTGTCAAGAATTATACAGATTTCTTGCCATCACAGCTTCGAATTCGTGCATAATGAGATCCATCATTCAATACCTTGGTTTCTATTCTTAATGTAGTGATGTAAGGTTGTCCTAATATCACGGGATAAGCTCCATCATTTTGAACAAAAAAATTTTGTTTTACTTCTACATCTCCAATCTTTGTGACAATTGCCGGACAAACTCCAAATAATTGTGTTCACCCACAATTTGCAGCCCTTATAATCCATCCATAATTAGTATCAATTGGCCATTTATTTTTCTCATAAATATATTGAGATATAATATTTATCTCTGAGCCATGGTCCACAAGAGCCAAAACTGATTCATCTAATCCTCCAAGTTTGATCCTTGTCTCTGTGGTAGCTCTAGCCCAAAATGGTTGAATATAATCCATTCCTTCCTTGTCTTCTCTATCAATCCCATACACAATTGTACAATCAAAGGTCCTCACTTCTACCTCAGTATTTCTCCCATGTGTTGCTACAGATACTAATCCATCTACTGCTTCTTCTTTCTCTTCTTGAGTTTTCAAGGCTTGGACCTTTATGTCATAGTTTTTCACTCCCTCTTTGTTATTTTCCACCATCTTCTCACATTCCACAAAACTTTTATCTTTGGTCATATCACTCTTGTTGCTGACCACATAAGTTTGTGTAAACATTTGTAAGATCATATCTTCTTCCTCATTAGTCAAATAGTCATTTTGTTCTTTAACCATTTGACCATTATTAGCCTTCTCTTCCATAGTTATTAGATCACACATCAAAGCAAATACTTGTCCAATTTCAAACTTCTCATCTTTGGTCATATGCGTGTCCAGAGCCTTCATCATGACTGTTTCAATTGTCATGTGTCTCTTCTTCTTAATGACATCAATGATCAATTCATGAAAATCTTTTTTAGCAATGCTAAGAGCCTCTGTCAATGTAAATTCAATCTTGGCATCCAAGATTCTTTCTTCCAACACCCCTTTCATGTCAATGGAAGACTCAATGTCAGATTGAAGCTTATAGGCAAGTCCCTTACCTTTTCCTTTAGAATCAGCTTCCTTTTCCTTTTCTTTGGCATTGTCTGTCCTCTCTTCCCATTTTTCCTTTAGAAGTGGCCCTTCTCCTGGATGATCAAAGACAGAGGACCTCCCAGGTCTTTGCCGTGTATGAGCAGCAGGACCTTCTACCTTTTCACTTTTTTTAAGCTCCTGGGTTTTTCTCTTAGATATTGGCTCCTCTGTATCATCATTCTCAGAGGTTCGTCCTCTCTTATCTTCAACAAAGACAACATAGTCTTTAGTTTTGTCTTGAACTTGACCTAAAAAAACTTTGATGCTAGCTGTTTCAATAGGGTCATCCCAACCAGTGACATTTCGAATGGCTTAAGCCTCTCTGTGTAAAATTTTAATAGATGGAGCTTCTAAAGTCTTAATTGTTTGTTGCTCCACTCCTATATGGAATGTCTCAGCACCTTGTCCATGTAAACAATTAGACCTTCTCATCTTCTCTTCTATAAGTTTTTTCATCCCTCCCTTGTCAAAGTTGGTACTCAAAGCCAAGTTAGTAGATGCATCATGAATCTTACCATCTTTGAAGACAATAATGCCTGCTTTAATAGCTTCATCACATGATTTGCAACTTCGAAGATTGTGACTGTCCTCTCCATCACAATAAACGCATATCCTAACAAATGATCTTGTACCTTCAGATGATTGAGGGTCTCAGGACTTTTTTAATTCACTCATTTCTACCTTCAAATCCCTAATATCCTTTATAAGCTCATCTAAAGTTTTTTCTTCAACTATCTTGACTATCTTAAGAGATGTTGTTGAAGAGGTTGGAGCAAATGATATCTTGGAAGCTTTTGTAACAGGCTTTGGTGCTACATCCATCTGAGTTGTCACACTTCTAGATTTCATTCTCCGTTGCTTAGCCACAAGAACGACTGCTTCTTCCACTCTCCTCCAATCATTTGTAAAACCTCCTTCGGTGGTTCGATCACCTAAAAGCAAAAAGAGTCTATCTTCCAAAGCATCATCTGTTACTTGCAAGAACAACTCAGCCTTCCTAGTATCAAAAAGATGCCTTTTTGCTAAAGGCAATTGGTTGTATTTCTTCTCAAAATTTCGCAGCAATTCATTTGGACCCATAGTATTTCCAGGCCGCTATTCAATCTAATCAATAAAAGACCTCTTGGTCATCCTCTTTGAGTCTTCTTCAAAATACTCATCACGCAATCTCTCTTCAAATGTCATCCAAGTAGTAACATTTGCATCCCTTCGAATTTCTTCTATTTTCTCACAAATCTCAGGCACAACAGCTAATGTGAAAGTTTGTATCATCCGAGCTTCAGGTACCTGTTGTACCTCCATCTCACAAACATAAACCTTCAAAAATCTGGTGATGTCCTTCCCATCAAATCTTCCAATCTTGTCAACAATACCCTTTAAAGCCTTGGTAGCTCCATTACCTCCAGCTTGAGTTTTATATTGATACATAAATATTGCCAAAGCTCCTAGAATGGTATCCATGTTTGATTGGGCTCCAAAGGAAGCCCCTCCAATATCCTCCATATTACCTTAGTCAAAACTAGTAGCCCCAAAGCAGCTCTCAGTGGAAGCACCAAATTATGTCGAGTAGAGAGAATTCGCCTTGGGAAAACGTCGGGTTCCTAGCTGCTACTAGAACTAGCAGGGAACATGAGAGGAAGCCGTGCAAGTATCTTCTATACTTGCACAATATTTGTTTAAGCTTTCAAATTATACTTATATTATACTTGTACAAGACTTATACAAATATAAAGTATAAACCCTTGAATAATACTTATATAAATACTTGTATAAATACTTATATAATCCTTGGTATAATACTTATATAAATACTTATATAAATACTTGTATAAAATAATATATAATCCTTGATATAATACTTGTACAAATACTTGTACACATATTATATATAATACTTATAAAATACTTGTATAAATACTTGATATAAATACAAGTATATATACTTGTATAAAAGGTATAAGCAAAGTATATATGTATTCAAGTATACCTCAAAATACAACCGCATATGAGGAATATAAGTTATACAACAAACTGAAACTAAATAAATCACTATAAATTCATCCAAAGGTCAAAACAAGCGTGCTTATAACCTATGGAAAGCCAATAATCCATTGTAAAACATATCAAAATTTCACAAATAGATGACTTACCGTTTAAAAGTTATGGCTAAAAGAAGTAGGCGCTAAAATTTCCAAGCAAATGCAAAGGCAGCAAAGCTCCTCTTCACTTCAGCCTTTGTTGTGATCACTTCCCTTCTCCAAATTGGGCATGCAATAGCTTTTTAGAAAGCTCACTCCATCATCTAACTTTTTCTAAAATTTCGCATGCATGCCTCTCAAACTCCAGATTTTGTAGCTAGTTGATTCTACTCTTCAAACCCTAGCAACAATTTGCCCTCTTTGACACTTCACGGCTCATAAAACTTTCATCAAAGCTCCAAATGTATTGATTTTTGTTTTTATAGAAAGCTTACACAAGCTACTATAAGCACCTAAAATATCAAAAATATTGAAGAGACTGTCCGACTTGGATGGTTGAACAAATTCTCTGCCTCTCTTCATCGGATGGCAGCAAACCCTTTCCCACTCTCAAGCTCACAACTTTTGCTCTCCAATTCCAAATACTACAAGAGATGTCTTGATAGAAAGCTGGCACAATTTTCCACACTCTCTATAATTCTCACTAAGAAAAAGTTGAAATAAAACTTGCAGTGGCAGCTCGAAGTTTCTGCCCCTCTTCGTCGGGTGGCAGCAAACCCTACTCCACTAAAAAACAAGCATAATTTTTTGCTCACAACTCCAAAACAAGCAAGTGAGTAGGTTCTAGAATCCTCACAACTTAAAGAATATACCTACTAGTTTTCATTACAAACGCTTCTATCTCCTTGGAGCTATCTCTCTCTAAAGTTCACCACTCAAAACTACCTCCCCTTCTTCGGGTGTAGCAAGAGGAGTATATCTCCCTTTCTTTTCATATTAGACTATGAGACGCCCACATGGGCAACCAAATCCTATTGGACAAGCCTTATTCATCCCATGCTCTTCTTTTTTATCCCTCAGAAAGTCTATTCTACCTCAAAAGTCAACAGAAAAGATAAAACAACCTTTACTTTTCTTCTAATTACAAAAGAATCTATTCTAGGATATAAATAAGGTAGGAATAAAACAAATAGCCATCTTAATTCACTAACTAAGTGGCTATAATAAATCCTCTCCTTATAATATCTTCTAAAATAACCTCTAGCACTCACACATATATTAACAATAGATACAAGATATTTAATATTTTTATATACTGCACGTAAATGCAGTATGACAACGACGAACAAGAAGTTCATGTTTTTTTGTATTCTTAGAACAAATAAAAATCTTGTCTAAATAATAGACAACGAGATTATCAAGAAACTCACAAAAAATATCATTTGTAAGATATTGAAAAGCAGCTAGTACATTTGTAAGTCTGAAAAGTATAATATTATATTCAAAATGTTCATATCTTGTTCAAAATGTAGTCTTCTATTTATCACCTTCTTTGATGTGCACCAAGTTGTATGCTCTTCTTAGATCTATTTTTGTATAGATCTTAACTTGATTCAGTTGATCAAGAAGTTTAGATATCAAAGGTAGAGGGTATCTATTCTTGATAGTAATCTTATTGAGCCCTTGATAATCTACACACATCTATAGTGACCCATCTTTTTTCTTTACAAACAAGATAAGAGCTCCTATTAGAGATTTGGAATGGTATATGAAATTCTTAGCCAAATTTTGATCAATGTATTTTTTGAATTCAACCAATTCATTGTGTGATAAATTATTTATTGGTCCGAATGGAAGTTGAGTTGTCTCTTTGAGATCAATTGAGCAATCATATGGACGATGCTTCAAAAGAATATCTGCATTCTTCTTTTTAAAAACGTCCTGATAATTTTGATATGGCTTGGAATGCCACTTGAAGTCTTTCCACTATCAGAAATAGTTTTAGCATAAATAACAAAAGGTGATCCTTCTTTTGATGTATTCATAAAAGCTTTTGTGCTTATAATTACGAGTTTTATTATATTAGACTTATGGCTTTTCACTTGGTTAATAAGACTCTTATTAATGCTTTGAAAAAATTAAATCTACAAAAAATCCAATCTATTCAAGGATTATACTTTTTTAATCATGATAAACCTGATATAACTAGATTAGAAGGAGATTTAATTATATTAAAGATTATACAATTATTATGACCATCTATTATTATATTTATAGGAAGGATTTCATGAATAATATCTCTAGAGAATAATGAGTGACCATCTATGACTTCTACATGCATAAATTTAATTTTCTATACTGAAGATA
Organism: Physcomitrellopsis africana; assembly: GCA_036785485.1. Classification (NCBI taxonomy): domain Eukaryota; kingdom Viridiplantae; phylum Streptophyta; class Bryopsida; order Funariales; family Funariaceae; genus Physcomitrellopsis; species Physcomitrellopsis africana. The sequence goes on along the minus strand of JAWRVF010000382.1, from coordinate 174,113 downwards.
TTCTATGATTTTTAACAAATTCTTTATCTAAAAAATATGCTAAGATTCTTGAATCTAATAAAGTAGAGTCTTTGTGATTTTTAGGTACCAAACAAACATCTAATATAAAACAAGGAGAGGGTTTTGAGGAAAGGATAAGACCTTTATTAGGAATTGTATAAGATTCCAGTTGCACGGTCCCTATTGTAGCTAGACAAACTCGTTTTCTGACATATTATCTTCTTTCATAGCCGTACTCCTCATTTTGTAGTTGTGTTATTTCTTTGAACAATGTTGAGCAGTGTACTTGGATTCTCAATAATATAAAAATAATCCTTCTTGAAGATGACAAGTCTTTTCTTGTTTAATAAGAAATTTAAAACGTACCATGTCAATTTGCATGTCTTATATTTTTGAATGTATGTATTAAGAAGACGTTGATGTTGCTATTATATTATAATAACATTGGAGCTTCTTTGTGTGGCTCTTAGATTAAAATTCAAAAAGTTGATTGTCACACTTTATAGCAAAATTAATTGCTTGACTCAATGTTTGAGGATCGAGTAAGTTGAGCATCAATTTCTTTATCTCATATTGTAATCTATAGAAAAATTGACTAATAAGTGCAGCATCATTCCACTAGATGTCAATTGATAGATGTTGGAATTGTGAAGCATATGATGTCACTAATTGATTGCGTTGTTGCAAGACTCAGAACTTATTAATTGCAATACAAATTGCATCATGTTTTCTATACATAGATCAAAATTCTGCTACAAATGTCTCTAAATTATCCAATATTGGATCACTTTGTTCAAAAAACGATGAAAACTATAATAAAGCAGAGTCTGAAAGTAATGTTCCAATAAACCTCACTTGTAATCCTTGGGTTGGATAACTTTGGGATTGAAGTTTGATTATCAATTGTACTTGATTGACAAATCCTCAAAACTTAGATTTGATACCATCAAATTTCTCCGGCAAACTAATTTTTGGTTCTTTGATACTTGAATGGTGTTCAATTGTACGTGAAGTGGTATGGCTTGAAGCACCTCAAATCATCTCTATATCTTTACTTCTTGCTAATCTTGTTGCTCTTTATGGTGGTGTATTGAGTTAATGCATTCCAAGCATTAATTCTCTCATTTGCTCTTCTATTTGTGCCATTGCACTCTTCATTTCAGCAAGTTGTGCTATGATAGAAAATATATATATATATATATATATATATATATATATATATATATTCTTTTATTATAAAATAAAATACTCAAGAACAAAGAAAAAAATTCTAGAAATAATATCAGTTTAGAAGTGGATAATCCACAACTTCTAATATGCTTATGTCTTATCAAGAGAAAGAGGTAATCGACTCTTAATGAAGAAAAGACAAAGTTGCGATATTATAACTTCAGTCTTGTGAATCTTTCAAGGACACGAACTAAAATAGATGCGTAAATTAATAAAAACTATAACAAAAAAAATAACAAGATAGAAATAAAGAAGTATGTATATTCAAAAAGAAATTGGAATAGCTATTGCCAAAGACTAGAAAATACATGAGATTCTTAAACTAGACTAGAAGCAAGAAAGGAGTTGACAAGAGTGAAGAAGGTTTCATTCTTATTTCTATATATAGTATCTATCTAAGAGCTACATGGCGGCATTCTATAAGACCTCTTACATATGTTTAATTTGTAAAACACGTGTCAAACTTGTAAGACAAGTTTCCTACATGTGCGCCATATACTTAGCTTATTCTACAAGCTATCAATATGTGCAACACTTGGCTAGCTTATTGGCCAAGTTTTTAACCTACCAATCACCTATAGACATATATAAAGGTGATTCCGCGCCTATCAAGCTTCCTAGAAGCTTCTCTATAAGATATTAATTTATTTTATATGTCTCTATTAATCTATATTAATTATATAATTACTGGAATAAATCTTATGTCCGTGATATATACACTCCGGAGGTTCACAAAACCTTCTAGAATATTTTAAAAGCTTCTTAATTTATGAAAGTTAGTTGAAAAGTTTCTTAGTTAATAGAAAGAATTCAAGAAGCTTCTCAATTAGTGGAAGGAGCTCAAGAAGCTTTCCAATTGGTAGAAGCTGCTCAAGAAGTTTTTTAGTTTGATGGAAGCCCCTCAAGAAGCACCCTAGACAGAAGTATATATAGAAGTCAAGGTTGAAGAGCTCTTCAATCTCAACAACGCATCTCTTGGAGTTCTAATTCACATTTCTTGGTATTGTTTGTATACTCATTTCTTTAATTCAAGTTCTTTTTGGTTTTTTTTGGAAACCTTGTCTTGGTTTCAAGTCTCTTGTTTTGTATTCTTGTGTCCGTGACAAAACATATATAAAAGCAATCTAAGAATCTTACAAATACATCAAAGTTTGTTGTTGTTTTTTTTACAAATGACATATATTTAAATCAAGCATCAACTATTGATAATATAATGGTATAAATCAAAAAGAAACAAGTTCAAAAATCAACTTCTAAAACTTCTTTGCAACATAGAGAACCAATAGCCAACAAATTCATTTCATGAATTTTCATTTACAAAATTATCAAATGAAGCAATTAAGTTGTATCAACCTACACAATATTAGAATTGTGAAGAAGATTTTCTAAAGAAACATGTCTTTTTTTAAATAGATGGTAAGATATAACATATTTGATACCACAATTTTAGAAGAGATTCCAAATATTTAGTAATACTTTTAAAGATAGGTACTATATTTAATAGATATAGAATATACTATTTAAAATTAATCATAAAGGCTTCAATGATGATCAAATAACAAGATGGTCTTTTGATTCTAATATGGGCCGTTATTAATAGTTGAAGGAACTTATCAACTACCTTCATATAAAATATAAATTAGAGTTTGTTGCTAATACTATTTAATGGAACTTGGACTTCATCAACTTATAAAGTAATTTGACTGCTCTTTGTGGAACTTGTTGCCTATGTAATATAAAAGAAGAGATAATGTAATTAATCTCTATATTACTTAAGTAAATAGAAGTAAATAAAAATAAATAAAAATATACCACGTGGCTATTAAAACTTGACCTATAAATTTTTTACTTTTAAAAAATTATATTAGAAGCAACCTACAATTTAACACTTAGGCTATAAGTCTTATGGTCCCTAAAAAGATTCCACATGACCTTCTTCATAGCTAGTATATATGGAGATAAGACTTAGGCTCTAAGTCTTATGGTCCCTAAAAAGATTCCACATGACCTTCTTCATAGCTAGTATATATGGAGATAAGACTAAGGCCATCTTCAATCTTATCAACACTTTTTTTATACTCCAATCTTAGTTCAAGAGTCTCTAATCTTTTTGTATTTGACAATAGTTATTTTAGTTTTTTTCTATCTTATAGCTATCTCTTTTTTCTTTATTTTTTTCTTCTTTAGTGACACATGAATATATAATCTTTTGGATTTTGTTTAAATTCATATTCTTAATACATCCTTATATATTCAATTTTTATTACAATAAATTTTTTCTATATCCAATTTTTTACATCCATCATTTATTTAACATATTCTTCATTTATTATATATTCTAAATTTAACAAAATATATTCTAATTCACCTCTTAAATTATCTATTATAATAACTATATTATTTTAATAGATTTTTATTCTTTTTCAATTGACCATCATTATGTTTAATCTAATATGTATTTCTATCCATCATCTAATGTCTATCTATCTAATCAATAATTTTAAAAAAATAATTAATTTTTAATCAGATTATATTTAAATATATAGTCTCTATTATTAATCATACATTGTTATATTTAAAAAATTATCATTTTGATTTTATATATATATATATATATATATATATTAAGAACAAAATTATGCAATATGGTTTGACTTACTTGAATATGTACATAGCTTTTTTATTATAATTTTTTTTTTTGTATACAAAATTTAAATAAAGATATATCATTCTATATTAAATCATCTTAATCTTATATAAAACTTATACTATTAGACATTATTAATGTAAAAACTTAAAGTATACTATTCTATCTTCTTTTTTTTAATTTTAAATAATCAATTATAACATGCAATAAATATATTATAGATTTATTTAAAATATTGATGTTTAGCAATAAAAAAACTAAATAATTCATGTGACTAATAAAATTCAATTAAACTAAATATATTATTTTTATTTATTTATTTATTTCAATCAATGTTATATATTAGTTGTCAAATTTAATAGCATATATTTTAGAGAGGGTGTGTTTGTTGTTATAAGATTTGTAAAAGTTTTGGCAATCTTGTATCTATTACATTTAATAAAAGGCACATCAATTTTTTTTATAAATATTTAAGAACCTTGAATAGTCTTCTAAGAGTTGTAGAATGATCTAAAAGTCCAAAAATATATTTTGTAAAAGCTTGTAGAAGTCTATAAACATTTCCAAATAAATAAGCAAGAATATTATAACTTTTAAAAACTTTTGAAAAACCATTTAAACTCTTGATTCATTACAAAAGATTCTAAATCTAATAGAAGAATGTAGAAGGTACTAAAAGCCTCTATATTTCTACAAAAGTGATAAAAGTATGTAGAAATTTTTAGAAGGTTTTTAGTAAATCTATTAAGGTAGAAGATGTATTTAAAGTTTGGAATTTTTTTATATATTCATAACATCAACCATAGAAACATACAAAAAATTATCCATATGATATATGACATGTTTAAGAATTATTTGATTAATTTTTATAAAAAATAAACACAAGATACCAACTTAAAATTACAAAAACATGGTTTTGGTAATTTTTGTTTGATGTGCATTGATGAAGACATGTTGTTGATTTGAAAACAACAAAAAAGCAAAGTAACAAACTGGACTAAATTACTTGGACACCCAGAAATGAATGTCTTTCAAAATTACAGTTTTTAATATTGAAATATAAATTTCTGCACAATAATCCATGCATTTGCCTTATATCCATAAATATTATAACAAAATTTGATAAAATTGAAAATGTTTTAAATCTTTGGAGGCTGTATTTATTCCTGCCACTAGATAAAGTGGTTTTTATAGTTCTCATGATGGTGGTGGTGTTTTTTTATTTTTTATTTTTTATTACTTAATTTCTATTTTTAAAAGTTATAAATTAAACTATATTGGAGAATGCAAGGCTTTTGAAATAGGTTGTGCACAAAACTTTTTAGATTGCTTGGATGTGTTTTTTTAATTTTTAAGTTCTACCTTCAAAGCATTTTAGTTGTTTTGACCCATGCGGTATCCTGTAAATTAATATTCTCAATGTTATTAACAGTAAATACGGAAGATTGTGAAATTCTTTTATGTACTTGAAGGAAATGTTTCCAAATAAAGATTTTCAGATAAACATGCAAATTTGCAAGTTCAACTTTAAAGTAAAGTATCAAATTGATTTGTATTGAATAAGATATGGGATATAAGGATGGAGGTTTTTTTAAGAAAATTTTGATTAAGGGTCATTTGTGTTTTATATATATATATATATATATATATATTCTTATTTTTTGTACAATCACATACACAAATATATTTATTTATCATCGAAAGTATATAAAGAGCACAACTTAAAATTACATTTAAAATAACCAGTTGGTTAGGCATGTGTGTACTTGCTACTGGAATTAGGTTTTCAATACGTAGACCTGATGCTCCCCTGGCTTTTTATTTTATAAGTGGTCAGCTATATGTTTATATATATATATATATATATATATACATGCAGACAATGTATTTATGTGCTTATCTATATTTATATTCATTCTATCTTTGTGTTTCAAGTACGCATAACTATCTATCTGTGAACAATGGAGCAGGCATGTTTAGAGATTGGTGGAGCATTTGATGGAAGAGAGTTTGCAAGGGAATCTAAAACATTTCTTATTATTTACTGCCATTCATTAATGCATTTATTTCGTAAGATTTCATTTCCATAGACATTAACTTCCACTGCAACTGCAACTGGGTTTAAGTAATGGTAGAGTGTCAGAATTAATGTCTGCCGTCCTCAGACAAACTCATCTAGAAATAAAGACCCAACTTGGCTACGGAACCTAGATTCTTTGGGGATAGATGAATTTTTAGCCTATGGCTTCCTTGGAAGTCTCTCTCCACACAAATTGCCATCCTTAGAAGTCTCTCTCCACCCACAACCAACGGTTTAGGGTTTTAGATCTACGGTTTGCATTTTAGGGTTTAAGGTTTATGTTTTAGGGTTTAAGGATTATGTTTATTCTCACAATTTTCACCCTTGACTTTTTCAAAATGCATTTAACCCCAGAGGCAAGTCCTATGCACAGCAAGTTTCTTCTGCTGCATCAAATCCAACTTCCACTGGCCCAGCAGGCCATCGAGGTAGAATGACGCACACTCCCGTGCAATCCACGGCAGGTGCCGGTCGCTCTTACCCGAGATTCATGCCCAGGTGCATGTTCCCTGGCTGCTGTCCTGTGGGGTTCTCATCCAATGTCAGTTGGTACTCAATTTCATCCAGACATCTACTGAATGAGAGGGTACAGTAAGCAGAAGGACATGTGTGGATGTTTGAGTAGTGTGGGAGGAGATGCGACAAGGCTATTGATTAGAAGCGTCAGAGCCTCTCCTTCATTCATTCATTCATTCATTCATTCATTTATTTAAAGTGCTAATCCCACACCCTGTGTGTGTTAGGGTTTGGGTTTTAGGGGTTGGTTTAAGGGTGTGGTTTGGCCATTAGCATATGTGACAAACTCTGAGGTGTGGATTTGAATCTTGGCACTTTTTATATGTTTTGCAATGTGCATTGAGTAAAATCCTTTATGTAAAGGTTCTCACTTACATCTAAAGTTTACAAAATTATGTCATGATACAATGTGTTTTGGTTTTCAGAACTACATGGTTACTAAATGCATCCTCCAAAACAAGTTCTCATTCAAAAGGTGTTGTTACACCAAAAGCTCATTGTAACTTGAATTGTGATGTTGATTTAAAAAAGATGTTAATGATAATTCTTTTTATGTATATATACACACGCACATTGCATTTAAAGAAATATTTTTTATATATGTTTTTAATGAAAAATCCAAAATAATAATACAACAACATAGGCAAGTTCACTTTTAATATACTCATTAATTGTGACATAATTATCTCAGAAACAAACTATGCTATCTTTTTTGGTAATATTATAGGGTTTAGTATGTGTACATGTAACCCTCCTTCCTTATTCTAATTTACAACTGCACTTTCTTCTTTCTTTTCAATATGAATATTTGGTGGTGGAGTCACTGGCAAAGCTTGATGCATGGACAAGCATATCCACAAATCCCTTCAATTTTCAAACTTTTGTTTCTTTTGCTTAATTTTCTTCAATATATTTATTTTAATTAATTTTGTCCTACCCCAGTGACTTTTTCTGCCACTTGTGCTGACGCAGCATCCTTCCACAGTTTTTCAGGTGGAAGGAACCTGAATCCCACAGAAATAAAGGGCCCTTCCCCCTAAACCCGGCCCAGCCCAGCCCAGCCCAGGCCCGGACGTTGACCAGGGTTGACTTGTTTGTCCTGGTGTCTGCCAAGGCTTGGAACCCACACCTCCCTGTCATCCTAATCACATGTGTGGGGCTGTTCTGCTCCCAAACATCATTAATATATGAATGAATGAATATGCATATGTATACACTGTATTCCCCCCGTTAGTTAATATCATCAGTTGCAGGAAAAAATATCAATTATCAGCGGTTATTAATCATAAGGGGTGGTGAGTTAAAGGCAGGATAGAAATCATCCTTGCTAAGGTCGATCGTTGTCTGCCACATGGCCTTACCTTGCAAGTATAGAAATCATCCTTGTTGTGTGGCTTTGCCTCGCCTAATCACATATAGCCATGTGGTCCTACTAACCACGTGGCATTTGTTTGTCTAATCACATATAACCATGTTGGCCACGTGGTCTCTCTTAATTATTTCTGTTAATTAATTAAAATAATTATAAGTAAATAAGTTATTAGAAATCAAAGGTTATTAGTTATTAGTTATGCATCATAAAACAGAATCAATTCTTAATTATTGGGGGTTGTTAGTTTTTGGGAGATTATTTAATGGGGGGAACAAGATTTTAAGGTTATGGAAATTAAGTTGTATTGATGACTATTTCATCAAATTAATGATATTAAATTTGTGGCTTAGTACTTTTTTTTGTTCTTTATTTTGTACATGATAGTTTTTTTGTTAGTGTAAATTTCATTTTTAAGTTGTATATTATCTGAGTAAAACATTGATTCTTTCCCTCTCATAAATTACCTTCTTCTTTGCTAGTTCTGTATACAGCAATCAATCATTCCATATTATTAAAACAACAAATTTTTTTTTGTGTTGTAATTATTATTCATTGATGATTAGAAAATCCAACCTCAATGATTAGAGAGAAACTTCCAATTCTTTTCACAAATTACAATACATGTTAAAGTTTGCAATCAATAGACAAATTTAATTGAGTTTTGAGCCATTCAACTTAAAGACTCTAACATTGTATACTTTTTAAATTTTTTACATTCCAATTGCAACAACTAGGAATATAGAGTTTATGACTGTTTATATCCATATTGATTACCTTTTTGGACTGCTGCATTCAAAAAAGACAATTTAAGCAACTTAATGGTTCTTACAGTACAATATGATATTAAATTACAAAACATCAATATAATATATATCCATAAATTTCATAGTTTTCACACATCATCTATTTGGACTTATTTAATCACTAAAGATATAATATTCTCATTTCAAAATTAATTATGTTAATATTGCAAATCTACTAATTCAGTTTTTGTGTTTTATTTTATTTATTATGAATTGAATTTACAAAAGAAAAAGAATAATATTAAAAATAACTAATTACAAAACTCTGTCTTTTCTATATTTTCTATAAAACTTTAACCATTTTTAAGGAATAAAAATCTACCTCAAACTCATTGAATTTGTTAATATTAGGAGTAAAGAGAAGCAAAAATAAAATAGAAAAGAATATCACTGTACATAAGTGTGAAGTAAGATGGATAGAACCTTGCACAACTCTGTCTATTTATTTTGTCTTGATTCACTGTGTCCATAGATCATACAAAATAAACTATACATTTCTCTGTGAATTTGTTTTTCACATTTTTTCATGATGAATAATAATCTTCAACAACATTGTAATTTTTTGTCATTTAAAATTCATTCTATCAATTATTAACAATCTTTGAAAAGTAAAACCTTTCTTTTTATAAAGTAGTTAAATGGAACTTTAGAATACCTCACCGTGTGACCATACACAAAAGTGTAAATAAACTTGCTCTAATAGTTGTTCTAAGTTCATAGTACTTTTAGTTGTGTCTTTGGATAAGTCGTCTATTGTAATTTTTGTATTCTATTAATGCATCGGATTTATCTTGTTTTGTATCAAAAAATATATATATACACATAATTATAATAGAAATACATAATGGTTTCTTAAGGGGAAAAAAAAGCATTAATGCATGTACACACACACACACACACATATATATATATATAGGATGTTGCTAATGCCATCACAATTTTTACTACTGCCACCACAACTTGCCATCTATCACATGATGTAACAGTTTTTGCTTATGTCACCACAAGCTGCCCTAAACTTGTGTTGCACACCCCAATGCACTTTACGGAACATTTCTAATGCATACTACAATGGATAATAAGCACATTCTTTATGGATATATATTTGAGTGTTCTATAAAATGCATTGTGGCAACACCCTTTCTCTCTATATATACTTATTCAATCAAAGTTGAAGATATTGGGGTTGCTCCAAACTGGACAAGGTTACCAAGGTTTTCAATCTAGTTCAAGTTTGCTGATGTCACAGATTCATTAATTTGATAACCAAAAATGACATATTAATTTTATTATTTTTATTCTTCTGGTAATTCTTTTCCATCTTTGCATTAAATATTCACTGTTTGATTTGTTATTCTTTTAATTTGATTTACCTTGTGTAATGGAAAGCGGGTAGTTTTGTATACAATTTCTTGGAAGTCACAAAAGAAATTGTGCTTACCAAACCATGTAAATTTGGTGCAATTTGAAATTATCATTACTGTGATTACTAGATTTATGTGACACACATACCACAGATGCTCCTTTTACTTGATGTTTAGTTGAACTAAATGTATGGGCTGTTTTTTGAACTCATTGGGCCATTTGTTTTAAGTAAAAAATGTAAAAGCATACTTCCTAATTGAAGTAAGTTGTTGATTTCTAAACTTTTTATTAATTAATCCAATATCACTTATTATTGAAACAGGTAAGCCATCAGTGAAGTATCTAATTTGTCATCTTACCTCTAGTTATCTTACTTATTTATTTACTTGCTATTACTTCCTTTTTATGCCTAAAAACTTTTATCAAATTATTTTTACAATTATCCACCATTTCTTGCAAAAGCTCCAAAGAAACATTTCATTTTGTAACTTGTGTCTTATCAATAGAGAGGTTTTATTTGGAGCATACTTTTATTGTAAATTTGTTACAAAAGGCTAAAATGCACTCAATTCATTATTTTGAAAAAAAGATACAATGTTTGCTAAAGTTTTAAAAGTTAATTGTGCTTGCAAAATCTATAACTAGTTTGTCAATCATATATATATATATATATATATGTATATACATATATGACTGTTGTCTCATAAAATATTTTGAGAAAATCAATTTGATAATATTAAACTTTCATTAATTTTGTTATTATTCAATTACTTCATAATACTACAAAAAACGTAGTTTCAACTGTTTTTTCCTCCTCCTTTAAAGAGTGCTGTGACATGAAGGAGATAAAGTAGTTTTTGGCAATTGCATCTTATTGATAAAAGCATATAAAATAAATACACCATATAACAATTCAATAGTAGGGGTGACTTGAAACAAGAAGGTTGTATACTTAGTGAATTTTTGTGAGATAACAATTTCTTCATTTCTTGAGAAAATTTGGCAAAACAAATTCCATTATATATGATTTTTAAAAAATGAAATAAAATAAATATTTCTTCTTCTTCTTCTTTTTGATAAAGTAGTTAGAATTTTGTGATAGTATTTTAGGGCTCAATATTACAAAAAATTCCTTTAAAGTTGTTTTAAATTCTTCTCTCAATATTTAAACAGGTATCCATAGGTTCCTGTTAAGAATATTAGATATCACGTTTTTATACAGGATTTTCAAGAAAACATGTTCTAATAGTTTGATTGGCAAGTGTTAACAGAAGTTTCTTATTTTTGTATTATTTCACTAATTTGGGTATCAATTATTTGTAAAATAATTATTTTAAAAAAAACCTTTGACAAAGCTACTTAAAACTTATGGTCTTGTCTATAATTTTACAGACACAATAAAAGAGAGAAATTAAGTAAATAACAAAAGAAGTGAGACATTTGGACCATCTTCAATCATATTAGTTCTCTTGATATATATATATATATATATATAGCTTGTTGTTGTTGTTGTTGTTGTTGTTATTGTGTGAGACTTGTAATTCATTTTATGCTTTGATAAAATAAAAAATGGTTATTGTGCTGCATTTTAATCTAACAACTTCTTGCACATTGCCATATACATATATGTACATACTTATTCTATTATTCCTATTTTTTGAATATAAAAGTATGATGAACTAATCAATTAGAAAATAAAATAAAACAACTCAACCATTTCTTTTATTTTGCTTAGTTTCTAAGTTCATGTTAGTTCTATAATATTTTAATATCATTTATATTATAATTAAATTTCAGACCATCTTTTTAAGTTTAGAAGTGTGGAAAATTTAAAAGTTGTGGTGTATTATTGAATGTTACGTTTTGAGTGGCAGAGCCCAAAATTAATATTTGGCAATATGAAATTACTTCAGTTATAGTTTAATTTTACAATTAATTTTTTTTAATACTGTATATTTGAAAAATGACACCAGCAATATATCAATGTATGTATGTATGCATATATAGTTATGACTTTTTTTTTAATAAATTTGAGTCAAACAATTTTCAGATGTGTTTCAAAATCATTCTTCCAGTATTCACTATGTCAACAACATTTGATCTCATTGAATGATTGTCTGATGTTTGATGATTCAGATTGTCATTTATTCCTTAGTTCATATATATATATATATATATATACATACACATTTGTTGTGTATATTGTATTCAAAAGATTGCTTGACTTTTGTGTTTGTTAATTTATGAAAATACTTTACATGCCACATCACATGACTGCATAACTTTTGTGTTTGTTAATTTATGAAAATACTTTACATGCCACATCACATGACTGCATAACTTATATATTTTAAACATTTAAATGAGACATTTATGTCAAACTTTGCTCAAATCAATTAAATGGCATGCATTATAATTGGTTAGAAACTTCTCCTTCAATTTATGCTGATGTACAATTTTGAGAATGATGACTTCAAAACCTAATAGTCTACCATGTAAATGACAAAGTCTTTTAATGTAATGATTTGTATTACTGATGTATACATACATACATACATACATACATACATACATACATACATACATACATGTGTGTGTGCGTGTGTGGGACAATTTTTTTTTCTTTCTGAAATTCACACATGAAATCTTATAAACTCATGTGGGTAATCTGAACTTGTTGTCATTACACATAATCACAAAGAATTATTTAATGAACATAAAATTTCAAAATAAGTTGATAAAACTACCCATATAAACACAAGTTAATTGATTAAATTTGACACTCATTTTAAAAATTGGTTATTTCTAAGATGTATAATATTCTTTATTTAATAAACATTTGATTGAATCATACTAAAAGATAGGAATACATTTAGGTACATACGCCTTAATAAAAGGAAATTTTCGTTTAAGATGATTTGAAGGAAATTAGTCAAAACTGGTCAAACCACCCCAGATTGAAAACACAATCAGAGCCATGGGTCCATTCACCGTGGCCCCTCATCAGGATCCACCTGGCCACCTCCCCCGAATGAGAAAAGAAAGGGGCTTCATGTTCATAGGGCCTCAGTGAATATCCTGTTCCCAGGCACGCGTCACGAGAACACACACTGGTATGGCACATGCCACGACACCAATGGTGGTTTAAGCCCTCCTGGTTAATCCCCAACATCAGCGCAAGGCAGGGATCGGTGACCAGACCCCAGAACGATTCCCCTAATCGGGGCTGAGCATTAAATAGCGGATATCCAAGTATAGTGTGAGTGCTTTGGCCGCCTTGTATATACAACCTGGGAACCAGCCGCTAATCCAAAAAACACTAGTTCCCAGCGGTTCCCAGAGTTCCCTCAAAAGCCTCCAAACGTAGGGGGGGACAATGATGGAACCCGCTGGAGGGGGATCATGGCGGTTTAACTTTCTGTAATTGCGATGAGAACCAGAATGGCAGAGTGATGTCGTATTCGTTCAGATGATGTTGAAGTCCACATCAGCTGTGCACAAATGGCGCCGTGTGAAAGTGGTTTCGAGATATTTAGACAATTGAAGGGAAATCAGAATGGGAGAGAGGAGGCGGGTTTTGAGTGCTATTCCTGCAGCGTTGCGACTGCGTTGCTGCGCCTCGCATTGCCCCTTCCCCTTCTCTTAGACTCTTCGCTGCGCGCTGTCGCCATTTTTTCTCTTTTCGCTTGGCTCGCTCGTCTCCTGCTAGTCTCAACGAGCTCTCATTTGCATAAATCGAGCACCAATTGAGGCTGTGCTGATAGTTTCTTGTAGTTGGTGGTGCTTTGTTTTCGTATTTTAATTTTTTTGTTCTCCGTCTTCGTCTTCCCGTGGCTTTGTAGGTACGAGAGCTTGAGCATGCAATGATGATCAGGCTGTGAGGATCCCGAGATTAGAGCTTCCTCGATGAGCGTGCATAGAGTGATCAGGAACCACTAAAACCCAGGGGTGGGTTTATGCTTGACAGAGGCGCACTGACACGTCCCTTTCGGGCTTCGTTTGTGTTAGGATCGCAAATCGACGTGAGTCGCTTTTGATGCATCTTGACACTCTACTGAAGCTCTCGTGTGACTTGACTTATGATAGACTGTCTGGTTGACTTCAGTAGCGATCTCAATAGGTCCAGTGCTGAAGAGGCACTTATGGGCACACGAATCCATATGATTAGAGGGATTTGTTTTGCAGGAATTGAAGCCCCGGTTTGAAAAGTTTTGCGACCTTCAGCTTGTCGTTCAGTGTTAGTGGCGTTGTTACGAGAAAGCTCTGCGTCAGGTTCAGCTTTCGAAGATTGTGTTGCTACCGTATATAGAAAGCGCTCGGAGCTGAGCTTTTTTTTGTTTCTTACGCTCTTGCTGCTCACCCAACTTGTTTGAGTTCTGGTTGGGCTTTTGCGTTTCTTCTGCTGGCACCTTCTCTCTTCACTTTGCAGAAAATCTTTTCGCTTTTATGGTGCATGTGATGCGGCTAGATTTACGTGGAATGCCACACGCTCATTTCGAACTAGTCTCGGAAGCAGATCCATTCCGCTTAAACCTCAGGACGCCTGAACTTGCCTTGATTTCTCCCAAATGCAAGTCTTCTGCTGCGCAAGGTTGGACAGCCTGATGTGTACATTCTAAGCATTTGGTGGAATGAGCTAACGGAATCGCGTCGTTTACACCTACGATTTCACAATGGAACTTTTGAAGTTCCATAGAGATTGAAGGTTTGCATCGTGAATATTTACGTGCGATAACATTTTCGGTAGATTAGAGTGATTGCGTAGTATGGAATGGGGTCCGGACATCGCTCTGGAATCTTTCTTTGGCAGTCTGAGAGAGGAGATTGGTATTGGGGGGAGGCGCTCCACGCAAGGGGGTGGAGATGATCTCGAATTTTTGGGCAAGAAGACTTCAGAACTTCGAGGAAAAGTCTGTGTCCTCAGTCTTGATGGTGGTGGAATGCCCGGTATTATACCTGCACGCCTGCTTGCGTATCTCGAGGAGCTTCTGAAGCAAAAAAGTGGAGATCAAGATGCACGCATTGCTGATTACTTTGATGTTGTTACAGGTGATGCTTCGGTATCCCGCCGCCATACTCTGTGGAGACCTTCACCTTCATACTATTGACTATCATACATTGGTCTAGTTAGCTTGATGGTACTGCTCGCGAGTTTCTCAATTCTGCGACCGTGTTCAGGTTCACTTTGAAAATACAATACGTTCTCGAGAAATGCAAGCGTTACACTTCGTCATTGCCTTCTACCTGACTATGAAATTTAATGCAGGGACATCGGTCGGAGGTTTGATAGCCACTATGCTCTTCACAGGTGACGACAACAGCAGACCATTGTTCCGAGCTGAGGAGGCATGGAAGGTGATGGCTGAGCGGGGGCGCGAAGTGTTCAAGAAGGTCGCAAAGTCCTCTGTATGGTCGAAGTTGCGAGGGAAGTCAAGTAAAAGCAGCCGCTTCTCGGCGAAACCTCTAGAGCAGGTACTAAAGGAGTACCTGGTGAGGGAAGACGGCAGCGCCCTTACGCTCCGCGACACGATTAAGCCCGTGTTAATTCCCTGCTACGACCTTACGACTGCCGCCCCTTTCCTCTTCTCGCGTGCCGATGCTCTTGAGAACCAGGCATGGAACTTCAATCTCTGGGAGATTTGCCGTGCCACAACTGCCACTCCCCCTTTCCTCCCCCCTGCATGTGTCACTTCCGTTGACGGCAAAACCTCTTGCACGGCGATCGACGGACGAGTCGTCATGCACAACCCCACTGCCGCCGCCATTACGCATGTTCTCCACAACAAGAGAGAATTTCCCTCCGTGCGTGGAGTGGAGGACCTGTTGGTTCTGTCCCTCGGAACTGGGCAAATTGACCAAACCTATATGTACGATACTGTTCGGGGATGGGGTGCGTTGCAATGGGTGAAACCTCTCGCCAAAATCGTTTTGGATGGCGTTGCAGATACGGTCGATCACACCATCAGCATGGCTTTCGGTGACCATCGCAAACATTACCTTCGCATTCAGGTGGTTTATCTTGTAGCTCCCTTAGAAAGCTATTCTGAATAACTTTCTGTTCTATTAGTGGGACTTGACCTATTCTGTTTCATCTGGACTAACTACTTTTGTTGGAGCTTCATTGTCAACCAGTGCGATGATTCGTTCTTTCTCATGAAAGAGATTAGGTTTTTGTCTCTTCGCATGCCTGTGAGGTGTGTTGTGAGTTAGGAAGCTCAATGGGAGGGCGGAGTGAAATTGTTTAGAAAGTTACATATTTTTTCTGTTCTTGCTTCGTCTTTGTCTGTGCCTATAGAAGTTGAATCTCACATGTGCTACTTTGTACTCAAAGAATTTGTTTTGATATTGTGAACATGTGTGTCCTTATTGCGGTACTGTTGCTCCTTTGTAGATGGCGGGGTTACCAAACAAGACAGAGACGGACGTTAATGATGTGAATCAGCTTTTGAAACTATCAGAAGATCTGTTGGATCAGAAAAGCATGGAGTTTCTTCCATTTGGTGGCCGCATGCCTCTGTCTGTGAGCAACAGAGAACGGCTTGATTGGTTTGCGGACCAGCTCGTGAAGGAGCGGAAAGCAAGGTAATCATCGCTATCCCCTACTTTATGGCGAATACCTATCACTGTGTTCCGTACCTCATATGTGAACCTCTTAAGAGTCCCAGCTCTCGTTAATTGTTTATTTGAGTCATTACGTTGTAGCTATTGTTTTCAATTAGGCGAAGTTTTATCATGGAATGCTTAAACAGCACTGGAACCCTGTGAACACCAAAGTCTTCTTCGCTATTGTCCTGGATAGATCGTCGATGCTGTGATTGAAGGATTTGCATCAGGTGACGATTTAACTAAAACTGAGGATTTATTCTGCAGGTCTCCGGCTGCAACGGAAACTGCATTCCAGAATTTCATCGAGAAGCTGAAAAGTTCGTGCCCTGAGATTTCGACGGTGATAGAGTGACTATTGTCACGATGTGATCCACAAAGTTCCTCTACTTTGGGTGCTGGAGGAAGTCGTTCAATCAAGTACCTGTTTCTGGGAGAACCATGAAGATGGTGGTGAGGAATACTGTAACTTATTTATCTCACATTTCATATTTGCCTTCATGCACTTTTATTGAAGCCGACTCTAGGAGAAAATCAAGTCAATGGATCGTAGATCGAGAGTCCGTCTTTTAGGATAGGATGCAAGTACCATCGGAAGGTTCAATGTCGCAACACCTACCTTGTGCGCTCTTTTGAGGTCTATCTTATTTGGAATTTGGAAATCTTCAAAGCATATTGTTTTTAATCAGTCCAATTCCTAGAGGCACTTTGGTCCACATGCATTCAAGTTCTAGTACACTGGATATATCCGCTTCCATACGTAAGATTTTGTATGTCCTAGGCGGTGACTATTGCTCTCTCCTTCACACCTTTGAAGTTATTCTACAGGAAGCTAAAATGTACAGGATTTTATTGCAGGAATTTAATTGCTGTTCGATGCGTCTCCAAAATCAGCGTCTGAGTGCTTGTGATGGTTCGGTTGTGCACCTACTTGGTAATGTCCTATTATCTCATCGTGAGTGAGATGGGAATGGAAGGTGGCCGCAAACGACGCATTTGCAGTTTGTAAGTGACTGCTCAGTGTTTGAAGGGGGGAAAAAAATTGCCGATTCATGTAATGTATTGGCCTACGCGGCAAATCAACTGGTTCATCATACCACCTGTTTCTCGTGCACAAGTTGGGCCATTTTATCATGTGGGAGTTTCAATGCTAGTTTCCTTTCTGTTCACCTCAGTTTCATGAGTGAGATTGCGCGGCATTTGTTTGGATATTGTTGCGTCGTTTAATTTGATTGTACTTGTGCTCCGATGTCAACAGATGGTCTGTTGTACTGGTATTTACTACCATTCATCTATTACTACAATGACGTTATGGGTTCTGCAAATTTCCGTTCTCAACATCTGTTCATTTCTTTAAAATTATAGGCCTTGGAATCCTTTTCGCATTCCTGATCACTTTTCTTGATTTTAATTGTCTGAAAAATGAAAAGTTATTTTGAGTACCAGTTTTATTTATTAAAAATAATCTGTGATATCCTATTCTTTATAAGTTGTTATGATGTATGGCATGAATATAGATGTGACGTGTGGAGTGATTGATTATGCATTCTGGATACTAAAAATGCAAAATCTAAAGTAATTCAGAATGTATCTGTACACGTAATCACCATATTTTCTTTTATTAAAAAGTTCATTAAATAAACAATGGTGAATTATTTTAAATTTCAATTATTATTAAATTGAAAGCGTGTCAAGCATTTGTAGTGGCCAAAAGCAAGCGTGTAGGGTTACAAAGTCTGTAATGCAAAATTGTGGATAACAAATCAAAGCAACACTGAGGCAACTAGGAAGAATTCAGTCGGGGGTTTTCGGATCCACTGGTGAACTCACGAACTGAGACACATTTATCCTAATATAGAATTGTAGAAAACTAAAAACAATCATCTACTAATTGACACACCCACCAGAATGGAGACGCCTTCAAGGAATAATTGTGGTTAGAAATAACCACAGTTCAAACATAGAGCGCACAGGCACAATTTAGGCGGTCAAGCAAATTAATAGATGACCAAGTGCAGGCTAAGGGAACTTACAATTTCCAATATTAAAACAACTTGCAAGGGATCAACTCAGAAATAGATGGTAGAAGTGAAGGGTCTACCAACAATGCCATCAAGATTTTGCCCTCAATGACAGTCAGAATCTAGTCCAGCCACGTAGTTATGATTGATATTAAGTTGTCTTCTCAAAATGATTCCTTGTGACAAAGGAGGAGGTCTCTAAATGCATATTGATATAGGAGTCTAAAGAATATTGACGTAGTAGCATACATGTATGGAGGTAAGTTGCCCACCACATTTAATAAGATAGTAGAGAACAAGCCATTATTGATAGAATGTGCCAATGAATAATGTGAAGCAATGATTAGGACTAGAATTTTGTAAGAGCCTATATTTACACTAGGTATTAAGTTACAAATACCTTTACCACAGCTTTATCTTGATTCAAATGTCTTGAATTATTGATGGAGATTAAAATCTAATAAAATATCAATGGTATAAATCACAATATTGAAGATAATTCTTAGATAGAAATAAAGTAAATATATAGAATTCATTCAAAAAAAATTTCTAATTAAAAGATTAATTTATTTGTAGAAGACATTTAAATTTCTCATAGAATAATTGGAGAGATGGAATTCTACTATTAAGTGGGCTATATGGAATCAATGTAGGTAATAATAAGTTTTTATAAAATTATAAAATTTTAAATAAATTCAAAAAAGATGTGGCTTTGTTAAATTTTTTATTAGTCAAAATCTCTATTTAATTCGTTAGACCTCTTCTAAAAAGGTCAACATATAAAATGAATCCATTTTGGTTCAATGTCCAAAGGATTCTAGCTTAAGTATTGAGAATTTGATCCAATGAATAATTTGGGATTATTTAAAAAATATAATATTTTTTTTTATATAGAATATTAATTAATTTTTATAAAATTAATTTTTTAAAAGAAATAATAAATAAATAAATAATAAATATAAAAGAACAACTTATAAGAGTACAACTTTAGTTTCAATTAAATCTATACAATATCAATATATAATAAGTCGTTAAATATTTCAAAGATATCTTAGATAAAATTATTAATTTCAAATTAGAAGGTATAGAAATATATTTTTAAAATTAAAAAATCTATACAAATAAAAAGTTACTATGAAGTTTTTTTAAGTAATAAAAGAAATATAGCAAAGGCCTCATATATTAAATTTTTTTAATTTTCTTACATACAAGATAAATATATAATAAAATCTAAAAAATATTTGCAAAAAATTCTATGTAGAGCTATATAAAAAGTGACCAAATTTTCTACAAAGGTGAAAAGCCATAGATACATTGTTGACTTATAATTAAGCTAAAGTTATTGTACAAATAAATTTGAATTTGATTTAGTCCTTATCAATAAAAGAATTACACAAATTAGTTAAAAATATGACTAACAATAAAGCTTCAGGCTTAAATAGAGCAAGATTTAAGTTCTTTAAAATAATTAAAAATATTAGATAATTTTTTATTTAAATATAAATAACAACATAGTAGCCAAAGGTCTCTTTTTTAAAAATATATAATAAGAAAAAGTATTATCTTGATATATAAAAGAAGATATTATAAGTTCTTCAATAATTGGAGATTAATCATCTTGTTTAAAATATCTTTTAAATTTTATTTAAAAGCCATCTAAATTATACTTTATATTTAAAAGCCATCTAAATTACACTTTATATTTTGATTGGTTGAAATCAAGAAGCTTCTTTGATTTGGCTTTATACTTGAAAAAATAAGTCTAAAGGCCCTAAGAAGAAAAAGTGAAGTAGAATGAACTTTTTTCCTATATGGCATGAATAGTATTGTTTTCTAGAATTTTTACCACACCTATTTTTAAGAGGTGGTTTTTTTAAAAATTTAAATGTTATATTAGAAAATATTTAAAATAACCATTAAAAAATAAAAATCAAATTTTATTATATTTCTTATAATTATCAAGGATATGAGAATATAAAATAAGAGACTTAAATTAGAAAGAAGTTTCAAAAAGAAATTAACAAGGATTTGAATTATCTAGATGAATATATAAACAAAATCAAGAAAGATGAGCTAGATATCCAAAAAATGCATTGCTAAGACTAAAGAACTCTTTAGCCCTGATTCCAATATATATTCCTATATAAGAAGCTTTTGAAATAGCTTCTATCAAATTAGGAAGCTTCTCGAGCAACTTCAACTAATTGAAAAGCTTCTCAAGCTCCTTCTATCAACTATAAAGTTTCTCGAGCTACTCTCACTAACTAAAAAATATCTAGAATATTCTAAAAGATTCTATAAACTTTCAAAGTGTATGTCCCTAACATCACCCCCTTTTCTAGTAACAAGTTCTAAAAGGAGTTTATATCTTTGAAAATCTTCCTACATGCATAAAAAATTAAGAATATGCTATATTAATGAAGCTATATATTTTGATCTCTATTCTTGAATAATAGGTTTTATTGGTCTTCAAAAAAATTGTCTATAGCCTTGAGATAATACCTTTGTTGTTGAAATATTCTATTTAAGGATTTGATCTTCATTGTGTCCATCAAAACATCTCCCAAACAAGATCTCAAGCTTAAGACGATTCATCTTTCCAAGTTTAAATAATATCAATAAAGTTTGAGTATTGAAATTGAGATTTGCGTATTTACATGTTATTTCTAATGGCTCCAATCATGGTCATATTTGATGCTAAAATAAATCATCTTTACTTTGTTCAATTGAAGGTTGTGAAAGCTATACTAGCTTGCTTGAAGCTTATGTAGCAAATGAATCTTTTGAATCTTGTTTTGTTAAATCTCTCAATACTTAAAGGTTTGACATAGTGACTGATTTGCTTCTACAAGTCTATTCTATCTTTAAATAAATGATTGTATTTTGATGAAGGCTTTGATTTGATTTTTATTTTTTTATTTTTTTTATAGATATTTTTTGAATTTAATCTTCACCAAGAAGTTATTATCAAAGACATTTAAAATTGTAGAGATAGAGTTGATGAAATTCCTATATCTTTTGAAGCACATTGATAAGATTTTTGGGTGATTTTCATGTACGCTTATTGATATCAAAGTCATGCCAATGAATAAGATATTCTAATTTGTTCCATCTTTGTCGTGAATCAAATATCCTTTCAACCTCACATTCTTCATGATTTTTGATTTTAATACTAGGTGGCAATTATTGTACTCTTCTCAAAATATGTGACTCTCTAAAAGGCTTCAAAAAAGAGATATAGAAAAATAGATGTATCTTCATAGAAGATGGTAGTTCTAAGTGATATACTATTGGATTAATTTGCTTTTGGATGGAAAATAGTCCTAACTTTTGATTGTTAGGAGCATATATTTTAAAAGTTTATAGAACCTTCTAGAATATTTTAGAGGTTTTTTAGTTGGTGAAAGTAGCTCAAGAAGCTTTTTAATTAGTGGAAGGAGCTTGAGAAGCTTCTAAGTTGGTAGAAAAAATTCAAGAAGCTTCTAAGTTAGTAGAAGTTACTCAAGAAGCTTCTTAATTTGATGGAAGCAACTCAAGAAGTTTTCTAGACAGGGATATATATTGGAGTTGAGGCTAAAGAATTCTTCAGTCTCAATAATATATTTTTTGAAATTCTAATTTATTTATTTTTAATATTTTTTGTGTATTCATCTAATTAATTTAAGTCTTTATTGGTTTCTTCTTGAAACTTCTTTTCAATTCAAGTCTCTTATTTTATATTCTTATATCCTTGACAATTTGTCAAAATTGCCTTCATCTTAAATATTAGAGTTGGATCTTTTTTGTTAGAGAATAGATTTTTTCTCTTCTTGAATGTATGCTAATGCTTTAGAGGTTGTAGATTATTCTCCTCTAAATTGATATTATCTTCTTATAAATTTATTTTATATTTTAAAAATTAGTTAGAGATCAAGATATTAATATGACCAAATTTTTTGAGTCTAAGTTAAACGCCATCATAAGCGCTCTTATTACTTTATCTACTAGAAGTGCAAAGATTAAAGGAGTTATTTCAAAACTTCATAATGACGCAACATTTGAAATATTACAATCTAAACTGTATCCATCTCTAATTTTTGTACTTGAGGATGCAATACTATTTATGCTATATTAAAGAAATCCACCTATTTAGTAATATAAGGAGCCTTGAGTTAATCTTTCAAAAAAATATGATATATATATATTTGAAATTCTGAGGATTTGTCAACCAAATTCAATTGATAACAATTCTACAACTTGATATTTATTCAATAGAAGAATCATATATTAGATTGATTGGCACTTTGTTTATAAGGCAAACATTATTATGATTTACTTTCTTATTTGAGAAGAAATCATCAATTTCAAATAATTTTGAAGCTTTTATAGAAACATTTAGAAAATATGACAAGGCTCGTTGAACAATAGCCAAGATTCAAGTATTGCAATAAAGGATGCACTCTGCATCAATCTATACATTCAATTTTAGGCAACTAGTATATGACATAAATTGAGATGAAGAAGCCTTGATGAATCAATTTGATTAGAAATTAAGAGACAATATGAAGGATTTTTTTATTATTGCTTTTAGATCCACAATTGCTGAATAAAACCATGAGCTAAGTTGTGAAATATAATAATCAATTATTTCAATGTTATTAAGATCAACGTTTATAGGCTTTAGTAAAACAACATGCAATCTGATACACTCTTCCTACATTGGTAAGCAATCTAAATTCATATTCAAAAATAGAAAATATGGAGCTTGATGTGGTACGTTTTAAACTTCTTAGTCTATAAAAAAAGAAGCATTGGATGGAAGAAGGTCTATATTTGTATTATAACAAGGAAGGCTATAAGGCTCTCAATTGTTTTAAAAAATAAAATCAACACATCATTAAAAGGAGGAGTGCAATTATTCAAGAAAATGACAATGTTCAAGTATAGTAGGGATTGTGTAGTTGGATAATTTAATATTGTAAAACTATTCAAGTTCCTCTCTGTTTGTTCAACCTGCTTGTTGTTTTATAATTTCTTTATGTTTTGGCCTTTAAAAGCTTCAGGCAATCGCCTTGTTAGATTCAAGGATGTTTGCTTATTTCTTAGATGAGGCGTTTGCTAAGTTTTATGAAATTCTTCTAATATAGAAATCCAAATCCATTCATATAGAAGTAATAGTTAGACGGCTCTTATCCTCTGATAGTGTCATTCATAAAATAAAGCCTATAGAAGTATTGTTTGAAGATCATGGCAGCCAAATTGTGTTCAATGTTATTAAGACTCTTTCAAATCTTGTTATTCTCAAACTTTCTTGGTTGAAAAAGCATAATCCATCTATAGATTAGAAATCATGAAGAATGATATTTCCAATAGAAATTCTTATAAAGAAACCTTGTAAAAAGTCATAAATTGATAAGCTTTTATTTGTTGGAACAAGAATCTTTATAAGATCAACCAAAGAAAGTATACCATTTTTTTATTTATGCGACTTTAATTAAAAAAGATATGACTTTATCGGTAGTTATTTCAAAGGAGTATAGCAAATTTCAAGGTATTTTTGAAAAGAAGATTGTTGATATATTACCAAAGCACTAACTGTATGATTGTGCCATAGATCTTGAAGAAGGAATTCAACCACTTTTTGGTCCAATTTATAATCTTTTCCAAATTGAGCTTTTGGCATAAAATGATTACATTGATGAAAATCTTGCAAAAAAATTCATCAAACATTCAAAGTCTCTAATATGTGTACCTATACTCTTTATAAAGAAAAAAGATGGTTCTTTGTATATATGCATTGATTATTGGAGATTGAATAAGATAATGGAGAAGAATTATTATCCATTATTGTTAATGTCAGGATTTTTAGAACAATTCGACCAAGCCAAGATCTATACTAAGATAGATCTTTGTGAAGTATATAACTTCGTATGGATCAAGAAGGGAAACAAATAGAAGACTGTATTTTGGATAAGATATAATCATTTTAAATATAATGTCATATCCTTTGGATTAACAAATATACTTGCTATCTTTTAGTATTTCAACAAGTTTGTAGTGATCTATCTTGATGATATCTTAATTTACTCAAAAAATCTAGAAAAATATGAGAAGCATATAAAATTGGTATTACAAAAGCTATAAGATGTAAGTTTATATGTCAAGCTAGAAAAATATCTATTTTATCAATAAAAAATAGAATTTTTAGAATATATTATATCTATTGAGGATTTAATGATAGATCCTAAGAAGGTGGAGGTGATTATACAGTGGGCCATTTCAAAGAATATAAGAGATGTATAATATTTTCTTAGATTTACTAACTTCTATTGGATCTTTATAAAAAATTATTTTCAAATTGTTGTTCTTCTTACTCAATTGACATACAAAGACAAGTTGGAATAGAGACTTTAAGCAAAAAAAACATTATAAGACTTCAAGATAGTATTTACCACAGCTCTAATTTTGATGCATCTAAATTTTACAAAGATATTTTATATAGAGATTGACGCTTTGGATTTTGCACTAAAGGTTGTATTTTTACAAATGGATATAGACGATAAATTCCATCTTGTTGTATTTTAATTTCAAAATTTTTTTGGTGTCAAAATTAAATATGAAATCAACAATAAAGAACTTTGTGCTATTATGGATTCTTTTTAAAAATGGCATTATTTTCTTGAAGAAGCAATGCATCCTGTGATTGTATATACAAATCATAAGAATTTAGAATATTTTATGTCAGCTTTGATTCTTAATCATTGTCAAGTTTAATAAAATATGTCATTATCTTAATTTAACTTTGTTATCACTTATTAATTTGAGAAGCAACAAGGATTGTCCAATGCTTTATCAAGCAGATCATATCTTGTATCAAAAGCAAGAGAGGCAGCATTTGATTAACAATATATAACTTTATTGAAGCCAAAGTAATTTTATCTTTGTGCCACTATTATATTAGCACTTATTGATTCTAATTTCCTTGATGAGGCATATGCTGCAAGCACTAATAATGCTTTGGCCCTTAATAACAAGTGTCACCTCAATAAAAATATTAAAAAGTTTAAGCTTAAAGGAAACCTTCTATATTTTAAAAAATATTTATATATCCCAAAAGAATCAACACAATTATGTATTCTTTAATTTTACAATGACTTTTCAATTATGGATTATTTTGAATTTAATAAGATCTTGAAACTTATTTCTCAAGATTTTTGGTGGCCTCAAATGTGGAAGGCTATGAAGGACTTTATGCTTTCTTGTGACATTTATTCAAGGTCTAACAATCCTTGATATTGCCTTTATGGACTTTTATAGCCTTTGTCCATTCTAAGATAGTCATAGTCTTCTATCTCAATGGATTTCATCATAGATATATTGCCATCCAATTCATTGGATAGCATTCTTATGGTGGTTGATCAGCTCATAAAGATGGCTCATTTTATTCATTGTAAGAAGACTGCTTCTAGTGAAGAAATAATAAGACTTTTTTTTTATAATATATATATTGATATTATGGCCTACCAGATGATATTGTATTTAATTGAGGATCCCAATTCATATCTAAATTTTAGAGATGCTTCTTTGAAATATTAAAGGTGGA
Organism: Physcomitrellopsis africana; assembly: GCA_036785485.1. Lineage (NCBI taxonomy): Eukaryota > Viridiplantae > Streptophyta > Bryopsida > Funariales > Funariaceae > Physcomitrellopsis > Physcomitrellopsis africana. Next base: position 147,894 of record JAWRVF010000382.1, on the reverse strand, counting down.
CATTAAACTTTCTTCAGCTTTCCATCTTCAAATTGACAATCAAACAAAATAAGTTAATCAAATTTTGGAGCAATATTTATGATATAGCATCAATTATCAATAAGACAATTGAATCTTATATCTACAATTAGTAAAGTTTATATATAATAATATTATTTATGCTTGAATTCAATAAATATTATTTTATTCCAATTATAGATATCATCCAAAGTTTGATCTATGGAGTATATCAAAGAACAACAATTCAATAATTGAAGGATTTACAAATCATCTATTGTAATATCAAACAACCTTGAAGCTTCAATTGCAAGCAGCTGAAGATGTTTGTAAAGCATTTTAAAATAAATTTAGGAATCAATCACATGCTTTTCATATTGGAGATAAAGTATGGCTTCTTTGATTGAACATCAAGACCAAACAGCCATGCTATAAGTTGGACTATTAAATGTTAGTGTCAAGGACACAAGAATACAAAGCAAGAGACTTGAATTAGGACAAGCTTTTAAGAACTTGAATTAACTAGATGAGTACACAAATAATACTAAGAAATGTGAATTAAAATTCTAAGAGGTGCATTATTGAAACTGAAGAACTTTTCATCCTTGACTTTCATATATATTCATATCTAGGATGCTTCTTGAACAACTTCTATCAAACTAAGAAGCTTCTTGAGCAGCTTCTATTAATTAAGAAGCTTCTCAAGCTCCTTCTATTGACTATGAAGCTTCTTAAGCTACTTTCATCAATTAGGAAGCTTTTTAACTGACTTTTATTAATTCATAAAGCTTTAAAATATTCTAGAAGGTTCTTTGAACCTTCAAAGTCTATATCCCTAATATCATCTCTTTCTCTAGTAATAAGTTCTAAGAGAAGCTTATACCTTTAAAAATCTTTTTACATACATAAAAAATTAAAGATATACTATATAAATAAAACTATATATTCTGTTCTCCATTCTAGGCAATAAGTTCTACTAGTCCTCAAAGAAATTGCCTATGGCATGGGATTAGCATCTCCATTATTGAAACATTCTATCTAAGGATCTGATCTTTATTGTAGCCTTCAAAACATCCTCCAAACAAGATCTCAAGCTTAAAAGGATTCACCTTTCCAAGCTCAAGTAATATCATTAAAATTCAAGTAATATCACTAAAGCTCAAGTATTGGAATCGAGACTTGTATGGTTAGGTCTTATTTATAATGGCTTCAACCGAGGTTGTATTTGATTTTGAAATGTATCATCCTCACTTTATTTAATTGAAGGCTTTAGTTTAATTTTCCTCCTCTTATGAATATTCCTTTAAATTCAATCTTCACGAAGAAGTTATCATTGAACACAATTGGATTTGTGGACATAGAATCGATGAAATTTTTATATCTTTTGAGGTATATTGGTGAGATTTTTGGCTAGTTTTCATGTATACTCATTAATATCATAGTCCCACCAATGAACAAGATATTCTAATTTATTTCATCTTTGTCGTGAATCAAGTATTTTTTTAACCTCGTATTCTTCATAGTCTTCAATTTTGATATTAAAAGGTGATTGGTATACTCTTCATAAAATATGCAACTCTCCATAAGGTTCTAAAAGAGAGACATGAAAAACTAGATGTATCTTCATAGAAGATGGTAATTCTAAGTGATATGCTACTAGATTAATTTGCTTCTAGATAGAAAATGGTCTTAATCTCTGATAGTTTAATTTATTATATAGTTGTTTCATCTTAATATTCTATTGAAGAAGCCATATCTTATCTCCAATATAAAAAGTAAGTGGTTGATTTTTGAATTTATCTATAGATGCTTTATAAGCATCTTGAGCTACTTGCAATTAAAGCTTCAAGGTTGTTTGGTATTGCAATAGATGCTTTGTAAATCCTTCAATTGCTAGATTATTGTTCTTTGGTGTACTCCATAGATCAATCTTTGGATAATATCTATAGTTAGAATAAAATAGTATTTATTGAATTGAGACATGAAAAATATTATTATATATAAAATTTACTAATGATAGATACAAGATCTAATTGTCTTATTGATAATTGATGCTGCATCATAAATATTGCTTCAAAATTTAATTAATTCATTCTGTTTGGCCATTAGTTTGAAGGTGGAAAATAAAAGAAAGTTTAATGTCTACCTTTAATATTTCAAAAAGATATTTTCAAAGCTTAGATATGAATTGGGATCCTTGATTAGATAAAATATTATCTAGTAGGCCATGATATTGATATATATTGTCAAAAAAGAGCCTTACTATTTTTTCACTAGATACAGTCTTCTTGCAAGGAATGAAATGAGCTATCTTTATAAGTCAATCAACCACTACAAGAATATTGTTTAATAAATTGGATGGCAATAGATGTATAATAAAATCTATTGATATAAAAGATCACAAGTGCTGTCATGTTGTAATACATTTATGTAGTAAAAAATATAAACAAGAATGATTTTTACTTAATATTCAATTATCTTAGTTCAATAGGAATTCAAGGTACTTAAGAAAAGATTTATAAAATGCTCTTAAATTATTTTCTTGTTTTAATAGCTAATAGATAAAAGTTATTAAATTTTTCTTCTAGGTTGTAGAAACTCTTTCATTGCTTTTAAAAAACCATAAGTTAACAAAAATAGGATAAAGAAGATAAATAATTAGTATAGTTGATATTAGAATTAAGTTGAAGATAAGATTAAGTTTAAAAATCCTTAAAATAAGTTGGATTGATACATGGGGGTCTATCGTGTATGAGATAGGATTTAAATCAGACCTCTAGCCACAAAAATAGCCACCAAGGGCAAAATATTGGATCATTTAGAGATTGGCAATAGAATTGGAGAGCTAGCCTTAAGCTTGTTTCAAAGACATTAGGCTTGTTTCTATAGGATTTGGAAGGACTTAGCAATTGCTATCTAAAGTTAGGATTTATATGGGAGATAAAGTTTATATACAATAAAGTTAGGACTAGCACTTTCAACTATTGTATATAATTGAAGTGATATCTATAGTTGAAAATTTGGTAGTGTGTAGATGATTGAGTGTGCTAAAATTGAATAAAAATTTGTAATAATATAATAATGCAATCAAAATTTATTTGATCTTTAGTACGAATAGGTACTAGAAATTGGCAGTTTAGGATTATTTAGGGTTTTTATAATATCTAAAGATTTATTAATTAAATCAAGGTGAAATTTGATATAATAATAGAAGAATTTAAAAAAAAGCTTTATACAAATTTTTAGCTGAAGTTAACTATTGGAAAAGGACAAATTGCTGCAAGGATATCTACATCAATTTTCAAGTTGGTGGCTAAGTGACATCAATGCGGATTTTGGTTAATTTTCAACAATTTGTAAGTTAGATTGGACTAAAACTTTTTGAGCATATAATAGACTTATATATGCATTTGTGTACAAAATTTCACACCAAGTTGATGGTCAAATTAAGAATTATAGCTTATTGAAGTTCATTGATTAAGATTAGGACTTATAGGATGAAATCTAAGTTATTTGATTGTAACAAGTAATAAAGCAATTGGATTTTATATGTGGTTGAAGTTAGTAAGAAGAGTGTTTTTAAGTACTTTATATTGACTTAAGTGCTCTAAAATTGAAATTTGAATCATATTCTTCTTATATGGATGAAACCTATTAAGAATTCTTGAAGATTTATGAATTACAACCTCACCTTCCACAGGCAAGTGCCCGGTACATTTCCAAACAGGACAACACATAATATGATATAAGTGGTGAACTTAATGTAAAAATTTGGGGTAGAAGGTATTGGACTTTATTTATAATTATTTGGAATTGATTGCATAAGAAGACAAGAAGGTTGAATTTGGAATTTTTGATGGAGCTTTGGGTGGCGCTTCAAGTCAATTTTCTTTTGGTGGATAAGGTATATATATGGATGTGAATACTACAAATATATTTCAAGTATTTATATTTTTTATGTAATAGCAATAGGGCAATGATTGCAAGGAGGCTTTGTCAATTAAAGCATTGCAAGCAGTGGATAACAAAATTGACTAGTTTGATGGAAGGAATACTTTTAAATATTTAAGATATTATATGTGAGAAATGGAATTGAATCAAGGTTCTAAAAAGGATATGATTTTATTATTTGAGCTTGCTACGATGCCAAAGAGAAGAAAACATGTGAAATCAATTATGGAACAATTTGGAAATTCTTGGAAGATATTCTCTCACGTATTGAGAGATGAATATTTCTTAGAAGACTTGATTGAATTACTAAAAAATCATTTTTGGAATGGATTGAGCACCCTAATAAGAAATTGCAAGCTATTGAATTATTAAGGAAATTTGAAAGACAATATTTTTGGTTATCAAAAGTAGAAAAGATAACCTTAGAACCAAACAAGGTTGAATTATTTCTTCAAGTAGCTGATGGAGAATTATAAGAAAGGTTAGAAATTCTTTTTGAGAATAAAGAAGAGGATGAAGGGTTGACAATAAAATAAAAAGAAGTTGAAGATGGAGTGGAATTACTTGCAAAAAAAGAAAAGAGAAAGGATAGGATTGGTATTCAAAGAATTGTGCAAGTATCTAAAACTCAAGTGCCCACTTCATGATCAATAGTAACTATTGTCCAATCTTCAATGACTACATCAAAGAAAGAAAATGTGGGAATTGAAGAACTTATATGCAGAATGCGGGATCTTCAAATTAAACTTGTAAGGCTTGATGAGAAGACTTCTACAATAAATTCAAAAACTACTTTTAAATAAGGATATGTGCAAAGATGTATTTGGTGTGATGATGATTTTTATTCTCAAAAGGATTGTGGTGAATTCAATAAAATGGTGCAATAAGGCATTATTTTTTGAAAAGATGGAAAGATAGCATTAAAACATACTGGTGATTTTTTCCAAATTAACTTTGATAAAGGATGTATGAAAGCATTGATTAAAGATTATTTGGCAACAAATGGGATTGCAATGATGGAAGTTATAAATTATGGTGCTAGGATGGATGATAATGGCAACCAAGATTTTTTTGGAAGTATTGAATGAAGTAGACTTTGGTCTTTTGCCATTTCTACAATATATAAAAAGAAGATGCCACAAAAAGATTTATTAAGAACTACTGTAATAATTTGTAGAACTATGGATTGTAAGGATCCTGTGGAAGCTTTGTTAGTGCATGCCTATATTGCTAAGAGCCAATATAAAGCCTGATAGAAGAAAAAAAAAGATAAGATTCTAATGAGACAAGAAAAAGAAATTCTTCCAAAAGATAGACTTAAGGAGATAAGGCTCGTGAAATGATTCCACAAGAGTTTTCAATAAAGGATGCTTCAATATCATTAATCGAAAAATCAAAGGATTTAAGAAAAAAAGATAAGTCAACGACTTTCAAACTTCTCTCTAATATTAAAGCAGCAACAAATTTAAAAGGGGTGCTTAAAGAATGTGTGCTCAATATTAAAGTTAAATTTGTATTGAAGGAGATTTTTGAATATTATAAAAAAAGAATTTTATAATATCATTATTGACAATATTAAGCAAAAAAAATAATTAATGGATGAAATTGGATCAAATCATGCTATTGATGCATATATATGTGAAGATAAAAAAAATAAAATTGATAATTGTTGCAAAAAATCATTAAGTGGAGGAAGGAATCATAATTAAAGAGCACATTGTTGTATGGTGTGAATTTCTATCTGAGAATACATTGGATATCTGGTTGTAAAGAGATTATTTAAAACTTGATGGCAAAAATCCAACAAGTGATTTGTCCTTAATAAAAAAGACAAATAATACAACAATCTTATAAAAGAAAAGTTATATATATAAACCCTCTTGTATTCAAGTAGGTTTATACAAAAAAGGTTCAAATTTCTACAAAAATCCTTCAAAACTTTATTCACCCGCAAGGACTTATTTCTTTCTAATCTTTAGAGTCCAATAACTCTTGTTCTAACCATTCAATTTTTATAAAATTTTCTTCAAAGTGTAGACAATCTTCTTATATTTCATCACAAAATAAATTAATTATAAGTTCATTTTTAATTGTCCAATATCTCAAAACCCCTAGTAGGTGCTTAAAACCCTAGCTTAGAGACACCCGAGCACTATTTTCCTTATATCTCAAAAATCAAAAATTCTAATGCCATAAAATTTTTACACAAAGTCTTGTGACACAAACATACACACTTTCAAAAATTTTGAGCCAAAAATCTATTAAATTGCTTAAGATATAATTCAAAATGTAACCACTAATTAAGCTGGGTCACTTACTGCCCTTAGCTTACAAGCACTAACTTCAAATCTCAATATCTCCTTCACTATAGCTTGGATTTTATCAATACATATATAAAAAGTGTAGCCAAAAAAGTGTTCTTTCCATTCCTAATTGTTGATTGTCTATCGCTCTCTGCTTGCGCGTGTTATGCTTAAAAAAATGACAGTAGGTAGAATTTCAACATCCTAACTTTGAGTGCCTATAACTCTATTATAAAAAGTCCAAATCATGCAAGATTTGCACCAAAACCATATCCAAAAATCCAAACTTGCTGATACTAACCTCTGATGTTTTACTCCTTTCGAAAAACAAATCCTAATTTCTAATAAGGCCTCAGGCAGCCTCCTTGAAGCCTATTGGGCATGATTTTTGGCCAATTAGAATAGAGATTTCTATCACCTTCCTCTATCCATCCACATGGATGGCCAAACTATCCTTTTTATACTAAAAATCCTTTTCTAACCCTTCTTTTTATAAGATTTACATACTTTGTGCTTTAAGCACCAAATAAAAGAAGTAAACTAATATTTTAAGGATCACCAATGTCTAACAAATGTTAATCAAAATATATAAAAGTTACTATTAATATAAAATCAACCTCAAAATCACTATCAAAAAAAAAAAAAGATTGTATAAATCTTAATAATAACCTTTTTAGATAGATTCTTTCTAAACTAACAACCTAACCACATCTTATAATCAATAAAAGTCTATTGATATGGCTTTCATTTAATTATGTAGTAAATTATACATCAAATATATATATACAATTTTTTTCACATAGTAGCCAAAGCACATTATGACAAGGTTTTGATGATCCAAGTGACAAGGAGAAAGAAATTTTAAGTCATTATACTTAAAAGTATTAGGCTAGAGCAACTATAGAGGCATTAATAAAGATTGGAGATATGGATGAATTAGTTGTTGCTTTGATTGATCATAGTTTGAAAATAAATCTTATGTCTAAGGATCTTTATATGAAGCAAAAGTGGTCGATTGATATAGAGCATGGATAGATAATATGGGCAGCTAATAATACATAAGGTGAATTGTATGGTGCTTGTTTGGATGTAAAAATTTGGATTGATGATGTTGCAATGGAACAAAATTTCTTTGTTTAAGATGTAACATCTTATCTTCTTATATTGAGACAATCATATATTATTGCAACTTGGATAGAAATAAAAGTGCTTAATGATAGTTCAACTTATACATGGATTCATAGTAAAGATGGAAGAAAGATAGTACAGTTTTTGACTGTACCTCCAAATCATGAACGCAATCAAGACAAATTGAGAAAGAATCTATTGTCAAGTGTTGTTGAAGAATTTATAGATTTTTGAGGAGTACCACTATAAAGCAAGATTATGGAAGTACAGAAGAGGAGGTATTCTCGCAAGATGTAGGTTCTTTTGATATAAGTTTTATTGATATTTTTGAAAATGGAAGTATTACATATAAGAAAGTTACATATTTAAAAAGAAAAGAAAGAAAGAAGCTATATAATATTAAAAAAGAATTATGTAAATTAGAAACTTTAGAAGATGATGAAAGGATTTTTGGTCTTTATAAAGAAAATGGATTGGAAGATTTTTTGAAATTGATTGCATCAATTGGATTAAGAGATGATGATAAGATTGTGCAAATTCATTCAAGAGAAATTTATAATATACTTAAATCTTTTCAAGCACCAAAGATTATGGTCAAAACAAAATATAAGATAGTAGATAAGTAGGTGAAACCTGTTGCCAAATCTTTGCTAAAAGATTCTAAAAAATAGATGGAAAAAACATCAAGAAAAAAGAATTTAAGGGATCTAAGGAATATTAGATATAAGTTCACTAAAAAAAATTTTGAAGAATTAAAAATTAATTTTGATGGTTCTTTATTGCCAAAGAAAATTGAATACTTTAAAAAAATGTTAGCAAAATGAAATAAATCATTTGTCTTTGAATCTCATGAAATTAGATGTGTGGATCCAAATGTTGTAATTTTAATAGTTATTTTCAATATATTACATGTGCCTTGGAATTTGAGGCCAAGTTCAATACCAAGGACATATTTACCAAATTTGGTGGAATTATTGAAAGAAAAGATGAAGATGAAGATTTTGGAGCCTTTTTTTGCACAATATTCTAGTTGATGGTTTATAGTGCCTAAAAAAAATGGATCATTACAATTTATATAAGATATACAATTAGTAAATGTAGTGACTATTATAAATGCAGGAATTGGACCAATAGCAAATGAATTTGTTAAAGTATTTGTAAGAAGGGCAATCTATTCAATGGATGATTTGTAATTAGACTATGACCAATTTCAGCTTATAATAGATAGTAGAGATATGACAATGATGAGAATACCACTTGGACTAGTTAAAATGTGTACTCTTCCTCAAGATGCTACCAATTCAGTAGCATATATGATGAATGGGATAAACAGGGTGTTGAGAGATTTTATTCTTAAAAAGACTATGTCTTTTCTAAATGATGTTCTAATAAAAGGGTACAAAGAAGAAGATAAGAATAAAACTTTAGATAAGAGAGGATGTTGCAAGTATATTATTGATTATTTACAAGATTGTGAAAAGATATTGACTTGGCTTGAAGAAGTTCATCTTACGTTATTGGATATAAAATCTATATTTAAAATACAAGAAGTTCTAATTGTTGGACATTTATGTAGATTTTATAGAAGGAAATCGGATCCAACCAAGGTTGATGCAATTGAAAGAATGAAAGAAGATTATAATTCTTTAATAGAAATGGGAAGGTTTTTGAATGCATATGCATTGTATCATATTTGGATTCTTCACCATGCTCACATAGCATATCTATTGTATGAATTATTATGCAAGGGTTATAGATTTAAATAGAAAGAAAAATATATCAAAGTAATACAAAGATTGAAGGATTATTGACATCATTTCCAGTATTGAAAAAAAATTGATTATAAATGCAATAGACCAATAATTCTTATAGTGGATATTAGTCCAATTGCTATTAGATAGGCCATAGGTCAGGATGATTCAAATAGACATAGATTTGTAATTTGATTTGGAACTAAGGTTCTAAGTATTTGCCAACGTGCATATTTACAAGTGAAAAAGGAATTATGGGGAGTTGTTTTAGCCATGAAAGTTGAAAAAGATTACTTAATTAGGACAATGGTGGTGATTGAAACAAATTGTTTGTCTTTACTTGGAATGATTATTAACTGTATAACATTGGATATTGCAATATTGAAATGGATTGTTTATATCAAATCATTAAATCTAGAGTTTAGACATATTATAAAAAAAGATAATCCAGTAGCAGATATACTATCTCGAATAAAATATAATGGAGAAGATGAGATGATTGAGGATATTAATGATATAGGTACAAAGTTTTATTGAGTTTCACAATTGAACAAGGAAGATATGTCATTTCATAAAAAAAATTATGAAGGAGAGTTATTGGATATTGGACATTATTTGAGCATATTAACCAAGCATATTGATTGGTCTATTGAAAAATTTAAATAAATCAGGAAAAAGACATACAAGTTCATATTACAAGAAGGATTTCTATGGAAGAGGCCAAAATCAAACATTGGAATGTCACAATGAATAGTAGATATCAAAGAAGATCAACAAAAACTATTTAAGGAATTTTATGATAGTTTATGGATAGGGCATAGAGGAATTTGGACTACTTTTGCTAAATTGATGGAATGGTATTGGTGGAAGAATATATATCAAGATGTGGCTTCATTTGTGGAATCTTATATAACTTATCAAATGTATTAAAATATACATCATCAAAATGGCCTACATCCAACATATCCTTTGGCTATTCATTTTAAATAGGTTTTAGATTTGATTATTATGCCAATGGGATTATGGCAAATGAGATATTTAATTTTGGCTTATGAAGATTTATCAAACCAAGTAGAAGGCAGGGCATTAAGAACAAAGTCTATAAAAGGAATATACAGATTTTTACTTGATGATGTTATTTGTTGCTATGGATGTGTGAAAAAGATCAGTGCAAATTGTAGAAAATTAGATACATATGAAGGTCATGAATTCTTTAAAAGATGCAAAATTAAATTATTATTGACTATTATTTATAATTTAGAGGGGAATGCAAAGAGTGAACATAGACATCCGCCAATTGTAAAAGCCTTGGTTAAAGTTTGTAATGGAAGAATAAAAAAATGGCCTTAACTTCTATTTTATGTATTATGGATTGATTGAATAACACATAGTTTAGTGATAGGATATATGCCAATGGAACTCATAACAAGTCAAAAGCTTATAATACCAATTGAAGAACATGTGCTAACATGGAATATGCTACCTTGGGAACATGGATTAATAAGAGAAAAGTTGTTGGCTATTAGAATTCAGCAATTTGAACAAAGATCAGAAGATGTGGAATTAATATTAAAATGATTACAAGAGGCAAGGCTAAAGAATAAGACTCGATTTGATAAACAACATTGATTGAGGCCTAGAGCAATTGAAGAAGGATATTGGATACTTATTTATGATAGCAGTTTGGATAACCAGCATAGTATTTTATGAAAGTTTTTAAAACATTGATTTAGACTGTGTGTAGTAGTAACAATCTATGACAATGCCATGTTGTCATATTGTAAATCAAAACATAGTATGAAAAAAATAAAAGAATGCATTAAAATAAAAAGATTAAGATTAGAAGAAAGGTTGATAGAAAATTAGTAGTAAGAAGATAGAATGGAAATTTACCTTGAAAAGTGAAATTTCTTCAAGTTAGTAAAAAGGAAAAGGTTGAGGAAGTGAAAAAGATATAGACTAAGAGGTCTTTTTGACCAAGAGGATAAGGAAGACCAGGAGGGAGATGACAAGGAAGGGTCGTGAAGAAAGAAGAGAGGGAGTTTTTTTGGAAGGTATAGGATTTTTTTGATAGGCAGTATATGTTTTTGTGTATAGAGGAATCTTGGAGAGGATTTTAAGTACAAAGTTTTATAAGTTTGTAGTAGACAAGATAAGGAACTCATAGAGACAATTTTCATGTCTTTTGATTAAGTATCAAGAGAGATATGAGTCGTCAAAGTAGCAAGTATCTAAGACTAGGGTAGTGAGGGTTACTAAATTTCGGGCCTTGGTTCTTGCAAACCACTTGGACTTTAGTAGCAAAATTTGTTGGATTTTTGTTTCTTATAGAGTTAACTACTTTGTGTCAAAATCTCAAGTCAATATGACCTCTAAGCAAAGAGTTATGAGTGAAATTGTAACCAGTTTGAATGAAAAGATAAATAGAGTGAAGGTAGGGTTGAGGGTTTGTATGGGCAGTGCATGTGTGTGGGTTTTTTTGGGTATAAAAGGAGCTAGGAGACGAATTTGAGCGTGAAATTTGATAGAAATGATCTATGTAAGTTAAGGAAGAGATGAGTGCAAGTTTGATACTCATTAGTCTTATAAGTAAAATGTTATGCTCTTTCAAAGTGACAGGGGTCTATCTCCAAATCAGTGAAGTTTGAGGGAGCATATCTTTGTGATCAGAGTATTTTGAGTAAAATTTGTTGGAATTTTTAGATATATGAGTCTATTAAGTTGTGTAAAAAATTGATAGCTATTGGAGTTATATTCGAGGAGTTATGAGGAAAATTGTGGTCAGATCTAGAGTTGTAAGAAGGCAAAATTAAAGAAGAAGGATGGAACCTATAACTCAAGTTTGGAGAAGACTTTTGGAGCAATATTTGGAAGGTGTTTACAACATGAGACAAGCTATAAGCCTACCAAATTTCAGTACTTAGGTCTTCTTTAATGAAGAGCAATGAAGGTGTGAAGCAAAGGGGGTCTAGAATCAAAGGCAGCATAGAGGGATTACTTTGACAACATGGTTTTTTCTGACCACATGAGCTATAATCAAAAGGTTTATGGGGTTTGCTTCTTTACTTGCTTAAGTACCTTGTGTTCAAATTTTGTTTCAATTGATGTGATGTCCTAGGATTTATGGACAAATTTGAGGGCAGGTTTCTAAAGGCAGAATATGTTAGGGTTAATAAAGTATGTTTTTATGTAAATTCTTCAATTTTATGAACTTTATGAATCTCATCTTGCACTTGAGAAACTAGAAGCAAAAAAGACCCAATTTTTCTTAGGGCTAAGACTCTCACCATGACAACGCATTTCTCTAATTTGGCATATAATCCTGCATCTCGAAGTTTTTATAACACCAATTTCACATGACCCTCATGTTCTTGAACATTCTTGGAATAGATCAAAATATCATCAAGGTAATAAACAATAAATTTATCTAAATACTCTCATAAAACATCATTCATCAAATGTTGAAATATAGTTGGTGCATTGGTTAATCCGAAAGGCATGATATTATATTCAAAATATCCATACCTTGTCCGAAACATTGTCTTCCATTCATCTCCCACCTTTACTCGTACAAGATTGTAAGCTCCGCAAAGATCTACCTTGATGTATATTTTGGCTTCATCAAGTTGCTCCAAGAGTTTGGATATTAGTGATAATGGATATCGATTTTTCACAATGATCTTGTTTAAGCCTCAATAATCCACACACATTCGTAATGAGTCATCTTTCTTATTCACAAAGAAGATAGGTGCACCTGCTGGAGATTTAGAATGTCAAATGAAGTTCTTCACAAGATTTTTTTCAATGTAATCCTTCAATGCTGAGAGCTTATCTCGTGATAAATTATAGATTGAGCCAAATAGTGGTTGTGCTCCCTCTTAGAGATCTATAGTACAATGGTACAGTCGATGCTTTGGTAGCATATCAACATTCTTCTTTTCAAAGACATCCTTGAATTCTTCATACTACTCTGGAATAATCAAAGTCAGAGTTGCATCTTCTTGAGCTGGCATTGCAAAGATGACAAGAGGTGTATTATGCTTGGCTTCCTTCATGAAGGCCCTTGCACCTATGCACAAGGATTTGTTTCTAGACATTATCTTGGCAGGTTCCAACATTAAAGGTTTTGTTGGAAATGTCACTTTTTGCAATCTCAAATCTATCAATGGATTATATTTATCAAGCCAAGATAGCCCCAAAATGACTGGACATGAAAGGATCTTGATAATATTAAACACAATGCTACTTTCATGATTTTTAAGATGTACCTTCAACAGTTTAGTTTCATGAATAATATCGCCAGAAGACAAATGTCGGCCGTCTATGATTTCTACATGGACAAGCTTTGATTTCTTCATAAGAAGAATTTTGTGAAGCTTGGCAAACTCTTCATCTGAAAAGCAAGCAGATACTCCTGAGTCTAGTAAAGCATCGATTTGTAATTTTTGAATACCAAGAAATAAAGGTACTGTAAAACAATGAGAAGGTTGAGTTGAAAAAAAGAGACCTTGATTAATTTGGGGTGTTGAGATGTCCAATCGTACGGTCCCTATTATGACTAGACGTCCTTGTTTTCCTGCACGCTTGTGCTCTTGAGTCTTGTTGTTCGAGGCGTCTGTTTTCTAGGACAATTTTTGGCTTTATGGCCTACCTCTCTACAATATAAGTACAAGTTTTGTTCAAATCGTCGCTTCTTTTCTTCAGTTGTGAGGAGCTTGAAACGTATTGTATCGATTTGTATGTCTTCTATTTCACGTTAAGCTTCTACACTCTTGATAGGAGTAGTTCAATAGAACTGGTTTCCTCATGGATATCATGTAGCTCTGAAATAATGGTCTTGACATCATTGAAAAAACTGATTGTCATACTTCACCGCTTGGTTGATTGCTTCATTGAGTGTTTGAGGATTAAGTAGAGATAGCAATAAATCCTTCACGTCATCTCTGAGTTTTCAATAAAATTGACTCACTAGCATTTCTTCTCCCCAGTTGATATCACAAGCAAGTTATCTGAAGTCTGATGCGTAAACAGATGCAGAGCGTTGTCGCATTATAAATTAAAATATAGTGTAAAAGATATAAAAGAATATGTTAAAATAAAAAGATTGAGATTAGAAGAAGAGAGGATGAAAAAAAAAAAGAGTTGTGGTTATAATCACATTATCTTGGGGATTACAATATTTATCACAAGCTTAGGGATGATAGGTAGGTCAAACTACTAATTTCCTACTAAAATTTCTACTAGCAGTATCAAGTCATGAAGCCAAGGATTTCTATAGTAAAGTCAAGTGGATTCAAACTCACGTCAGCTCCAAAGTAGCTAAGAACTTAATCACAAGCTTCTTTGACTTAGCAGTGTAGGATGTAGTTCTTTCTTTTTTTATCTCTAATCTAATCTAAATTGTTTCTTTCTACTTGTTAGGTTTTCTTCTATGTTATCTTAGATCTACTTTATCTTTATTCTCTTTTCTTTTAGATCTGAACTTAAATGTTGTGGGCTGAAATTAGAAGAGAAGTTGGTAGAAAAATGGTAGTAAGAAGATAGAATAGAAATTTACCTCAAAAAGTGAGATTTCTTCAAGTTAATCCAAGATAAAAGATTAAAGAGGTGGGAAGACATGGCTAAGAAGTCTCTTTGATCAAGAAAAGAAGGGAGACTGGGCGGGGATGACAAGGAGGGGTTGTGAAAGAGAAGGGAGAGTTTTTTTAGAAGTGCATAGGATTTTTGTATAGGTAGTGTATATTTTTGTGTGTAGAAGAAGCTTGAACAGAATTTTAAGTACATGTTTTTATAAGTTTGTAGTAGACAAGATAAGAAACATATAGAGATAATTTTCATGTCTTTTGATTAAATATCAAGAGAGATATGAGTCGTCAAAGTTACAAGTGTTTAAGACTAGGGCAGTGAGGGTTACTAAATTTCGGACCTTGGCTCTTGGGAACCACTTAGACTCTAGAGGCAAAATTTGTTGGATTTTTGTTCCTTATAGAGTTAACTACTTTGTGTCAAAATTTCAAGTCAATATGTTCTTTGAGTAGAGAGTTATGAGTGAAATTGTAACCAAGTTTGGATGAAAAGAAAAATAGAGTGAAGGCAAGATTGGCGTTTGTATAGGCAGTGTGTGTATATGGATTTGTTTGGATATAAAGGGAATTAGGAGACGAATTTGAGTGTAAAATTTAATAGACATGATCTATATAAGTTAGAAAAGAGATGAGAGTAAGTTTAATACTCATTTGTTTTATGAATAAAATGTTATGCTCTTTCAAAGTGACAGGGATCTATCTCCAAGTTAGTGAAGTTTGAGGGAGCATAACTTTGTGATCAGAGTAGCATTTTGAATAAAATATATTAGAATTTGTAGACATATGAGTCTATTAAGTTGTATAAAAAAATTGATTACTATTAGAGTTATTTTTAAAGAATTATGAGAAAATTTGAGGTCTGATCTAGAATTGTTAGAAGACAAAATTAAAGAAGAAGGATAGAGTCTATAATTCAAGTTGAAAGAGGACTTTTGGAGCAAAAATTGGAGAACATTTATAACATAAAAGAAGCAACAAGCCTACCAAATCTCAATACTTAAGTCTTTATTAATGAGGAGCAATGAAGGTGTGAAGCAAATGGGATCCAAAATCAAAGGCAGTATAGAGGGATTACTTTGACAACATGGTTCTCTCTAACCTCATGAGCTATGATCAAAAGGTTTATGGGGTTTGCTTCATTACTTTCTTAAGTGCCTATGGTTGAAATTTTTTTGCAATTGATATGATATCTTAGGATTTATGATCAAAATTAAAGGCAGGTCTCTAAAGACAGAATAGGTTAAGGTTGATAAAGTATGTTGTTTTAATGTAAATTCTTCAATTTTATGAACTCTTATGGATCTCATCTTGCACTTAATTAACTACAGGCACAAAAGATCCAATATTTCTTAGGGCTAAGACTCTCATCACGACAACGTGATCCTTGATGCAGAGAACAAATCTTGGTGGTTGTCCACCGAGCCTTATCATGCTCTCCAAATGCCTCCTCGAATGCTTCTAGAAAGGTCTCAAAATTACTCAAGATAGAAGACCTTTTCTCAAATAAGGGGGCAAATCAAGACAAAGCTTGTCCAGTAAGTAATGTCTCTACTAATCCAACTTGCAACTTCTTGGTTGAATAGCGTTTTGGTTGCAAGAATATTATTAATCAAACTTGGTTTACAAAACCACGAAATTTTGATCAAGTACCATCAAACTTCTTTGGGAGACTGACTCGAGGCTCTTTGTACTGTGGTATAATCAAATTCTCATGTTGAGATGTAGATGGAAGTACTTCACTAGCTAGAGGTAGTTGTACTATAGTCTGAGCCACTCCCACTCTTGTAGCTCCAGGGAGCTTAGGAAAATTTCTTTCAATTTCAGCAGTTCTAACCGCTAGAGCGTTAAGGGCATTGATGAACACATCTAACTTTGGCTCTGAAGATTCTACCATGTTAACGTCTTCTCTATTAGCCATGCTAAGTAAAGAAGAAGGAATCAATACTGGTCCAAGGAAAGATAATCCGCAACCCTTAGAATGCTCAAGTATCTCCAAAGAGAGAGGTAGTCCACTCTCTACCTCAAAGAACTAAGCTTCAATATTGATAGAAGGGCAGTCTTGACAAACTGTCATGGATGCAAAATATAGACTGGAAGTCTAAACAAGAAGTTCAAGAAGAATTGGCAAGAATTAAATTAATCAGATGAATACAAGAACAATACCAGAGAAGTGAGCTAGAGCTCCAAGAGATATATTGTTGAGACTAAAGAACTCTTTAGCCTTGACTCTAATATATATTCCTATCTAGGAAGCTTTTCAAACAACTTCTACCAAGTAGGGAGCTTCTCAAGAAACTTTCACGAACTAGGAAGCTTCTCAAGCAATTTCTATCAATTAAGAAGCTTCTCAAGCAACTTCTATCTACTTGGAAGATATTAAAAGATTCTGGGAGGTTCTAAAGAGTTCTAAGAACAAAGGTCTTAAAATATTTTAGAGGTTGTGGATTACCTTTCTTTAAATTAATATTGTCTTCTTATAGATTCATTTCTTTTTTCTTTTAGAATGGCTAAAAGTCAAGATATTAGTATGACTAAATCTTCCAAGTCCAAGTTAGATGCTATTATAAGTACTTTTATTACATTATCTGCTAAAACTACAAAGATTGAAGGAATTGTTGCAAAACTTCATAATGACTCAACATCTGAAGTACCACAATGTAGATTGCATCCACCTCTAATTTCTACATTTGAGGATGTAGTACTACCTATACTACACCAAAAATATCCACCTATTTAGCAATGTAAGGAGCCTCGAGTTAATCTTGTAAAAAAATATGATGATATGTATTTAAAGTTTCAAGGATTTATCCATCAAATTTGATTGATAACAGTTCTACAACCTAAAATATCACCACTCTTTTTAAAATATCATTGGTGATCCAATGTCTCATAAGAAAGATAAAACTTTAATATTGTGGTGAAAAAAATATCAATTTAGAGGAGGATAATCTGCAACCTCTAAAATATTGATATACCTTCAAGAAGAAGGATAATCCACTTTCTAATGAAAAGGATCCAACTTTGATATTTAAGATGAAGGCAATCTCAACAAACTATCAAAGACACAAGAATATACAGCAAGAGATTTAAACTAGAATAAGGTTTCAAGAAGAAATCAACAAAAATTTGAATTAACCAGATATATACACAAATAACACAAAGAAAGATGAATTAGAATTTTAAGAGATGCATTGTCAAGACTAAAGAACTCTTTAGCTTCAACTCCCATATATACCCCCTATCTTGGATACTTTTCAAGCAGCTTTTATCAAACTAAAAAGCTTCTAGAGCAGCTTCTACCAATTGGAAAGCTTTTCGAGCTCCTTCCACTAATTATGAAGCTTCTCGAGCTACTTTCTTCAATTAGGAAGCTTCTCAACTGACTTTCACTGACTTAAAAAGCTCTAAAATATTTTAAAAGGTTTTGTGAACCTTCAAAGTATATGTCTTTAACAATTAGTACCATTTTCTATCCAAAAGCAAATTAATCTAATGACATTTTACTTAGAACTACAATCTTTTATGAAGATACATCTAATTTTTTATGTCTCTTTTTTAGAACCTTATAAGAAGTAGCATATTTCAAGAAGAATATAACAATCACCACTTAATATCGAAATCAAAAATTATAAAGAATACAAGATTAAAAAGGTATTTGATTCATAGTGAAGGTGGAATAAATTAAAATATTTTATTCATTGGCATGGCTATGATATCAATGAGCGCACATAAAAACCAGTTGAAAATCTCACCAATGTGCTTCAAAAAATATAGGAATTTTATTGATTTTATTTCCATAAATGTAAACATATTTGATAATAATTTTTTAGTAAAGATTGGATTTGAGGAATATTTATTAAAAAAAAAGAGTCAAATCAAAGCCTTCATCAATATGCAATCATTGTTCTAAGATAGAATAGAATTATAGAAGTAAGTCAATCACCATGTCAAACCTTTAAGTGTTGAGAGAATAAGGTTTAAAAAATTCACTTGTTGCACAAGTTTCAAGCAAATTAGTGTAATTTTCACAACTTTCAATTGAATAAAGTGAGGACAATACATTTCAATACCACGTATGACCTCGGTTGGAACCATTAGGAGCAACATCCAACCATACAAGTCTTAATTCTAATGCTCAAGCTTTAGTGATATTGCTTGAGCTTCAAAAGATAATTTCTTTTAATCTTAAGATTTTATTTTGATGATGTTTTGAAGGCTGCAATGAAGATTAAATCCTTAGATGGAATGTTTCAATAATAAAAATACTAGCTCAAGGCTACATGTAGTTAT
This sequence comes from Physcomitrellopsis africana, assembly GCA_036785485.1. NCBI lineage: Eukaryota > Viridiplantae > Streptophyta > Bryopsida > Funariales > Funariaceae > Physcomitrellopsis > Physcomitrellopsis africana. Next base: position 128,889 of record JAWRVF010000382.1, on the reverse strand, counting down.
TTTAAAGATCAATAGAACCTATTGTCTAAGAATATAAAACATAATATATAACTTCATTGATATAGCGTATTCTTGATTTTCTACATATGTTAGAAGATTTCCAAAGAAATGAGCTTTTTTTTGAACTCTTTGCTAAAGAAGGGGGTGATGTTAGAGACATACACTTTAAAAGTTTATAAAATCTTTTAGAACATTTTAGAAATTTTTTAATTAATAAAAGTAGCTCGAGGAGCTTTTTAATTAGTAGAAGGAGCTCAAAAAGCTCCCAAGTTGATAGAAAGAATTCAAAAAGCTTCTAAGTTGATAGAAGCTACTTAAAAAGCTTCTTAGTTTGATAGAAGCTGCTTAAAAAGCTTTCTAGACAGCGATATATATTGGAATTGAGGTTAAATAGTTCTTCAATCTTGACAATACATCTCTTAAAATTCTAGCTCATTTTTTTTTGGTGTTGTTGATATACTCATTTAGATAATTCAAATTTTTGTCAATTTTTTCTTAAAACATCTTTTTAATTTAAGTCTCTTATTCTATATTCTCATGTCTTTGACATTGATAGTTTTATTTATTGCATGGCTATTTGGTTTTGATATTTCGTTAAAAAAACCATATTTTATTTCAAATATAAAAAGCAGGCAATTGATTCTTGAATTTATCTACAGATATCTTATAAATATCTTGAACTACTTGCAATTAAAGCTTTAAGATTGTTTGCTATTGCAATACATGCTTTACAAATCTTTTAATTGCTAAACTGTTATTTTTTGGCGTACTTTATAAATCAAGGTTTAGATGATATCTATGGTTGGAGTAATATAATGTTTATTGAATTGACACATAAATAGTATTATTATATACAAACTTTACTAATAATACATATAAGATCTAATTGTTTTATTGATAGTTGATGTTGTATTGTAAATACTTCTTCAAAACTTGATTAACTTGTTGTGTTTGGTTATCAATTTGAAGATGAAAAGCCGAAGAAAATGTAATGCTCACCTTCAATATTTCAAAGAAGCATCTCTAAAACTTAGATGTGAATTGGAATCTTCAATCAGATACAATATCATTTGATAGGCTATGATATCAATATATATATATATATATATATATATATATATATATATATATATATATATCAAAAAAAAGCCTTGCTATTTCTTTTCTAAAAATAATATTCTTATAATACATAAAATGAGCTATCTTTGTGATTTGATCAACCACCACAAGGATGTTGTCCAATAAATTGGATGGCAGTAAATCCATGATGAAATCTATTGAAATAGAAGACCATGACCATTTTGGAATAAACAAGGACTATAAGAGTCCATAAAAGCAATGTCGAGGATTCTTAGACCTTGAATAGGTGTGACAAGAGAGCACAAAGTCCTTCACAGCCTTCTACATTTGAGGCCACCAATAATCTTAGGAAATAAGTTTCAAGGTCTTATTAAATCCAAAGTAACCCACAATTGGAAAATCATTGCAAGATTGAAAAACACGTAGTCATATTGGTCCTTCTGGGATATAAAAACGTTCTTTAAAATATAGAAGATATTCCTCAAGCTTGAACTTATTGATATTTTTATTGAAATGATACTTGATATCAAGGGCTAAAGCATCATTAGTTGTTACAACATATATCTCATTAAGGAAATTAAAATCAATAGGTACCGATATAATAGTGGCATAAAGGTAAAATTGCTTTGACTTTAATAAAGTTGCATATTATTGATCTAATATTATTTTTTTTATTCTTAGTATAAAATATGATTTCTTTGATAAAGCATTAGACAATCCTTGTTACTTCCAAGGTTGATAAATAATAACAAAGTTAAATCAAAATAATGACATATTCCATTGAGCTTGACGATGATTAAAAATCCAAGCTAATATAAAATATTCAAAGTTCTTGTGATCTGTGCATACAATTACGAGATGCATTGTTCTTTTGAGAAAATGATGCCATATTTAAAAAGAATCCACAATAGCAAAGAATTCCTTATTGTAGATTTCATAATTAATTTCAACAGTAAAAAACTTTCAAGAATAAAATGTAACAGGATGGAATTTATCATCTATATCCATCTATGCAAAATCCAAAACATCAATTTCCATGTAGAATGCCTTTTTAAAATCTGTATGCATCAAGATTAGAGCTTAGAATTACTTGAGTCTTAATAGAAATAGTTTATTAACTATACAATAACACTTCTAATTTATTTTATGAGGCATGAAATATAATGATTTGGTAGAATATCGACTTTTTTTTAATTTCTATCCTCATGCAATTTCATAGAATTATGAAATTTTATTTAAAAAGATAAAATATATTAAAAATAAAATAAGAATTTTTAAAAATGAAATAGATATAAAAATAATTATAAGAATCAAGAAGAATCTTTAAATTCTACATATTAGTATAATAATCTAAAAGAAATATAAAATAATTAATTGATAATAAATTACTTAGTGTTAAAAGTCCTTATATTCATATATCTACCTTAGACACATGGAATTAGAGCATGGATGTCTTGTTTCTTGATCCTATCTATTATATTATATATATTCTAATTATTTTAAAAAATATATAAAAATATAAAATTCTAATTTAAAATTCTATATTAAATTAGTATATATTAATTTCAAATCATATTTAAAAATAAAAAATTCAACTTGCAAAGAAAGGATTTATTTCAAGTAATTGATGCATTTTGCTTAAATATCATGAATGTTTGCTAGCTTCTATAGAAGTGGAATTTTAGAAAAACTAAAATTTCATAAAAAATTATTAAAAAAAAGAGAAGAAAACATGTATTTCAATAAATAAAATAATCCATATAAAAATTTCATGCATCATAATGGCACAAAAGTAAGTAAATTAATATAAAAAGAAAGAAAGGAAATGGAAACCTGGTCAATTAAAGTTATTGTTACTATGGTGATAGACAATAAAGAGAAGAAGGAATGATGCTTCCCTTCAGAGCGAGCAAGTAAGCAAGCCAACCACCAAAATGCTTTCCAGAGACAAAGTGTGTAGCTCACAACGGCAGCGCGTCTCATCCCCAACACACAAAATCTGGCTCCAGCTTTGGAGGCCAAAGGAATCAACCATGCCACAATCAAGGCGGCGCTGTAGCAGCCCACAGCACCATGGCGATTCCATTCCACGAACAATCAACAACGAACCATTCACCGTGAACAATGAGCCGAGAATGCCCCCATCGATAACGACGCAGCACAGTAGTTGGGCCCAAGCTCTCAGGAAAAGGAAAAACGCAAAGCGTGGTGCAGCGGGCATCGGAGGGCGAGGATTATCTGCATGATGGTGTTCGCATCAAATCTGCTGCTGCTGCTGCTGCTGCTATAACAGCGGCAAGCGTAAGCGTGCAGGAGTGTAGTCCGACGAGGTCCTTTCCCGATTTCATCCACAGCGGCTATCAAACCCCAGCGTCGAGATTCTTACGGTTGAAGAAGCGCAGCTGAGGACGATGAGCTGCTGTGGATCTCGCGTGGGAGAATTCGCATTACTGGTGAGGGGTAATTCAGGCTGCCGACGACGAATGGCAGATGGGTCCCGCTGTGCAAGCGTGAGCGAGAGGAGAGCGGAGCGACTGTTGAGCGTTCCCAACGACCCGCTCGCATGGCACGGAGAAGGGAGCTTGGTGGTAACCGAGGCTTCCGAGTGCTACCGATAACCGTTTTTCGTTGTCGCCATCGTTTGTCCCCTTGCAGTCTCTCGAGTCCAGTGATGTGGCTGCTGCTCTCATAAGCGAATGCGTTTCGGTCTGAGGTCCTTCCGTGTGCAAACCCGCGCAACCTTCGATTTTTCTACTACCTGCTCTGTTTTGAGAAGCGCCGCATAATTGAGTCTGTTTTCGACAGATTTGTTGGAGAGTAAGCTTCAACGATTGAGATTATTCCTGCTGTTTGTTTGTTTGTTTTTATTTTGTTTTCTCCTTCTTGATAGTCGGTGAGGATTTGCGTTTAAAGTCTTGCTTGTGCGCTTCATTTCTGGTCGAAGCAACTGGATTTAACAAGAGTAGTTTTTGTTTTCGTTCTCGGAGGTGTAGTTTATGGTGTATTCATTCACCAGCTGAAGTCCCGTTTCAATAGAGATCCAGAAAATGTGTCTCGAGAGGTTTTGTAATGGTGGTGGAGAAGTGTCTTCAGTTTGATTTTCCGTGGTATTTCTTCATTCAGGAAATTTGAGAGTTGCCTTGATTTTGAGGATTGATCAAAAAGAAAAGAAAACAACGTTTATTTATTTTTTAATTGTAAGGAAATGAGGCTGGGGGAAAGCCAGTTTAGTGCTCAGCTCAAATTAATTTTAGACGTGGCTTTTTTGCCTTTTCTCTTCTTTTCTTTTTTAATTTTGCTCCACGAAGTTTCTCGATCGAGATAGAAAACCTGTTCCATGAATTTTATCGTTTCATATCTTCTGAAAAAAGATTCACGCCCGCACAGGGATCGCCAGTTGCTGAGTATTCGTGAGGTACCGCCGAGGACAGAAGTGAGTACTTTGTGATGTCATACATTTTGTTCGTCCCAGCAGTCCCTGAACTTTATGATACATACACAACATGGAGTGGCATGTCACGATAGAACGCTAAGGGGTTCTTTTCCGTTCTTCCGTGGATGATCTCGTCGTGTATAAACAAATTTCCTCTTTTTATTCATGCATTTTCGTTGCATTGCGTCAGCTGCGATAGCCATCCTCTGTTCTTTTTCCTGTTTCTTTTTTGCCTACTTGTTTGCATGTGAATTCGCCTTGATCGACCTTCCATCGGGCGGGAAAAGTTTAGCTGAAGCTTCTTATCATCGAACGTTACAGAAGAACATTTCTTTAAGACGGCCAGTTGCGATCTTTGTTAACACTCGTTATTATTTCCCCTACAATTGCGAGTTTCTGTCGTTTGCACTTCTGCACGGTTCTCACATCAGATTTACGTTTTCAGTCTCCTAAACTTGTCAGGCTTCATAACAGGGAACATCATGTGAATAAGCATAAAAAATCTTCCACCCGCTCTTGATGTGATTTAGTAATGTGTCTATGCATGTGATCATGTTATTTGTATTTAAAAGGATAAAAAATATTCCCACATTTAAACCCTACTTTCTTCTTGGCCAATTTGGAAAGTTTATTAGCATGACATAAATTACCTCCTATTCTTTCCTGTAAGTGAGGTCGCGCGACTTTCAAGTGATACTTGCGTTGTAAAAGGAATCGCTCATCGCCTCATTGGTTGTATCAATTACATCATTTATTCCTTTTCTTGTATTGTCGTTCTTGTATTACTTGTGAAGATTCTTGACGGATGGAGCTGACAGTGATGATCATGTTAATGCTAACAAGCAGGCTCGTTCCGGCAAGGAAGTTCCATCTTGAATTCTTGTTCATTTTACCAATTTTCTATTGCATGGCGAAGCGGCCGACCTCTCTTCAAGCAACTTTACACTTTTCCAGATGGAGAACAACAAAGGCAGGTCCATTTCCTCTGGACCTGCAACAATCAAACGATGAGAAGGGTCTCTTAGGACAGTTCAAAACTCTGCCGCTCTTTAAGGCATACGCAAAAGTCCAATTAATTGGGATTGGCCCTGTAGTGGATCTCGGTGTTAAGGTTCTCACTTCTTCCTGGATGGAAGTTTATCCTGTCAGAGCAGTCACAGTCTGGGGAGTGAAGCATACTGTCTATTCTCATTTTTGAGCGGGACAGAATATTGAGGAAACATTGCAAAGGATGTGGGAGCTAGGGCTACGAGGCATTTTAGATTACGGTCTCGAAGATGCAATAGATAACACCTCTTGTGATAGAAACCTCGAACAGTTTTTGCAAGTGGTCCGGCAGACTCTTAGCCACAATGTTTTTTTATATATTCAAATTTTTATAATATATTTTTTAATGAACAATACAATATTGAAATTTATAAAATGTTTTTTTTATTTCTTTTAGATATCTTGTATACATCTTATTAAAATCGATTCTATAAAAATATTATATATAGTAGTTTTTTTTTTCAAAAATACCATTTTTTTCAATTAAAATTAATCCATGAGACTTTTTTAAATATTTATTTTAGGTAATACTTATCTCACTGATCTGACAAACATTACCACTACAATTCTTCTTCAAGCATTGAATCCAATGTGAAAACAAGCTTGTTGTTTACGAGTCAAAGAACGGCCATGGTATGAAACACCAGGATAAAAACAGTGAAGAGCTCACAACGATGAAGGCATCTCTAACAGCGTTAACAAGATTTGCAGCAAGAAATGAACTCTGAATCATAAAAGATTTCGTACTACACGAGCTGCATTGCATCGCTTCATAGAGTAGCATTGCTGTCCTAAGTCAAGGGCAATCAAGCTTCACTCTCATGTGCACGTACAAATGAATAATCCTACGAAGGGCCTGTGTGGAATTCAGTCGTTGTGCATCCTAGTAATTGTTGTTGAGCAATTGTGTAGCCATCCCCTTACCGCCTACGAAAGATTGTATTTTTCAACCACGATGTTTCATATTGTTAAGGGCTGAAGCTCGTCGTGGGCTGGTCTTCTTCTGCTGTGATCCGCTCCTCTGTAGTGGTGATTGCTGCTTCGCTCGTCATTGCTGTTGCTGCTCCATTGTTCCTCGTAAGCTGTTGTCACAAATATCACAATCACGTTTATGCTAGAACATAATAAAATTTCACGTAAAATATATAAAGAGATGCTCAGATCAAAGAGTCGACGCTATCTCGATCGTTGCAACGCATGAAACTGGCAGTGGTTCTATCAACAACCCATTTACCAACTTTATAAGCACTGATCAGAGGGACAAGGACCTTGATATTAGTCTAGTCACTCTAATTATGAACCCAGCACGATATTAACAAGGAACTAAATGGTTACATCCGAGTGTCGCCAATCGTAACTAGGATAACTAGGATTCAATATTAGAAATACTGCATGAACTATCAGATGTGCTTAGAGAAAACGTTACAAAAACAAACAAACAAAACGAAACAGAAAGCTGGATGTTTCAATGCGGAAAACTTCCATCTCCTAAAAGATGCACAGATGCTTGTTGCCTTCAATGATCAATAAAGACTCTAAACATATTTGTTGTAAATTCAAGTTGGGGTAAGAGCAGATAGTTTTAACACAAGGCTATGCAAACAGTGCATTGTGGTCCTTCTCACATCATCAAGCAATTATCACCTCCATGCATCAATGGAGGTCGTCCATGGCATCTTTGTGCTCTTCCCACCTCCTTGGCAGGTGGTGCAGCAGGCTCAGCAAAGGCAGCCAGAGCCGCGCCGACCACCGGCATTTCAACTGCGGTGGGTATGTCTTCTTTCCTTTTATCTGCCACTTGCCTCACGTCCACGGCACCTGAAGCAGCAACGGCTGCCACCTGTGCCACTTTATCAGCTGGTCTGTTCACTTCAGAATCCTCATTCACTGCTTACCCACTAGCAGGTTCAACATGGAAGTCGGTTGACTGTAGTTGTAGATAATCCCACGGCGGAGCGAGCACGAGCATCTCTGTTCCAGCCACCGTCTCCAGGATATGATTGGACCCAGCTTGCCATTCCACCTTTTCTTCTGTACCGGATACTGTGATATATTTGTATTCGATTATCTTGCCTTCAGGCACATCCTGACATCCAATAATGACCATATTCGGAAGTCATGAAGCAGTATATTAATAAGGAAAGCTCACGATTTTATTGTTGTGGTTCTGAGGCGGCCACGGAAATTAATGAAGGCTTACCACTTCAGCAGTCCACAGATGACCTTCGGACCGCACTTGGGTCCCAGTTACCAAATTGAAAGTCGCTACCTACTACTTTAAATCGCTGCCCGAAGTGGCATTCCCGTTGAAGTTAGAATTTCACCTTCACTGTTGGACCTGAGGAATGCCAGGAGCCAGTGATCAGTACAAGCATTAATTATAGATTTCTTTAGCGAAACAGAGACACTGCCATCAGGTGATCTAGGTAGAAATACTCTGAGCGTAAAGCCTAGCTTAACATTCTTAACCGAATGGCATCGTATGTGGGCAAACTTCAATGGTCATTCTCATTACACTGCCTACATCCTCATGTAGTCTATTCGTACGCTCAAGCGGAGACTGCGAGGGGCCTGGAACAGTTTTTCTATGCAGATATTACCTTGAAAAGCAGGTTCTGCGACGGTGGTAGGCTCTACTTGAAAAGACTCTTCAGTCGCAGGTGTTGTCTCCACAGATGGGGCGTCCTACATTGCAGTGAAGGCTAGCATCAGGCATTTCGTTCCAATAATGACAATGTGGGATGAGTGGAGGGTGAATCCTGATCGTCGTTGTTTGTGAGTATGGATTCCTGCAACCTAGAGAGAGTGGGCTAGCCAGCAATTTTCACAAACCAAGCTAACAACCTGAGCAAGAGTTATTTCTCTGAAGACATGTGGCAGCGCCGCTTTCAAGAAGGATGCATTAAAGCCTACCACCTTAAAAAACTCTCTCACTCGCGGACTCGATGCAAACCTTTGAGTGGCTTGCGGTCTCTTCCCTCTGAAAATCTCCTTTGCGTCGACCGTATCAACTATCTGCAAGCACACCTTTTGCGGCCCCAAGACTGCTGCCATGGCCAGCATAGTCACTTCTTCCCTCCCGCCGATCAATCAACTCCGACTTAAGACCCCACCAAGGTCAAGACCAAACAGTACTGCAAAACCGCCGAGGGGAGGGGGCTGAGCTGCCTATCAATTAACCCCTTCAAATCTCAATAATCACTGCGCCCCCTCACCTCGATCTCATCAACCCCAACTTACATTCTACCACTGGCTCCCTTCCGATCTCCGCAGCTCCACAATGGCAGCCGCAATACCGAGATGCAGGGGACTCAAAGAAGAATCCATGCAAAATTCTGTTCGACAAACTTGTGACAGACATATTTCAAAAATACGAAAATTCATGTTAAACCATCGAGGAAATGGATGGAAGATGGGAAAGAACTCAAAAGATGTACAAATGCTGTGCCATGATGCCGTTACTGCCGTTGTGGATGAAGTTCTCCGGAAATTCGTCGACGTATAGGGAATTGGTGTTTGGACTAAACCCGTCCGGTTGTTGCAAGGAAAGCTTAATCGCAGATTCTCTGAATCAGAACTGATGGAACCCCTTAGAGCAGCAGTGTGATTTACGACGCAATCATGTGATGCTAGTTTCCGTAGATCCAACTTTCGATGATACAAAGTCATGAGAATCCACGGTCTGGGTCCATGAAAGGAACGATCTGTCGGCCGCTTCAGTGCATCCCATGAGGTTGCAAGAACATGACTGGTGGGAAGATTGAATTTCACATCGGACGCAACCCATACTTTGGCCACAAGCTGTCCACACCCAGAAACGAGATCAGTTCCGCTAAAGCATGGCAAGGCGTGACGCGCCGCATTGTCGCACAACTGGACATTTCTCATGCTCAGATGACTATTATGCAAGTTTTCAACCCTTCTCATCGATAAGCGCCATCAGGTGCTACCGAACACAACAACACCAAGAGCTGACACTCCCAACGTCAGAATCCCTCTTCAGTCAATGGAATCATCACTCATTGCCATTCTGGGAGGCACCATGGAGAAGCAGAGAAGAGCAGAGGCACGAGGTCATGCAGGATTTCCGAGATTCTGAGCTTCTGAGAATCGTCGTAATTCTGCTCAGCTTGCGGCGGTGGTTAAGAACCTATGTGGCCTTTCAGGTGAGACGAGACGGGACCAATGGTTTAATACTGGATCAAAGAGTTGTAAATGCCCCCTGTTAGTCCTTTTATTGAAGTAAGATGATTTTCTTTAATGATGACACATACTTGTTTTCATCGTTGTTCACAATAAATTAATTTCTACTAAAAAAAGAATAAGACAACTAATGAAGGCAGGTTTAGATGGAGCCTATGACTTCTGGATTTCTCCTTCATATTCTCAATTAATATTCTTCTAAAATTATGCTCCACGCATTTCATATTCTCCTAACAAGTTACATTCTCAATTGTTTTCTATATCAGTTCTTTCTTATTGGCTTTTCAATTCTCTATTATTATTTTTTAAGCCATTTTCCTACTCTAACACTCCTTGTTGTGTTGACATGCCTAAGGTCAACCTCTTTTCTGTACATGTGTATTTGTACAATTTAGATAGATGTTGACTTACAATTGTTGGGATGGAAAAGATTACATGTCTTTGACTGCCTTGTCAAATTATGGATTTATATTATTGTTTAATTGAAATTTGTAATCAAAGATAGAGTTGACTAAAGTCAACTTTAAAATTGATAAAATTTAAGATATTTTTTTAAATTATATTGTTTATTTTAGAAATTTAAAGATTGGATTTCTATTAATAAAAATTTAATTCATAATTAGATTTAAGAAGTAGAATTTAAAATTTGCAATAGGATATGTTGTGTTAAAGTTAAGATTGCTGAAAGTTATCAATAAAGTAAATGAAATCTAAGACAAATTTTAAATTTCTTATTTGATTTTTATTTTATAAATTTAGTTTTATAATTAGAGTTGCAATACAAAAATTAAATTTAAAATTTGTAATTGAAATTGAAATCTAGAATTATAATTAGATATCATATTTAATATCTCTTTGGTTCAAAAATAAAATAATATATTTTTATAATTTAATATTTTTTGTTAAAAATATTCTTATTTGATTTTTTATCACTACTCTTATTATTGTCTAAATCATTCTTTTAACAACCATTAAAATTATTATTTTAATAACTATTAATAGTATTTAAATTTGATAGATATTGATAGTATTTAAATTTGATAGCTATTGATAGTATTTAAATTTGATAGATATTGATAGTATTTAAATTTGATAGCTATTGATAGTATTTAAATTTGATAAATTATCAATAGCTATCAAATTTGATAGTATTAAAAATATCAAATTTATTTTTGTTGCAATCTTCAACTTGTCTTCTTTTGTACATATTATAATGCAAATTAAAATTAAAATTAAAAGTATTGTTGATTTTAATATATAAAATTATCTTATTTATTTTATAATTTTAATAGATGTAAATTTTATAAATTACATGAGGTTTTATAATTTAAGTGGGATCATGCAATTTTATAATTATTAGATTATTGATGGATAGGAGAAAAAATATCCTTTTTATAAGAGCTCGAGTTGGCTCTATTGAGATTGCTAATTTGGAATATAGAGGGATGAGTGAAGATTTTTGTTGAAATTTTGATACAATCTAAATGTGCAAGCATTGGCCTCAGTTGTGATACAAGATTGCTTGTTTATTAGTATACTAGTATTAGTTTGGGATATAGGTACAAAAATAAAAGCTTGTTTTAGTTTTAATTCAAAATAGAACTTTCAAGTGCTAAAGTGTTTTTTTATTTGTGGTATCCATGACAAATACTGAGAGACCACAAGTTCAAATTAGTACCACTTTTTATACAAAGACAAAGCATATTGTTCTCTCCTTTGTTATTCAATTTATATAGCTTATTTTTAAATTCTATTCTTCAAATGTGACAATATCAGGAAGAAATCTGATGAGATTCAAGGAGATTGATAAGAACACCAATACTTTAGAAGTAATGGCAATAGACAATGAGCTTGTGACGATCTCTATTCTTGAGAATTAGATTATAGACATTGCTAAAAATTATAATTTGGCTTTGTTCAGTGTACAAGTTTGACATTGTAAGCCTATCTTCTTTTTATTGCTTTTGGATTTTTGCATGTTTGACAGCAATAACTACAAAATGGTACATTGAATAAAATTAAAAAGTCAAAATTTCTTACTAGACTAGAATTGCAACTGTATAACATGCATATATAACATATTTAGTTTTAGTATTAATCTCTCCCTTAATAATGGTAGGATTATTGTTGACAACCATGGTATTTGTCGTAATCTCTATATCATTTGTAAGTCTAGCAGTTGAAGGTGTTGTCTTTATTTAAAAGATTAATAATTTGTGTAGAAATCTAATTTCTAAATACATAATTGAATGATTTCAATTCTTATCAAATCTACATTCATTTATTTGTTGCAAAAAAAATCAACACTTAAATTATAAAAATTTACATTTTTTTCTAATTAATTATACAAAAAATGAGATTATAAGTTTACAACCTAGGAACAACCTTTATTTCAACAAATATTATTAGCTAAGCAAAGAATATTAATTGAAGAATATAAATTATATGAGATATCTAATATTATGAATATCTAAAATACTTAAGTTAATAGAAGAAAGTAGAAGTAGGTAGAAACATATAAAATAAATAATATATTTCTTAAAAAATATCATAGAATCTTCTTAGATAGAAATAAGATCTTTTGATGTCCTTAGATGAACTATGTAGCAATAAAAACTTTTTCTAATAGTATTATATATCTAAAAAACTACCATAGAAATATATTACAATTTAGATGCTTGATTTATGATTATTATGGTATTTAAAAAGGATATATAAATTTCTTATCAACTAATTTATATATAAGATTAAAAAGTACTAGTATGGCTATTTTCAAATACAAAAGAGTAAAAAGACTTGAACCGAGATAAAAATACAAGAAAGAAGTTGATGAGATTAAAAATAGCTATAGGATTTCTTTCATATATAATAGATAGAAGAAAATATATATATATATATATATATATAAGCTTTCTAAGAACCATATGACTTATAAGTCAAGTTTTTAAGTTGTATGATGCTTTTGTGTTCACTTTTAGAAATAAAAATATATCAAGAAAAGCTTCTATATGAATATTATACATCTAATGATACTTAAGAGCTAGATTATGTCTAAAAAGTTTAATAAATTTTTATTGATGAATTTGGATGTAAATTATTAAAAAAATATAAATAAAATAAAAATAAAAATAATCTATTTATAAGATTTTAAAATAGCTTTTATATATACTTTCTAATATATATATATATATATATATATATATATATATATATTCTAATTTATTTTGGTACTACTTTAAATCAAAGATGTTTTTTGTTTTAAATTCTTGATAGTTATTTATTTCAATAAAAGGTAGTAATACTTGTTTTCTATTTTCTATTTTATTTTTTAAAAATATTTAATAATAAATGATTGATATTTTTGAAAATAAAAAATAATCTATATTTTTTGTAATCTAACTTATTACAAGGTCAATTGATCTTTATATTAAAGCAAAATAACCATATTTTATCATCTACTTTAAATTAAGGATGTTCTTTTTATAAAACTATTTGCATAGGTACAATAATATTTTTAAGATTATTTTAGTTTTTTTAATATTCAAAGCCTTATTAATCTATTTTCTAAACATTCTACTACAAGATTATAAACCTTTGAAAAGAAAAAATTATAAAATTTTAGATGATAATTATAATTAAAAAAAAAAAAAAAAAAAAAAAAAAAAAAAATCAAGAATAAATTTTATTATCATATAAAAATCTTATAAATAATAAGAATGTTATATAATTATCTAAATAATAAATAAAATTAAATTAAAAATATTATTTTTATATTTAATATACATATTTTGTTTATCTATTACTTTTAGGATAAAAAAATATAAGAAAATATTTTATAAATTTTTAATAGTTTAAAGCATGTCTTCTAAAAATTTGATACAAATTAGAAGCTTTAATCAAATATAAAGTCAATTAATAAATATTATTAAAGATAAATTTAGTTATTTTTTGTTTATAAAAACCTTAATACAAATTATTAAGTACACTATTTAGGTTATATAATCCACCATCATATAATTATAGTTATAAGAATATGACGTTAGTATGTTTCTAATAAAATCTATTGAAATGTATAACTATGGTTGTTTTTGAATATATAATACTTAAAATCTAAATGGCTATTGACATAAATTCTTTATTTGAGAGCACATATTATAAGTTTGTATAAATTTTTTGACAACTTTCCACATTTAAGACCACCAAAAATATATAAAGATAAATTATAAATTCTAAATCAATACAAACATTGGAAAATTATATAATATTTTTAATACATATAATTATATTTGATCTTTAAGAATATATGCAAATATACATATAAACATATATCTTTAAGAATAAAATATTAATTCTTTAAAATCAAATTTATTCTAATCATCATTGTCTAATTTATTATCTAATTTATAATAGTTAACATCTTTTAAAACTATGTATAGACTATCATTTAAGACAATATATCTTTAAAATCTACTTTAGTTATATGAAATTAATATTTCTTCTATCTTGACACATAATCTTGTATTCATGAGTTTTTATAGTACAAAATAAACATCTTATTTCTATTCTTTTGATTTTATTAGAATATCAAAATATTTTTTAAAATAAAAAATAAAAAAATAATCTATATAATTATAAAAAAAATCAATTTAAAATTTTAGAAGTATTTGGAAAACTTTTAAAATTAAAAAAGGTATAATATTATAATTAAAATTTATATATTTAGTTTAAAATGAAGTTTTTTTAATTTTATGCAAATTAGATTGAATTTTTTTTATAAAAATATTTTGATAAAAAAATTATTTTGACTTAATTGATTGAAAAATCTAAATAATAATAGTGAAGAAAAAAAATTCTTAGTAATCAACAAATTGAGTGCATAGTAATTTACATACATTTCTAAAGATCTATCTTTTTACTTCACAATAAACTTTGGAGTACTTTCAAAAAACTTTGAATGTCAAATAAATTTTTTTATACGATTTTTATTAGTGTATTCTTAAAAGATAGCTTTGTGCTCTATAATTGGTTATAAATTGGTTTGAATAATAATAAAGTTATTTTTAAATATTAATTGTGTATTTCTAATAAAAATATTTGTAATAAGTACAAAATCTCTATTCTTTTTAAAATATATCCTTAAAGTCTTTATATTGCCTAGGATATTTTTTTTAAAAAATTTTGAATTAAAAATAGATATTACACAAATAAAAAAAATATATCTTCTAATTACAACTTTCATGCATGTCTTTGCTTGAACTAATAAAAATTTTATTTTTTTAAACATGAAATATAATTACTGTTTTGGCATGTCTTCAAATAAATTTAAAAAAAAATTTAAGGCTACATAATATCTAAGATGTTTTAGAATCATAATTTTTTTATGAAGATCATCTTAATTTTTTAATATATTTATTTTTATATTATAATTACGTTCATTGTTGGATAATTTTTTTACTTCTTCAAAAATAATTAAATGATATGTTTAAGCTTTTTACAATAAAAATGCAAACCTTATTGCCAACATTAAGTAATTTTTTATATTATAAGAACTATAGATGCTGCAAAACTATAAAGAAATTAAATTATAATTGTAAGACTACTTTAATATTCTATTATGAGCTATTTTGGCAAAAAAATCCTCAAGATGATTATTGAGCCTTGGTTATAGTCTAATTATTTAATAGTAATATAAAATTCTAATAAATTAGTCTAAATTAAGACTTTTAAATCATCTTTTAAAAAAATAACATCCTATCTATTATATTCAATATTGTTAAGTTGTAGCACTATAATCAATTATCATCTTGAGGATTTTTATACCAAAGTAGGTTATAAAAATATTTTAATTAAATTTTAAAAAAATCCTACTTCATCTTAAATATATTAAATATATAAGATTGTAATAAATATTTTAATTTATTTAATAGTTCTAAAAATAATAATATAAAAAAAATTTAAAATTTAAAATTTTATAAAAATCATTTAATATAATATTCTAGAATTTAAAAATAAAACTTGATTTCAAAGATGAAAAATTATTAATATTCTTTAATTTTCTATTTTTATCTTATTTATATATATCTTGATATATAACTTCACCTCAAAGTAACTTTATTGATATTATTTGCATGAGATAATCTTTGATCTTTTATTGATGCATTAATTTTGATTTGTGTAAATAATATTATTAAAATTTATTTATCTTTATTGATGCATTTATTAAATTAGATTTTTTTTTAAGGATAATTAATCTTTTTATTATGTTGAATTATTTTATGTATTTTTATTTAATTCATATATTAAGAATTTAATCACTTATTTATTTAATTTTGATTATAATCATAATCTAAGTTAATTTATAATACTTATTTTAAAATTTATGATTAATGATAGGATTTTAAGAAAAAATTATAAAAATTAGATAGATTTGCATATTATATACGAGCTCTAAGTAAAATCTAACCAAATTTGTTTAGAAAATTGCTGGATAAAGACCTCTCTTTTTCTACAAGGATACTCCTCTATCTCTTCTAATGCCACACCAATAATACTCTATTACTATAAGTTTTTCAACAAAGTGGACATTGGTGATGTTAAAAGGTATAAAAATAATAACAACCTATAACATAGGAATATCACCAATACAAAAGCTAAACAAAGTAAATGAATAAAAGAGAATATCTATGTAGCGGTTTTGCTAGGTGGACATCATCTCTTTTACTTTTTGTTACTATGAGTTTTGTTTGCTTTGATTAGCTTTTGTATCAATACTGTTTATATGTTGTAGGTTGTTATTCTTTGTTGTTGCTATATTATTTTGCCTCATTGGTGTTTAACTTATTAAAAAGTTGTAACAATGATATATTATTGGTATAGCACAAAAAAGGTGTCTACACAATAAAAGAGAAGTGTCCACATAATAAAAAAATAAGTGTCTACATAATAAAAAGAGAGTGTCCATCTAATGGTTTTTTTTTATTTAATGAATAATTATAAATATTCTTAAATATTATTATCTAATTATTTAAATAAAGAATTTATTTTTATATTTTTTAAAAATAATTAATTAATCTTTAAAATTCAATTTTTAATTAGATTTTTTTAATTTTTAATTTTTTTTATTAATTTTAAATTTTAAAGATAGCATAAAAGTATTTTAGAGAATAATAAATATAATTTTAATTAAACATCTATAAGAAAAAAAAAAGTAAAAATTTGATATAAAAAAATTATTAATAAAAATCTATTAAAAAAATAATCACAATTATTTAAAAAGAAGTAATAGTTAAAAAAATCTATATATTTAGTGACATAGATTCTATATTAATATATATATTAGAAGCTTTTATATATATATATATATATATATATATATATATATATATTAAAGTAAGTTTTAAAATTTTATCATATTTTAAATTTTTTTCCTTAAATTTTAGATAGTTTGTATAATTTACATTAATATAATCTTTAAAAAAAAACTAATTATTTTTATAATAAATATTAAAGATATGAATTTAGAAAAATATAGAAAAAATAATATATTCTTAGGAAAATAAAATCAAATCAAATAATCAAAAAATCAAATAAGATATATAATTTTATGATAGAAATAAATTAAAGTGGCTACAAAAAAATACCAAGAAATTAGAAAGTCTTGAATTAAGACTTGAATATAAGAAAGATATTGATAGATGGATTTAATCATATATTTATATAGAGTAACTATTAAGAAGGCATTGTAGAAGTTTTTTAAAGACTACAAGGCTTTTAAACTAGGCATCCAAGTTATAAATTACTTCTATAGTAATTTTTTATGAATATTTAATTTTTAAAAGTTTTTTTAATTATTATATAATATATTTAAATAAGTCTTTAGATTTAATCTATTTTTAAGAAGCTTCTTTAATTTTTATTAAAGAATATATTATCTATTTTTTTTATATATTATTATGTGGTGTGATTTTTAATTTAAAAATAGATTAAATACTTAGCTATAAAAAATTTATTTATAACTTATTAGCTAAATTTTGATAAATAATTTATCCTGAAAAAGAAGTGCAAATAAATATAATAATATTAAAATAAAATAAAAATTATACTAATAAGAACTTCTTATATTTAAGTAGGTTTATACATAAGATTATTTTATAGAATCTAAAAAATCCTTAATACCTTTTTTTATACCAAATCATAATTAACTAATTGTTAATAAGTTAGATTCTTAATAACTTCAAAAAAAATCTATAATCTCTTTTTAAAACCTCATTTTTATATCAAAAATATTATTATAATTCTTTATATCCATCTTTTCACCTCCATAAAGACATGGCTTCTAAAAATCCCTTTAGTTTGCACAAAATACTCAAATTAAAATAAAATAATTCAATATCTTATTCACCTACAAATGATTTATTTCTTCTTGAAATTTAAGATCCAATAATTCTTAATACAGTTGTTCAATTTTTGTCAAATTTGTTAAAAGTGTAGTTTATATCTTTAAGCTTTATTACAAGAAAATTCAACTATATATTTACTTTTAATTGTCTGATATCTAAAAAAATCCTAGCAAGTGTAAAAAATTTTAGTTTATAGACTATTAAAAAAACACATGAGGCAAAACACAAATAAGCAGAAATCATCAAGGTTGCAATCAAAAAAAGTGTAGAATGAGATACCTCTTACTTCCAACATCCATTACTTATAGTTGGTGGTTGCTACTTTTAACAATAACATCCATCCTTTGACTTTTACATTCATCAAAGGATATATCAAGTATATCCTTTAATATCTTATCTTCTATAAAGATACGTCTTTAGCATATTTAATATGCCCATAGGATCCTTTGGCATCTCACCTACTTTAAATATATCCTATAGTATATATTTTATATTCTTAGCTAATCTTTGGATATTTCTTAGGATATCTTTTATCCTTTTGACCTTGTTTTTTAGTCCTTGGCCTCGTTCCTTATACATAGGATGGCCTTTCCACTTATCAAGAAACAATCCTTTGACCATTAGTAACCTACCTAAGGTAATAACTTTTATTTGATAATTTATTTTATTTTTATTATTATCTATTTATTTCAACACTCCTACTTTTCTATTGGTCAAAGTCTTTCAAACCTAATATCTTTGTTAATATTTGATGCCTATCCTTCATTAATGTTGTTGTCAATAAATTGGTAAGCATGTCTTTTGTAGCATAATATTTCATATTAATCACTCTCATTTCAATCTTCTTTCTTATAAAGCGATATTGAATATCAATATGTTTGGTTCTTGAATGAAATTTTGGATTTTTTATAAAAATAAGGCATCTTAAATTGTCACATTTCATTGGAGTTGTTTCTAATTATATAAGTTCAATGTCTTCTAAAACTTATCTTAACCAAATTACTTTCATTGCTCCATAACTTGCTACCATGTATTCCGCCTCTATTGTAGACCTTGCAATTATGAGTTACTTCTTGCAATTCCATGAAATTGCTCTCTTTCCAATAAAGAACAAATATCTTATTGTTGACCTTCTATCTTTTGTCCACTCTACATCACAATAACCATGCAAAGCAATATTATCACCTCCAAAATATAATTTAAAGTCTAGTATGCCTTTTAAGTATCTCACAATCTTCTTGATGGTTGTCCAATAGATTGATCTGGTTTTTGACATGTGTTGACTTACAACACTTATTGCATATGCAAGATCCATCTTTATGCCAACCATTGCATACATGAGTGAGTCTATTACTATCTTGTATAGAACACCTTGCATTTCACCTTCAATTCTAACAAATTCCTCATCCATTAGCTTCATCAACTTCAAATTAATCTCCAAAGATGTTCCAATAGGTTTACAATCCTCCATGTTGAATCATTTTAATACTCATTCAATGTACTTTCTATGGCTCATTGTGATGGTCTTTTTAGCACAATCTCTTATAAATTCTATTCTTAAATAATAATAAAGTTCTTCCAAATCACTCATCTCATATTCTTTTATTAATTTTATCTTCAACCAATCCATCATCTTCAAAGTATTAGTTAAGATGATTAAATTATTAATATAAAATATAACAATCATCAAGAATTCTTTTTACTACATCACATACATAAATGATTAGCGCCACTTTTTACAAATTCTTTATTCATAAAAAATATTTTAAATTATTGCTACCATGTCTTTGGTAATTGTTTGAATCTATATAAGGATTTCTTCAACTTATAAATAAGATATTACTTGCTTTCTTTAAAAAATCCTTGAGGTTGATCCATATAAATGTCTTCTTCCAACTCTCCATTTAAGAAAGCTGTCTTCACATCCATTTGATGTATCTCTAAATCCATTGTTGTTCCAATTGCCACAATGATTCTAATAGCGGTAAATTTTGCCATAGAAGCAAATGTCTCATTAAAATTAATACCAACAACTTGTGAATATCTTTTGGCAGCTAATCTTGCCTTATATCTCACAATATTATCTATTACATCCTTCTTGATTCTAAACACCTACTTAAAACTAATAGATGATCGATTTGATAGAAGTTAAATCAAGTTCCATTTTCCATTTTCTATGAGAGATTTGTACTATTCTTCTATGGCCTTCTCCTACTTCAATGCATGTGTGGACTTCATTGTATCATATAAAATCAATGGATCAGCAAAGAGTGCAACATTGGCATATTCTTCACTTACTTGAAAAAAGATGTGGTTATTCTATCATTTACCAAGTGATTTTCTTTTTTTTATAGGATATCTCCTTTTATTTGAAGAAGATTTTTCTTGATGCACTCCATGGCCTCTTCCAACCTTTTTTTTTTAAAGCTTGTCTCTTGTCATTCAAATGTTGATACTTCTCATCACCATCATCATCTTCAACTTTTTCATTTTTTTCATTGTTGATCTTATCAATTATATATACTTTTTTCTTTATCTTTTTTGGTTCTTCATCTTGATTCATATTTCTATCATTTTCATTGTCTTCTTTTTCTTCTTTTGCTGAAATTAAAGATGTGTCTACAAACACACCATTATTCATATTTAGACACATCTCCAAGTGCTTGTAAGTACTCTTATACTCCAAAAATTCAACATCACAACTTTTGATGATCTTCTTGGTATTCAAACTCATTAGCCTATATGCCATGGTACCTTCATAATATCTAAGAAACACATGTTTTGTACCTTTTGCATCAAGTTTGAATTTCATACAATCTGATATCTTTGCATAAGCAATGCATTCAAAAGTCCTCATGCATGAAACACAAGATTTTCTTTTACTTTAAGTTTCTTATAGAATCATTGATATGAGTGCATTTGTAAGACACCTATTCCTTATATATATTGCATTTACCACAACTT
Source organism: Physcomitrellopsis africana (assembly GCA_036785485.1). Taxonomy (NCBI): domain Eukaryota; kingdom Viridiplantae; phylum Streptophyta; class Bryopsida; order Funariales; family Funariaceae; genus Physcomitrellopsis; species Physcomitrellopsis africana. The sequence goes on along the minus strand of JAWRVF010000382.1, from coordinate 107,763 downwards.
CTGTCCAAATTTCATGCCTAAAATTTTGAGTATGAAGTATATTCCTTTTCATCTCCATAATAGTTTAATTTGCTCTTTCAACAACTTTATTTTGTTGTAGAGTGTAAGAAGTAGAGATTTATCTTGCAATATCTTGAATCTTCAAATATTCACTAAAATGCTTTGATAAATATTCACCTCCATTGTCTATATGCAATACCTTGATCTTGCACTCACATTGCTTTTCTACAAGTGCCTTTAACTCCTTAAATCTTAAAAAATACTCACTCTTGGCTTTGAGGATGAAAATCCATACTTTTTTTGAAAAGTCATCAATAAATATGACAAAATATCTTATTTTTTCTATTAATAGATTCTTCATAGATCCACAAATATCCAAATATATAATCTCCAACAACTTATTTGATTATTGTCATGTAATAATACAGCCATTAGATGAAAGAGGAAAGAAATGATTATATTATATAGAAGCTCAAATGAGAATATTTTAGGAAATTATCTTTAAATTATAGATAATAGACAAGAAAGTAATAAAAATTAAAAAGTGCTAATACTATCTTTTTGTAGAAGAGGCTTCTATTTACTTTGTATGGCCATAAATAAGACAAAACAAAGTAGATTAGAAAAATAAATAATATAGGTATGTTTAGGGAGGAGTTGAGAATAGATTTTAGGAAGTTTTATCTCAAAATTTTTAGAGTTGATACCCAGAGACGACCAATTGTGAACCTAAATCAAAATGAGACACTGAAGAATAAAACCGCATGCCTATGATGGATCAGGGATTCTTTTGTAGATTAGAAAGTTAGATTAGTGAGTAAACTTAAAAAAATTAGTTTGATTGTTGATTTTCTATGATTTGGATAGAATTCGGTTTTGTAAGAGCTTTGCAAAGTCAAAGTTGTATTGGATGACTCTAGATTTTGTAAAGTAAAGAGGAATTTATAAATTTGAGCATTTTGTGATTTTTATGATGGATCTATAAGTGAGTAATTGAGGATTTGTGATTGTAGTTGTAATTAATATATATTATAAGTTTGAGCTTAATCAAATAATTCAATTAAAAGTTATTGAACTTGAAGTGGGTTAAGATCTTTGAAGTTGGGATTTGAGGATTAGTGAGGATTTCTCAAATATTTAGTAATCTACTAATTAGATTGTAGTGAGAATTATTTGTATGGATAGTAGACTTGATTTTATATTAGTATTTGAATTTTGAGAGCAGTTGAATAGTGCAAAAGGAAGGTATTTGTGCTATAAATTTGACATCAAGGTTGGAGAAAGAAGGTGGCTTATACCTAAGTAGAAATTAGAGCTTAATTTCTATCTAATAAGTTGGATCTCCTTCAAATTTTTTGTGCATGTTGTCAACTTAATTATTAAAAGGGATACAAAATTTAGACTAAGATCAATGTTTAGATCATCAGCCATTGTGATTTCAATCTACTGAAAGATTTAATTATGATTTGTTAAAATTTGTTAGGATTTCATTAGGATTTGGTTATGATTTGTTAGGATTTGATTAGGATTTATTAAGATTTATTTAGGATTTTATTAGGATTTGATTAGGATTTGATTAAGATTTAGATAGGATTTGATTAGGATTTGATTAAGATTTAGATAGAATTTGATTAAGATTTAATTAAGATCTTATTAAAATTTGATTAAAATTTGATTAGAATTTGATTAAATTTTGATTAGAATTTTATTTGGATTTGAATAAGATTTTATTAGAAATTGAATAGGATTTGATTAGGATTTGATTAAGATTTGAATAAGATTTGATTAGAATTTGAATAGGATTTTATTAGGATTTTATTAGGATTTGACTAAGATTGGATTAGGATTTGATTAAGATTGATTATAATTTCTATTTTTTAATATTTAAAAATATATATATTTTAATATTTTTTTTAATTTATATTAATATTTTTTAAAGATTTCTTTATTATTTTATTATAACTTCTTTAGAAATACTTTAGGATTTTTTTTGTGTTCTTCTATGATTAATTAAAAATCTAATTGAACTTTTTGACAATTGAAGCATATTTATTAGTCTTTAATTGTAAGTTTTATATAATTCTATAATAGATATTAAGACTTGTTGTTGTTATCTTTTTTTAATCTTCTACAGCCAAGTGTCCAGCACATTTTCAAACAAGACTTCACAACATACAATAACGTGTTGCAATTCCACTTGGAAATGAAGCTTTTTATTGTTTGCCTTGAATACAACCTTCAAAAGCAAGAATTGTAGTATTATTGCATGATTGACCAAGATCTAAGCCACTTACTATAGATTGAAGTTCCTTCATATTTTTGGCATTTAAATTACCAAGGTGTCAATGCCAAATACCAAACTTGTCTTGATCTTGTGGAAATTCAGCAAATGCGGCCACTTCAATTCCATTCACCTTCTTATAATTGATGAAGTAGAGATTGCCATCTCTAAAGCCTTTCAAAATATCATCTCCATCCAATGTCTTTATAAAGCATCCATTTATATCAAATTGCACCTTACAACCATGTGAAACAAGTTTGCTCTTTAAAAGAAGGTTCTTCTTTATCTTTGGTACATATAAGACTTCGTTCAATCTAAACCTTTTGATTTGATTCTTCACAACAATCTCCACTAAAATGGAGCCAATTCCAATGGCTTGCACCATGCCATTGTCTCCTAACCAAACTTTTGTTGTTGAAATAGCCTTATAAATATCAAATAAATATTTATATAGAATCATATATTTGGTAGCACTCAAATCACATGGTGGCCATAAAGATGCCTTCACTTGCCATGAATGCATAATCATCTCTTTCAACTTCATCAAAATCATTGTTAGCATTCTCTCTATCTTTTTTTTTAGCCTTATAGCAATTTTGTGTAAAATGATATGGTTTTCCACAAATGAAGCAAGTTCTCACATTACTTCTTACATTGTCACGTTGGTTGGAATAGATACTTTTGTCTTGTCTTGAAAAAATAGCCAAATCTTTATTTTGATGCTCTTTTTCTTTTTTTTAGTTATTTCATACACAAGTCTTAATGTCACATATTCCATTCTAAACTCCTTCAACTTGATAGACTCTAATATTAAAATAAGGTAGTTGTAGGATTTGACAAGGTTCATGAGTAAGGTCATGACAATATCACCATCTTTTTAAAACTTGTCAATAATTGCTAGTTGGTTTGCAAGGGCCTTTACCTTATGAGCTATGAAGTCTTCACCTTCTTTCATCTCACAAGTAAAGAATTTTTTCTTTGTGAAGAAGATGTTGGATAAGTTTTTACTCTCATATATATTACTAAGAGTCTTCCATGCTTCCGCTGGTCCTTTACAATCAATAATGTGAAAAAAATTGGCTTCATTCAAATTAGTGGCAATCATGCTAAAAGCCTTCTTTTCATGTCTTTTAAAGTTCTTTTGCTTTTTAAGGCTTGCACCTATACTTGGAGGATCTTCACTTTCATCTGTAATATCCCAAAGATCCAAAGACGCTAACTAAAGGTCCATTTTGACCTTCCAATGGTAGAAATTGTTGCTTCTAAATTTCTCAATCACTCTCAAACCTTCACCCTCACTAGAAGCTATGTCTAATGAATAGTATATTAAAAAATATTATGAAAAAGAGTCTTTATGTACTTAAAATTATTAAAATAAATTTGCACTAACAGAATCTTAAAATATCCTCTTATAAATAAAAGAATGGTTTTTCATTCAAAACACTTTTAATTCAACTTTTAAAGCTTTTCACAAGTATGTGCACTCTCATGAACCTCACAATCAAGTTCTTTCAATCTTCCAAATCATTTTCTTATGAAACACATAAAATAAATGAAACAACTTTACTAATACAAAAAGACATTATCAAGGTTATTCTATAAAGTCTTAAACTTACAAACCAAGGAGTTAAGAATCCATAAAGCAATATTAGAGATCTATAAGCTCAAAATAAAACCTCCTTATACCAAAATCCTAACATCAACAAATACCATAAGATCTATTTTACATAAAAGTAAGAACAAAAAAATCACTTCAACTTACTTGAATAGCACAATAAAGTGTGTATGGGTCCATAACCTATTGAAAAAACTTATGAGACAAAATACAAGCAAAAATCAACAAGATTGCAATTAAAAAAACAGTGTGGAATGAGATACTTCTTACTTCCAATACCCATTACTTATAGGTGGTGGTTGTTGCCCTTAACGACAACATCTATCCTTTGACTTTTACATTCATCAAAAAAAATATCAAATATATCCTTTAATATCTTATTTTCTATAAAGATATGTCTTTAACATATCCAATATGTCCATAGGATCTTTTGGCATCTCACCTACCTTAAGTATATCTTATGGCATATGTTTTATATTCTTACGTAGTCTTTGGATATTTTTTAAAATATCCTTTATTCTCTTGTCTTTGTCTCTTGGCCCTTAGCCTGGTCTCTTATGCACATGATGGCCTTTCTACTTATCAAGAGACAACCCTTTGACCATTAACAACCTACCTAAGATAATATCTTTTACTTAATAATTTATTATAATTTTATTATTATCTATTTATTTCAACATAGACATCCAAATACTATTTTATTATATTTCAAAAATCCAAAATTTTAATGCCACAAAATATTTGTATATAGCTTTTTAACATGAAAATACATACTTTTAAAATTTTTGAGCTAAAATCTTATCAAATTGCTTAAGATATAGCTCAAAATACAACTACCAATTAAACAAGTTACTTATTGCCTTTAGATTGCAAAAGCTAACTTCAACTCTGAATATTTCTTTTATCTCACCTTAAAACTCATCAAGCTATATCTATAAAATATAGCTAAAAATATGCTCTCTCCAGTCCCAATTGTCAATCCTTTATTGATTTTTGTACATGTGAGTTATATTCTAAAGAGTGATAATAGATACAAAATTGACACCTTGACTATGAGTGCCTATATTTCATTTATAAAAACTCCAAATCACTCAATTTTTTATGAAAATCGTAGCCAAAAACCTAAACTTGTTGATCTTAGCCTTTGATGTTAAATACCCTTGAAAATATATAAAGATCATTATCAACATAAAATCAACCTCAAAATTCACTATCAAAAAAGAAAATGAGATTGTACAATCCTTAATAGTAGACCTTTTAAACAAACTCTTTTCAAAAGAATAATCAAATCATATTTTGTAACCAATAAAAATCCATTAATATAGCTCTTATTCAATTGCATAATAAATTTTATATATATATATATATATATATATATATATATATATATATTTATATATATTTATATATATTCATTATTTTCACATGATAACTAGATTTTATATATTTAAATAACTAAAATTATGTTTTCAAATCAAATTTTAAATACCATGGCTAAAAGCATGTTGTCATATTATAATTTGTCTATAAATTTTTATCTTACTGAAACAAAATTTGAAAATAAATTCTAAAAATATTTTAAAAAGATTTGATTTTTGAACTTATTGATTTTTTTATACTATTTTATTGTTATTAATTGGTCCTTGGTTTGGATGAATATAATTAATAAAAAAATAAAAAATAAAAAAAAAGTTTATTAAAAAGATTTTAAAATTATTTATATATATACTCATTATATCATATTCATAGAAATCATCAAGATATTATAATTAATTTTAATATTTCTTAGAGTCAAAAATATCTTCAACTTCAAACTATTAATTGCTATCTATTTCAATTAGAAGTGGTGGTAATTATTTTATTCTTAATATATTGACTATGTTATGAAACTTAATTTTAAAAAAACATAAAAAATAAAGTAAATCTTTATTGATTGTCACAATTGCAACTAATATTTAATTAAATTGATTTTTTTATGATAATAAATGGTTTAAATCTTTAATAATCTAATTTGTCACAAAGTCAATTAATTTTGATGTTATAACAAAGTAATTATATTATTTTACCAACTTTAAATAAAAATTATATATATATATATATATATATATATATATATATATATTTTAATATTTTCTAATTATATTATTATTTATGCATGAAATTTTAATAATTTAATTGATAAAATATTAATTTTTAAATTATTTTCTTTTGGAATATCAAATATATCAAAATATAGATAATAACCATAATTAAATAAAGAAATCTTAAAAAATTGAGTAGATAATTATATTATATTATATGATTATATTAGTTTTTTATTAATTACTACAGAATTAACTAATTAATTTGATGATATTCAATAATATATTATAAATATTATTCTAATGTTTAGTTCACATGTTTTAATTGTCCAATATTTTTAAGATAAAAAACTAAAAAAAAAACTTGATATCCACCTTTAATATTTGAAAGACTATTCTTTAAAACTTTAACACAAACTAAAGCTTTAATTACATATATTATTAGTTGAAAGTCAATGATATCAATAAAGATCATTAAAGAAGTACTTGATTATTTTATAATAAATTATAATTTTTTTTACAAGATACAAAATAATCTAACTTGATTAGAAAATCTGCTATTATAAAAAAAAGTTAATTAAAAAACCAAGATTAGAAGATTTATAATTAAATATATTAAAATATATAGCTATAATATTTTTTGAATGGATAAATATTGAAAAAATCTATATTCTTAATAATATGGATTTTTTACTCAAATTTAAATATTATTATAAGTTTTCAAAATACTTCTTTACTTTTATTATTTTAATAATTTTTTATACTTGATGCTATTAAAACTCTTGTAGATAAATTCTAAGGTTTTATTTTATATAAGATATCACATTGCTTAAAACTTATGATGCCCTTAAATAGTATAAAATTATAATAATATGCCATCAAATGTAAAATTTGACATGTCTATTTGTATAATGATAAATAAAATAAAATAAAAACTTTAAATAATTTAAAAGGTATAAAAGAAAAAGTTTTAATAAAAGTCATTTCTAAACCTTAGAATGTTATTTTGTCATCTTTATTCTACTCTAGTTAATCTTTATAAATTAAACATGTGAATAAAGCAATAACTTCAAAGAAATTTTTAAAAATATCTAATATTTATTTATAAGTTTTAAAAAAGTAATAGAATTTTTACAAAAAAATTTAAAATTTGCCAATCTATAATACTTTATATCTTCTCAAAATCTATCTACAAGTAAAAATTTAAAATAATGCATTCCAAAAATTCTACTTAAATTTTGTAAAATAATAATTTTTCTTTTTAGCAATTAATCTTAAATCTCTTGATTTTTTAATATAAAAAATATATTATATAAATTTTATTTGTTTAAAAATAGATAGAAAATATTTTTTATAAATATATAAAAAAAATATTTAAAATTTTATAAAATTTATTTATCAAAATTAAGAAAATAGCAACAAAATATATAAATTAAAAAATATGAAATATTCAAAATGATTATATCTAGTTCAAAAAGAAATATTTTATTTATTCTATTTTTAATATTTAATAAATATTCTCTTTATAGATCTATTTTTATATAAATCTTAGCTTTATTTAATTAGCCAAGTAATCTTGATATCATAGATAAATGATTATAATTATTTATGGTCAATATTTTAAGCCCGCAATAATTAAGATACATTTATTAGGATTTTATAAAAAAAATAATGGTTATATCTTTAAAAGAATATATATACCAAATAAAATTTTGTTAATAAATTTATTATATAATAATTTAAAATTATATTATATATATATATATATATATATATATATATATATATAATTTAAATTAATAAAAGTAAATAAAAATCAATAGTAGTAGATAAAAATAAATTAGATAGACAAATGTCTTTCCTAAAAAATATCAAAAAGCTTTCTATATACCAATTAGATCTTTAGATTCTTTTAAACATATTATGTTTCTACAAATGTTTCTTATAAAAGCTTTTTACTTTAAAAAGGTCAATGTAGAAGAACTTACAATATTGATAATTTGCCCAAAAGCCTTATAAATCTTAGGAAGCTTCTACTTGGCATTTTGATATGCTAGTATATATAGAGTTAAGATTGATATCATCCTCAATCCTATTAATGCCTTTCTTGTATTATAATTTTATTTCAAGACTCTCTAAATTTTTTATGTTTAACAGTAAATACTTTGGTTTTTTTTACTTCATAATTATAATTTTTTTCTTACTTCATTTCTTCATTCTTAGTGGTATATAAATGTATTATCTTTTTAAAAGTCAATCTAGATTTATGTCTTTGATATTAAGTTAGTTCAAATGGTAGTTAAATTTGATCTAGAAGGTCAATTATTAAATCATAAGAACAATGTTTGAACAAAATTTTGGCATTTTTTTCTCAAATATATTTTTACATTCATTATAATTTCAAAATTTTATTACAAGGTCTACATGAATGAAGGCTTGATATTATACAAATTCCTTTTTATTTTTTATTTTTTTAGTTTTTAGGTCATATAATTATTTTTGCTCTAAGAACCAAATGTTAAATTTTCTAGATTTAAGACATATTTTTTGTTTTGGTATTTTTAAAATTTAATCAAGAAAAAATTCAAGACTAAAAGATATAAAAGTTATCTAAAGATTATTTTTTTCAAACTAAGATCAAAATAAAAGGTGGTTTTTGGATTCTAGAAATATATACTAAACAATAAGAAATATATTTAGAAGATAATATATGATATTTAAAAGATGATAATGTATAAAAATCCAATCATATATTTCCTATTTTACCAAAATAAGCTTTTTTTTAATACATTATCTACTTTTAGAATTATAATCTTAATTTTAAAGTTTTTTTTCTTTTTTAAATAAGATTATATAATATATTCTAATTTTTTGTAATAAAAGTACAAACCTTCTTATAAACTTCAATTTTTTCCTTATGTTTTAATACATTTAAATTGCATAATATAAATCTAGATGTCTTCTATAATCAAATAAATTTTAATTTTATATAATTACTTTTAGAAATTTATTAAAATATTAAGATGTAATTATATAATTTTTTAAATTAAAATTTAAAATTTTAATTATTATATTTGATAGAAAAATTAATTATTTAACTTAATTTTTAAAAATCATCAAAGTTGAATAATAATTTATTCACATTATATTCTAATATATAAAAAAAAAATCAATTGATAAGTACAATACTATTTCACATAATATCAATTTCTAATTTTTAAATTTTTTATTCATAAATAGACCTAGATTGATTTATTTTATTAAAAAATCTTAATTTTATTTATCAAAGTATAAATTATATTATATTTTCTATCTATAGATAAATAATTTATTAAAAATAAGTCCAAATTATCTAATATTGGATCTTATTTTCTAAAAATTTAACAAACTTAGAAATCAGAAATAAATTCAACAAAGTTATAATAAATTTGATATAAGTTCATCAAATTAGATAACTAAGAAATTAAAGATTAATAGCAAGTTTTATATGATTGATAAATTTTTAAAACTAAGATCTAATACCATCAATTTTAAGAGGAGAATTTTGGGCTTCAATAAATGCAATTATGTTTGCATAAATTACCTAAACAATTATATTTGTTAAAAAATACTTGCCATCTATATGTCTTCTTGATTAGTTATTCTTAGCATTGGTTGATATGGTAAACAAATTTGATGTATAACTAGTATTAGTTATCTTAATTATTTATACATTTCTATTATATAATTTTTATTTCAACTAATTATAAATATAATAATTTTAAAAAATCTATACAAAAAATAAATAAATTTAATTTATTTATATATATTTATATTTATTATTAGTTATTTCTATTTAGTTAAGTACTATATATATAGATAAAAATTAATTTGACTTAATATGTGATCTTAAAAAATTAACACGAAGAAAGATCATCTTTATTATTTTAGCTATTAATATTATTAAATATAATTAATTATATATAATAAATTAGAATAAAAATATTTTAAACAAAGAATATTTTTATAAAATTTAAATTTAAATTTAGATATATGTTAATATCTAAAATATAATAATTTTAATAATTTAGAAAATAAAGTCAAGATATAGTCTATATCTTCTAACTATAAGTACTTTTAAGCATGCCATTTGGCTATGATGACTTATTTTTAGAAGTTTTTTAAATATTTTTAAGAATATATTATTTATTTGACCATTGAAAAAAAATTAATTTTAAAATCTATTATTTCTTATAACAAACTCATATAGTATTAAAAAATAATCACATTAAATAAAAATAAATAAATTTTAAAATAAGAATATAAAAAATAATAATTCTACTTATAACCAAAAAAAAAATTTGAAACTAGTAAAATCTAAAAGAATCACATTCAATTATATAATTATTTTAGTTTTAATTTTTAATATATATACTAAACTAAAACTCTACACAAACAAAAATATTTTGTAGATCCATTTAAAAGTATTGATGAGTTAATAAACTAAATGCTATTTAATTTTATAATGTATTAATTAGATAGTTGTATGTATATATATATATATATATACACTTATAGTATCTAGTAATAAATCTTCAAATAGTTTTTATTTTTTATTTTTTATTTATTTTATCAAATTTATAATAGTATAATTTATAAATTTGATAATTCCAAAAAACAAGAGCGGAAATTCACAAATAAGAATTTGAAAAAAAAAATATAAATTAAAAATAAAAGTAAACAAATAAAATAAATATACCTTTCTGTTAAAATATTTTTTAAAAAAGTGCATTTCAAAAATATATAATTTAGCAATCATATACATATAAATACATTAGTATAGTACAACATTCCATTACATGATGTACAAACCATAAAACTAAACACAATATTTTGACTCTTACAAATTTTTTGACAAAGTCATAGAACAAAAAGATTTACATCAAAAACTCTACTCTAATTAACATCTACATTCCACCAAAGTGAGTAACAACGTGAGTTGAATGAAGTCAATTCCTCATTGCATTCCCTAAACCAACATTTCACAACTTCAACACTAAATGCAGGGAACTGTTCATGCATGCAAAACTAAGGTCATGGCACAAAATTGCTATTTCTTGTGTGTGTGGGTGAGAGAAGAAGAGAGTGTTTCAGAGGGTCCGGGATTTTTGTGTGTATTTTTTTCCCTATATTTTCTGTGTTCTCCAGTTTGTCGGTTTGTTGATGAGCCACTGATTGCTCAAGCTCCAGTGCGATGATGCATTGCTCGCCATGCGGAGTGCACGACGACAGAGCCCCGCATGAGTAGCACAGTGAGCGGGGGGGACGGGTGAGTGAGCGACCGAGATGGCCAGAGAGCCAGCCAGTCGCAACAGAGGCAAGTAAATTGTGACAGTAGATTCCAAGGTGGGGACACAACCGGGGCGGAAATCACAAAGCGACAGTACTCCGTGCGACGGGGCGGAATGTCTACGCGCCGCGTGATTGGAAGCAACAATTCTCGAAGATGGGGAAGAGTACTACGGCATTGGTTAAGTGGACGAGGGGTGGGAAAAAGTCTGCAGGTTGGCGGGGCGTGCGATGCTCGACGTCCTCCCTCCCCCAGCAGGAGCGGAGCGAGTGGAGCTCGCAGCAGGACCGCAAAAGGCCCTACTGGTGGAGCCAACAACACCGAGAAAGCGCTCTCGGACTAGAGAATCTCGAATGGCCGGAACCGCGTCTTGTGCCTGAGTTGGCGGCGTCGATGTAGTCCCCGCCCTGACTAAATGCGGCTCCTCCTGGCCCTTATGACAGATCTGGGCCTGCTTGCGGCTGATGCCAGGGGTCCGAACCTCTGCCCGACGGTGCCTACTTCCCTGAACTCGGCGACAAAGGATAGCTGTGCAGCCTTTGCAGTGGCGCTGGAGGCCCCCTTTGGCAGGCACGCAAGGTTTTCATGGCCTCACGACCGCAGCAACGATAACCACGAAGACGACGACGTCAGATACAATTTGTCTTCATGCTCTTCTTTCTGCATCTCCTGCTGCCTCCGCTTCTTCTTCTTCTTCGCCATCGCACTCATCCTCTGCGACCCCCTCGCCGTCCAATTCCGTATGCTCAAGGCTTTTCCTGCTCGATCTTTTGCGGTACCGGTACTTGTGGCCCGCTTTCACTTGCGCTTGAGGTTGACTCCTTCCCCATGTGCTTTCCAATAAATGAGATGCTTCTGTTCATTATCAAGCTGTTTGACAGATAAAATGTATATGTACGTATGTATGTCGTATATTTATCTGTATGTTTGTATGTATTTTCCTCCGAAATCGGGTTGCATGCATGATTGATTTTAATCTGAATATGTAGTAAAATAAATCATAATTTATAAATTCTTTACTATATATATAATGTACTTAGTGAGAGAAATAAAAAAATGACATATTAATGCTTGAATTGAATGTATGTCTGGTAATCACAATCAACGTCTGACTTTCAGAGTTCATTAAAAACATTAAATAAATATAAAATATATGTAGAGAGAGATTTTGTATTCAACAAAGAATCAAAGGAGGCCAATCCACTCAAGAAATCTAAGAGTTATTTTCTTGAACACTAACTGATCTCAATAAAGACAGAATCTTTTTATAGAAATCATAAAATTTAAAAATGAAAACAAAAATGTAAAGGATTTGTAATTAATTTGTAATTAGAATTTATTATTTTTTAAATCAAAAATTTAAAATTATCTAATATTACAAAATAAGTAATAATTATGAAGTTATATTATATTTTTTTATAAATCAATTAAAATAATATTTTTTGATATCATATCATTTACAAAACAATTATTTTGCAAGTTTGTTACAAAAGAATCAACAAAAGAATTCATAAACCTATACATAGTTTCTAAAAAGAAAAAATATATATTCTTAGGAATAAATTTTATACAAACAAAGGTTTATTTAAAACAAATAATGTCACAATTGTATATATATATATATATATATATATATAATTATATACCTAAATACAAAAAATAAATTTTATTTTGATATTTAAATCTAAAATTGGTTTCCAATAGTCCAAGATAGAAGTAAATAAATCTTAAAATTGATGGATTTTGATTTTTTTAAATATTTGTTGAATTTTCAAGATGATTTATATTTAAAATTAATACATTGGTCTTAGTGTAATAAATAAATATTTTTTAGTAAATCCTAAATAAATATATTTTGGTAATGACTATTTTGGTAATGACTATTTGATTAAATGGCACATAAATTCAAATCACTTTATTTTCACTATTTATATAAACTAATGCTAAATTATTATATTATGAAGATATTATTTTAAGGTAATAATTATGGACATTTACATGAATGAATATGCTCATTTTTAGCATTATAGATTATAAATTATATTTTAAGAATTATTTTGATTTTCATTTCTCTAGCTATCTAGATCAGAACGTGTATATGAAAATAATTTGCATAAATATCATTTCCATAGAAAGAACGAAATTTGTATTTAAGAACCCAAGATGAAATGTTTGGGTGGAGGTTTTATTTAGGAAAGGGACATGTAGCTAAAAACTTGGTGAAAACTTATATTTACAATGATTGACTGAATTGAATGAAATACCAAACTCTGAATTATAAATGCATTTTGATTTTTTTGTTTTGAATGTATTGTAAGATTTTATTTTTTTTGTTTGTTGGCTCCTTCTTTTGCACAATAAATTCTTAAAAAGAAAATTCTGAATCTTTTAAATTATTTTTGTACCTCATCCATGCACAATTGAGCCAATGCTGACATTGGTACAATTTTTTTCTTCAAACCTGTTTGCATGTATCTACAAATAATATTAAATATTACAGATTCATTAATGTATGGATTTTACTTTTCATCCTCTATCAACCATACCATGTAATCATCACAAATTATTGGATTGTTATAAAACCTAATACATAAGTGTATTTTTAGTGATTTTTACTCAAACCTGTTTGCATGTATCTACAAATAATGAACAAAACATTAATATTTCTTGCATCGAAAAACATGTTTCATTTACCAAAAGGAAAAATTGTTGAATTGTTAAATACTTGTTTGAAAAATGTAACAAAATTTGACAAACAGTTTATTTTAGTAATTCACATACATACATTCATAATCAAATGTTGATCTTGTCTATCTTTGCATCATTTAACTTTTATAATAATGTAGCACTACACAGATGGTTAAGTGTTGACTTTGTACATATTTGTATCATTTAAATTCTGTCATTGTACAACAGTTCATGTGTGGAGAAGAGAAAGATCAAAAAATGGGGTTGTTCTAGGATTTGGTGGAAGGCATGGAAGGAATGCTGACGTCAAAGTCAGAGAGGAGCTTTTCTTCCACATCTTGCTTATGTGGACTTTATGGTGGTATCCCCTTTTGTGGTAGATAAAGTCTGCAATTGCAAAATGGAATCTAGTGGTGTGATCTCTTTGGGCACTTGCTGCTGATCAAAGCCATAGTGTGAATGTGCTCTCCACCTTTCCCAACAATGGGCAGCCAGGACAGCAACAAGAAAACAAAACCAAAAACAAAAATGAAAAATAATATGAATGAGTGAAAAAGATAGCAAATTAGATAAGAAATAATTTCAGGTGTATTATTAACCACCTAAGTACATGATTTGATGGCAGATTTACACCTCCACTTGTAAGACATAAACATAAAAAGAAAGAAAAAATAATCTCTTTCTGTAAGCATTCATCAGGATAATGTTAGTTTGATTCTTGTCAATTTCCATCCTTGTTTGTGTAATCATCTTGATTTGTGATTTGTTCAATTGCAAATTGCAAGATTTATATATGATACATGATCACCTTAATTTAATAAAATGTGTTAAATTTTCCATCATATGTATGTGAGATTTATCCCTCATCCAATCTATAAAACAACAGGTACATAAATTGTTTTACTGATTTTAAAATATAAATAAAGGTCATGGATAGTTGTGCATATTAACATTATCACTGACACACAAATTTTTGGATGCTGAGGGGTTATAAAGGAGGCTCACACCATCAAAAAGTGTCATACATATCCTCTCTGCTTCAACTTGTGAAAGCAGCATCTGATCACAAGGATGAAAAGTAGCTAGCATTTGATTAGTTGAAAGTAGTTACGGACAAACATGAGGCCCTCATGGCCTCTTCCACAATATTGCTCAAAAGCCACAACCATAAATCAGCAATTTGGAACTGCTCTATAACGATTCCAGGTGCCCAAATCAGGGGCACCCTTATTGCCCTGTGTCTCCAATCACACCTTATTCTCCCCAATATTTACAAATCCACATGTTGGCAAGTGGATCTAGTTTATTCCATGTTTTGCTCACACAAATGTGTTGTGGACAGAGCATCAGCAATATAATGAAAGTAAAAGAAAAAGTGGCTTCAAAGCGCAGGAAACAGCCAAGCCGTAGGCATTCAAATCATGGTTCCCCAACCCGGTTTCCCACAGTCTCTCACTGTTTGAGCTGATGTAACAGTGAGGTTTTTACTGATTTAAAAAACGAATGAAAGGGGGGCTGAAGGGTAATTCTACGAGGCAATAGTTACGTGTGGGGGGGGGGATATGCATGTCCAAGTGTGTGGAGTGTAGGGCTCCCCTCCACTAGTTCAATCAAAGTGGAGGGATATTCTCTGACCAGACAAGACACGGAGAATGAAAAGCAGGAATGAATGAGGGGGAGGGGGTACAGGAAACGCGTTCCCGGGACGGCTCAGTTCCCTCCCCCTGCTGGAACTTTGTTGGGCTACGATAAGGCAACTAGAGGCCTCAAAAATAGAATGCCAGCGATCCCGAGCGGAGAGGGCCAAGCGTACCCGGCCCGTGCTGCAGGAGCCCACTGCCTTTGAAAATATCGTACGACAACGACGGGGTGGGGTGACTTCGAGACAGGAAGCGTTGGAGGCGTCGCTCGTGAGGTTGAGACTCAAATCCGGGGTCTGCCCCCCCTCCCTCGATAAAAAATCTCTTGTTGGAGCGCATCCGACCCTACCGGGTCCGACCCGACCCGTTGTCTCTCCTTGTCAGGGAGGACCTCGCCCTTTCCGCTTGTGCCCTTCTCTCTGCTCAGAAGTGACTTCCTTCGCCATTGCTGTTGCCTCCGAGTCGCGGATCAGCCATCGCCCGCCCAGGGCCGCCTGCATTGTGTGGGACGGTGTTGGAGGAGGAGGCAGATGCGCGGGCGTTGGTGAAGTCGTCATCCGAGGATCTCCGGCAGCATTACCTCCATCTTTTGGAGTGGGCAGAGTACGTGTTTCTCCAGTTCTTTGTCATTGAGAGACGATGTGGTGGATCGTTCGCAGAGGCAGTATTGAAGGGAGGTGATTGGAGTTGAGGAGTGCACTGGTCGTGGCATTAGTCTTTTTTATATTTTGGTTTCATTGCAGTGGTCTGGTTTGGCTCGGTTTGAGCACGGTGTCTGGACAGGCGGTTTATTATTGGATACTGTTTCTATGTGGTTCCATTGCGGCTCGGAATGCTATAGGTTCGGCAGGGGACTGCTGATTTTATGTCGGAGGCATTGGCATTGAGGAGAGCAGGGGAGACTCAGGCGTGCGGCGCCCCGACTGCCGCAGAGCGTCTGTGTATGACGAGGTTGTTGTGAAGCGGCTTTTAAAATGGTATTCGCGGGTGGTGGACTTCAGCAGGGTATGCAGTCACTGCACCTTTAGATCCACCTCTCTTGTGCGACCTGTGAGAACTTGCCTCCTTCCACTCTTTGCTCACCTGATCAGAATGCTTGTGCTTTTCGTATTGGGGATTGTGCGGCACCAGAAGATACTCCGGTTTTGTACGACTTGAGTTTGATTCGAGTGTGTACAGCTATGTAGCCAATGCAGTGGCTATTCCCAGAAATCAACACCTACTCACTTGTACCCTTTTACACCTCCATCCTCGACCCTCAACTGATTTGCCATGTTTTCTGGTTAGCTCTAGATCTGTTGATGCGAATCTCCTTTAATGTTAGTGACACTGTATTGAAGTATGTCAACTGCACAATGCACCGGTAGCGCGAGTGAGATTTTCACTTAGCCTCTCCGATAAGGTGTTTCATGTCTTCGTCTCTACATAGGTGCTATGTTAGTGACGTATGTTTCTAATCTCCGACATTTACGCAGTATTTGTTTGCCTTCAGTGAGCAATGCGATTAACATCTTTCACAGACTTGTAGATCAACTTCTATCGATAAATCTCCTCGTATTTTGTTTGTGAGAGGTTTCACCGTTGTAATGAATCACTGTGTGGATGTTCTTTTCAGGCTCTCTGGAAGAAAATATTGATGTCGAGCATATCGCCAGTATGTCCCTCTTCAGCGATTTCTTCAGTTATGTGTCTTCAACTGTGGGTTCGTGGAGCGTATACAGTATTCAACCATTGAAGCGCCTGATGAGTAAGAAGCGTGTTTCGGATAGCGCTGCCGTGCAATGTATATCAGCTGAAGTTCAGAAAAATTCGAATACCCAGGAAGCTGCGGAGGCACTCGCAGAATCAGTCGTGAAGCCCACGAGACGAAGGCCATCTCTGGGGAAGAAGTCGACATACTCCCTATCAGAAGTAGCTGTTCACAACAAGCCAAGCGATTGCTGGATTGTTGTAAAAAACAAGGTACTCTTTCTTAAGAGTATCTTCCCTCTAAGGATACATTCCCAACCATGATGATGAATGGCGTTGCATGTTTTGAGTAACCCCGATTGTGATTTTCTGGTTTGCGATATCGCTACGCCCCGTTCCATCTGTTTGTTGATGAGGGAAAATTACAGGCCTCAATTAAGCTTATCGCGTTTATTACAGGTGTATGATGTTTCCAATTTTGCGGATAAGCATCCCGGAGGATCAGTTATTAGTACTTATTTTGGACGAGACGGCACAGATGTTTTCTCGAGTTTTCATGCAGCTTCTACATGGAAAATTCTTCCAGACTTTTACATTGGTGACGCAGAGGCAAGCCACGACCCTCACGCTCGTGCAATTTCACTTTTTGTGATCTTTACGACGGTTTAAACATTTAAGAATTGTTTCATTGCTCTTGTGTATTTTCTTGAACAAGGATGCTTTTCCAATTCAGCAGATTGGTGTATGGGTCTAGCAGAGAACAAAGTAGTCAGGTTTTCTTCTTTTGACACGTCATTCCTCAATACTATGACAGAGGGTGGAGCAGACTCCAGAGCTGCTGAAAGATTTCCGGGAAATGAGGGCTCTCTTCCTGAGGGAGCAGCTTTTCAGAAGTTCGAAATTGTACTATGTTATGAAGACTCTTACGAATGTTGCTATTTTTGCTGCGAGCATTGCAATAATCTGTTGGAGCAAGACCATTTGGGCGGTTTTGGCTTCAGCTTGTATGATGGCTCTGTGTTTCCAACAATGCGGATGGCTATCCCATGATTTTCTCCACAATCAGGTTCGCAAACTGTAGTCACTGATTGCCATTCTACAAGCTGTCGTCACAGTTGTGCATTCAGATGTAAGGTTAAACACGACTTTGACATGTGTCTGATCTTCTGTTCAATAATGTGCAGGTGTTTGAGACACGCTGGCTCAATGAAGTTGTCGGATATTTGATCGGCAATGCCGTCCTGGGGTTTAGTACAGGGTGGTGGAAGGATAAGCACAACCTTCATCATGCTGCTCCGAATGAATGTGACCAGAGTTATCAACCAATTGATGAAGATATTGATACTCTCCCCATTATTGCCTGGAGCAAGGACATACTGGCCACAGTTAAGAATAAGGCATTCTTGCGAATTCTCCAGTATCAGCATCTGTTCTTTATGGGTCTGTTATTTTTTGCCCGTGGTAGCTGGCTCTTTTGGAGCTGGAGATATACCTCCACAGCAGTGCTCACACCCGTCGACAGGCTGTTGGAGAAGGGAACTGTTCTGTTTCACTACTTTTGGTTCGTCGGGACAGCGTGCTATCTTCTCCCTGGTTGGAAGCCATTCGTATGGATGGCGGTGACTGAGCTCATGTGCGGCATGCTGTTGGGATTTGTATTTGTACTTAGTCACAATGGGATGGAGGTCTACAATACGTCTAAAGAATTCGTGAATGCACAGGTGAGCCACATCTGATTATTCTGTGTCGTTGCATCTACATGTATCACTGGAATCAATGTCTTCCCGTGTGAATGTGATCCACGTATACTTGGAGGGGCCTTCGAGATATGATGGTCAATCTCAACCACTTTCTTTAAAATAACTGTTGCCTCTATTAGGAACTATTCATTAGGAGGTGTGATCAGCACGAATTTTGTGGAGGATACTCTCACAGATTGTAACGTAATCATCGTGTGCTCGGCTGTGCTAGATCGTAACCACACGGGATATCAAAGCAAACGTCTTCAACGACTGGTTTACTGGTGGCCTTAACAGGCAAATAGAGCACCATCTTTTCCCAACAATGCCCAGGCATAATTTAAACAAAATAGCACTTCGGGTGGAGGCATTCTGTAAGAAACACGGTCTGGTGTATGAAGACGTAACTATTTCTACCGGCACTTGCAAGGTTTTGAAAGCATTGAAGGAAGTCGCGGAGGCTGCGGCAGAGCAGCATGCTGCCACCAGTTAACAGAGTTTGGAAATCTTGGCAATTAATTTTTATTCTCCACGGCAGTTCTTTATGTTTGTTTTGGGGTAAATGACACGATGTACTGGCATCCATTCTTCTGTAGCCATCAATTTTGAACAGTGAGGAAGCCACGATTTGTCTCTGTTCTACCATTTTTCTGTCTGCTGTTGTGTGAGGGTTGGTGTCTTAAAATGTGAAGTACTTTCAGACTTCACTTCGAGCGAAATGTGTCCTTAAAACGTGGTACCGGGTGTAAAGTGATCATGAACTCTGTAAAAACACACAGTTTTTTCCAAAATGTGCCTGCCACTACTATTCCCAGTAGTATTTTATTTATTACCCACATACATATATACCGATTTACCTCATGTACTCCTTCCACCAGCGAAGTGTACGTCGTAACTACAACGTATAACTAATGAGGAATACCTGTCATGCCACGCCACTCTATCATTCCATGTTACATTGCCACCATAATCTTCATGGGCTTGAAAAGTTCGGATCTGACAAGCCACTTGGAGCACAGTACATTCCATCAAAGCACTCTTCTGTTGAAGAATGTAGTAGTTAATGAACGCTCACGTCTACTTGCAACCTTATTCCAACTGTACCATGTCTTGATTCCCAATATACAATTTAATTATTCATTAGTGTGCACACATTTGTTTTACAATTTTATTTTTAGTTGTCTCAACTGATTCATTCATAATGCAATATTTTCACTAGATAAACTGGAATTCAACATTTGTTTACCTGACCTAACATTCTTGCATGAAAGAAATCTGAATTGTTTAAGCTTTGATTCTTGATTTGAGTCATAGTAAGACCTTTTTCTTTAAACTTTTAATAAATTTTGTAACAAAATATTTTACACTATATTGCATTTTAATAATAAAATACTACCACTACTCTCTTTGCATTTTCAATATTGAAATGTTTGTAATAAACTTGTCTGTTAGTATTTTATATCACATAATTTCTTTTTAATGTTGTCTTTATTTAATTAGGCAAAGAAATGTAACCCAAAATATTAAAAGATAATATATATATATATATATATATATATGTATATGTAGTTTTCCTACATATACTTTAATACTTTTATAATAAGAAGTCTCATGTGCAAATTGAAATATTTAACTTGCTTAAAATAAAATTAGAAAGAAAAATCAACTTGTGGCCTATATTATTGTATTACAAATTACATTATAGTTGAGCAAAGACTCCTTGTAATAATCCACACATTGCAATTTTTTAATATTTTTTTTAAAGAATTCATAAATTTTTATATTAATCACATAACATTGTTGTAACTAATAAATCAAGGGAACTGCTAGGTGGACACCTCCTTTTTACTACATGGATATCTTAGTATGCCACACCAATAATATACAAGTTTTTCAACAAGCTAGATACTAATAAGACAAAAAGATATAAAAACAACAATAAAAAACAACAATCCACAACATAAGAATATCAACAATACAAAAGTTCAACAAATCAAATAAATAAAAGAGGGTGTTCACCTAGAAGTAAAAATGGGGTGTCTGCTAGGTGGACAACGTCCTTTATTCATTAAATTTGTTTAGCTTTTGTATTGCTAATGCTTATGTGTTGTGGATTATTGTTGTTTTTTGCATCATTAGTGCTTAGCTTATTGAAAAATTTATAACTATGGTGTATTATTAGTATAGCATGGGGAGAGGGAGGAAGGAGAGATATGTGTCCATGTAGTAAAAGGGAGGTATCCACCTAATGGTTCTCTAAATCAGTTATAATTTATAAAAGTATTAATATAATAATTTTTGTTAATCTTAAAATATAATTTTGTGATCTATTAAAGACTAAGAAATATTATGCTGCAATTAAAGACAAGATTGTGCTTATTTGATTAGTGACTATAGATCATAGAAGATTAAATATGTCTTGTCTTATAATATAATACTTTTAATTATCAAATATTAATTTAATATAATTTAATCATTATTAGTATCTATAAATAAAATATAAATCAATATTTTATTGATATTTATATCTATGGTTCTCAATCTAATTCACTTTTAAACTAAAATATAAGCATATTTAATAAATTAATATTAATATAAATATTTCTAATCCACAAGTCTTTCTATATACATCTTAACCTTTAAAAGTATATAATTTGGATACCTTACTTTAATACATTAGTTGACAGAGCTAGCCAATAGGGGTTCAAAGTATTGTTGCCTTAGTTCATTATCGGTACGACTATAGGTATATTACTTGATAATTGGTCATAACATAGTATTACATGAGATAGAAATAATTATCTATAATCCTTGAGAGAGAAGAGCATATATATATATATATATATATATATTTTGGTAGGTATTGTATACAATAATATATATATATATATATATATATTGAATGTATTAAAGGAGAAGGTAGAAGCACCACAATTAGTTCCACGAGTATCTATACTACTATAGGTGCTGTCGTGTTGTGACACAATTATATGGTGAAAATATGATTAAAAATAAATTTTCAATTAATACTCTACTATCTTATTTCAACAAGAATTCCACATATTTTAACAAGGTTTTCATGAAAGCCTCTTAGTTTAATTTCTTCACTTAATAGTTGGTAGATAAGAATTAGTTAGTAATTTTACCTTCTAGGTTGTAGTAATTCTTTTAATACCTTAGAAAGGCCATAAAATAGTAAAAACATAGTAAAAAGGATAAATTACTAGCATGATTGATACTAGGGTTAAGTTGAGGGTTGGGTCAAGCTATAAAATCCCTAGGATAGGTTGGATTGATATCCGAGGGTTGGCCGTTTGTAGGACAGGGTCGAAATCAGACCTTTGGCCACAAAAACAACCACCTAGGGTAAAGTACACGGGTTTTTTCAGATCGGGTTTTTGGATTGGATAGCTAGCTTGAAGCTTATTCTAAGGGCATTAAGCTTGTTGCCATAGGGTTTTGGATGACTTTGCAATTGTTGTTCAAAGTTAGGGTTTGTATTGGTGTTTTGGATTTTATATAAGACAATGATGGTTTGCATTCTTGAGTAATTCGTGCAATCTATATAGCATCTATGGTTCAAAATTCAATATTATTTGGATTGTTGGATGTGCTAAGTATATACAAATTTTTGTATTAATCTAATGATGCAATCAGGAGATATTTGGGTTTTGATACAAAGGGTTGTCAGAAGTTGGCAGCTTAGGGTTGGGTAGGGTTTCTGTGATAATTAAAGATCTACAAATTGGATCAATGTAAATTTTGGCACAGTGATAGAAGACTTGGAGATCAAGCTACATACCAAGTTTGAGCTGAAGTTAACAATAGAAGAAGGAGAAATCACCACTGGAGTTTCTGCATCAATCTTCAAGTTGGTGGCCGAGTGTCATCAATGCAGTTTTTGGGCATTTATTGCAATTTGTAAGTTGGATTGAGCTGAATTTTTTTGAGCATGTAGAAGGCTTATATCAGCATTTGTGTGCAAAAATTCACACTAAGTGGACGATCAGATTAAAAGTTATAGCTTGTCAAAGCTCACTAATTAGGATTAGGGCTTGTAAAGATAAATAAAAATTGCTGAATTATAAAAGAAACAAGGCTATTGGGATATATGTATGGTTGATGTTACTAAGAGGAGTGTTTTTAAACACTTTTGAATTGAAGTTCAAATTATATTCCTCATATATGGGTGAAACCTATTAGGATTTCTTAATTATTTGCAAACATTGCTTTATCTTCTACAGCTAGGTGCCCAGTGCATTCCCAAACAAGACAACACGTAATACGATAGCGCTTATAATTTCAACCTTCCAATAGATCTTAATGAAAAGTGGGAGGTTCTAGCATCTTATAACCTACACAAACAAAATGGTCAATTACACTCAACTTGATAAACTCTTGGTGAGTCCTTATCCTTGGGATTTTTTTAAAGTTATGTTGACTTGCTTTTAAAATCATAACCATATGAAATACATGTAGACCAAGAATTTATAAATAAAGCAATAACCAAATTTTGTCAAGGTACAATTATAGCTTGCTTTGTAGGTGGTAAATTAGATAATATTAGTCTTATAACTTAGAAGAAAGGACTTGAAATTCTAACATGAAGCACTCTCTTAGAAAAAACTTAGGTTGTAAATACGTCTACTTAAAGACTTTTTTGAAAGAACTTATGTGTTAAGTATAGATTCAATTTCTTTACAAATCTTCTCTTGATTTTTATATATTTTAAGCTTGGAACCTGTACTTTGATCCATGTGCTATATGAAATCTAAATGTAAACTTTTATTTGTACTCTTTCAAAATCTTGACTTGGATTGCATTAAAAGATCTTTCAAAAGAATTTTTTCTTATCACATTTCAAATTGCAATTGGATTGGATCATGTTTTGGTTGAAGGTCTAAAAAATTGCAAAACCATGGTTTTGTATTGCTATGGACTTAGGAGCCAAGTAGAAGTTCAAATTAAAAGTTAACAATATGATAACAAGTAAGAATAAATCCATATTTAATAATTATTTAAATTTATTTATTTGGTGTTGATTTTTTTTAAAAATAAATTATTGTATTAAAGATTGTTTGGCTTTGGCTAAAACAAAAGCAAAAAAAATCTTACAAAAATATCTAAAGTTGGATTAGATGCTATACCAATGTCTAACAAAACAAGCTTTATATTAGATCCATAAAAAACAATACCAAGCTATGTCTCCATCATTATTTGAGAACTTGCTTACCACTCTTAGTACTAAATTTTTCCTTTATTTTGATATATCGCAAAAAGAGAGAAGCTTGTAAGAGAGCAATAAGATATCATTACAAAGAAATAAAAACTTTAACCAATCAAGAAGATATTAAATCTCCTTCTATACAAACAATTATGGTCAATATATATATTTAAAAGCTATAATTCATGCAGAGGAATCTAAAGAGACAAATCACACTAGTATGGAATTGATAGAATCTTAGCTTGTGCTTAGAAATATATCAACTTCTATGGTTAAATGTGAAGGCTTTTGCTTGAGGCAAGACAATCAATTAAAAGAAATTTATACTACCAAAGTGATCAATTGTAGTAGAATTTTGCTCTTAATATTAGAGCCAATTTATATATTTACTTCTATAGAAAAATATGATCATTATTAGCCATAATTTAATTAGATTCTAATTTTAGAAGATATCAATATATAATTTTTGGAAAACAACATGTCCAATTTATTAGAAGATATTATAAAGAATTAGAATAAAAAATCAATGTACTAGACACCTATAGTAGTTACAAGAACAAACAAGTCACTTCTAACAAGCAAGTCATTAGTAGCAGTCGAAGTTGGCACCAATAATACAAATCTAGATGTGTCTATGTATATAATAGCTATCAGCTTTACTGAATTACAGGACCAACAAATATTACCTTAAAAAGGAGAAACAAAAGATTTAAAAATGGTAAAGGTTGAAAAGATGAGCTTGAGACCCAAAGAATTTAGAGACCTTGATTACATCTTCAATCAAGGTCTCTCTTTATGGTACATGAAGGATCTATTTTCATCCATGAGGCTTAGATTTGATGCAAATCAGTGTATATTTGTGGCCTTGATTTTGCTTGAAAATCCTAGCTTTGATAGTCTCTTATATTTAGAGCCACGCCAATCTATATAGTACATAGAGTTGTTAAGAGTGATTATAATGGAACTAAATGATACACAAAAAGAATCTTTTTAGCTAATGCCAAGAGATACTTTAGGCTTAGGTATGGGCTATCCATATTTGCTTGATCTTTGGAAACCTAGATTGATGGAATTCCTTGACTCAAGTCTTGAAGGATGGTTCCATCTATTGTGGAATTTTAAGGAGCTTGGATCACTTGCCCAATTTAATCTGGTAGATAGTAACCTTGTGGAATTTAAGTTATCTATTTAACTAATCTAATAGATAGCAACTTTAAAAATCCTATGACCGTACAAGGCTTTAGGACCACAGAAGCAATTTTTTTGATCAAATTCAATTAGACTAACCACTATAATAGACCTCACAAATTATTTCACTTAGTTCACTTGAAGAATTCAAATATCACATTTTTTTTGTATTTAGTTAATACGTCCACTATGAAATATAATTAAGAAAGCTCTTCTATACACATAAAGTTGATGGAAGCATACAAAAATAATAATACAAGTAGTGTTCAAGTTTTTAATTTATTTATATAAGAAGGTAATTCTTCTCCCTTCAATTTTATTTAAGCTTGTAGATTAAGACATACTACTTATAGACAAATAAGTTCTTATTTCAATCCTTTATTTGACCTTACTTTCAAGTTTTTTTTGAATTACAATAGAGCATGATACACTAGAGACCTCTCTCCTCTAAGTTCAACTAGAATAAGAAGGGATCAAGTGAAAAACATGTTATTGCAGGATTAAAAATGTAGGATTAAAAACATATTAAATCCTTTAGATATCAACTATTGACTGATGAGATATAATATGAATTTTTTTCTTTCAATACTTTATGAGATTGAATATAATTTTTTATAATTTTTATAAGTTGAAGGTTTCATTAAATATTTTATAATTTAAAAACTATATCCAAATATTATAATTCAAATATGATATTTTATTGCTTCAAGAGCACAAGCTTTGTAGTTTAAGAGTTCAAAGTCTTAACAACTAATATTAGCTTAGAATTAGATTTTATATTTTTAAAATTATTTAAAATTATATTCAAAATCCAAATAGTATAGGAGTTGAAAATATTTGTATTCTCATCTCTCTTTTTATCAAATATTTAGTAGACAATAAGAGATCTCTTATAAGTAAATGAGTACCATGGATCACATTAAAAGACATCCTTGGTGGTTAAATTTGAATTGCCAATATTTATACTTCAAATAAATATCAAGGAAGGTATCAACTTTGATTTAATATGGTAGATCTCATGCCTTTAAACCTTTCTTCAATCTTTGGTAGAGATTAAAATATGATAGAATAAGCTAAAGACAAGACCTTCAATTATTGAAGAAGTTTAACTAGAGATAGATCATATACTTAGAAATTACTTAAAATAAGATACCAACTTAATGACTTCTTTATCTATAGAAGATATATTAATTCCTCTCAAGATAATAAACAAGAAGATATTAGAATGTTGACTTGTCTTGGAAAATTTTATATTAACCATCATTCTTTCTTCTAAAGCAATATATTCCTATATAAAATAAGAAGAGATGTGGATTTATTAGATCACTTGCCAATTAAATTATCTTTCTAATTTATTCATTCTTGTACCTAAAAATTTGACTATAAACTCAATTCCTTCTATCTTAAAGACTACAGAATAAAAGACTAAGTGTGTAAAATTTGAGCTTCATCTAAATATGGTGGCTCCTTTCAAACCAAGATTAAGAGATTTATTAACTTTTACAAATAATTTTGCAAAGACTAAGCCTATTTAAGAGTAAGAAGAAAAAAAGAATTTAAAGAAAATTAATGTTAGCCTAATCTATTCTCAAAAATAAGAACTAAAACAGATGCATAAGTTTATAAAAACTATGTCAAAGAAAAATAACAAGATAGAAATAAAGAAGTACGTATATTCAAGAAGAAAATTACTATTGTCAAAGACTAGAAAATACATGAGACTCTTGAACTAGACTAGAAGTAAGAAAGGAGTTGACAAGAGTGAAGAAGGCTTCACTGTTATCTCTATATATACTATTTTTCTAAGAACTACATGGCAACATTCTATAGGACCTCTAACATGTGTCTAATTTTCAAGACATATGTCAAACTTGTAAGACAAGTTTCCTATATGTGTGCTAAGTATTTAACTTGTTCCACAAGCTACCAACATGTACGATACATGGCTAGCTTGTTCCACAAGCTATCAATATGTGCAAAACATTGTCGTGATGAGAGTCTTAGCCCTAAGAAACACTGGATCTTTTGTGCCTCTAGTTAATTAAGTGTAAGATGAGATCCATAAAATTTCATAAAATTGAAGAATTTACATTAAAACAAACATATTTTATGAACCCTAACCTATTCTGCCTTTAGAGACTTGCTCCTAATTTTGATTATAAATACTAAGATATCACATCAATTGTAGCAAAATTTGAATGCTAGATACTTAAAGAAGTAAGGAAGCAAACCCTATAAACCTTTTGATTATAGCTCATGTGATTAGAGAGAACTATATTGTCAAAGTAATCCCTCCAAGCTACTTTTGATTCTAAACCCCCTTTGCTTCACACCTTCATTGCTCCTCATTAACAAAGATCTAAGTACTGAAATTTGGTATGCTTATTGTTTATTTTATGTTGTAAACATCTTCTAGTTGTTGCCCCAAAAGTCCTCTTTGAACTTGAGTTATAGACTCTATCCTTCTTCTTTAATTTTGTCTTCTAACAACTCTAGATCTAACTACAAATTTCTTTATAATTCTTTAAATAAAACTCCAATAGCAATAAATTTTTTAAACAACTTAATAAACTCATATATCTACAAATTCCAATAAATTTTATTCAAAATGCTACTTTGATCACAAAGATATGCTCCCTCAAACTTCATTGATTTGGAGATAGACCCCTATCACTTTGAAAGATCATAACATTTTATTCATAAAATGAATGAATATCAAACTTGCTCTCATCTCTTTCCTAACTTACATAGATCATGTCTATCAAATTTCACACTCAAATTCGTCTCTTAACTCTATTAATACCCAAAAAAATCCACATACATATTGCATATACAAACCCCAATCCTGCCTTCACTCTATTTCTCTTTTCATCCAAACCCGGTTACAATTTCACTCATAACTCTCTGCTCAAAGATTATATTGACTTGAGATTTTGGCACAAAGTAATTAACTCTATAAAGAACAAAAATCCAACAAATTTTGCCTCTAGAGTCCAAGTGGTTCTCAAGAATCAAGGCCCAAAATTTAGTAACCCTCACTGCTCTAGTCTTAAACACCTGCAACTTTGACGACTTATATCTCCCTTGGTATTTAACCAAAAGATATGAAAATTATCTCTATATTTTTTTATCTTGTCTACTACAAATTCACAAAAACTTGCACTTAAAATTCTCTCCAAGCTTCCTCTACATACAAAAACATACACTACTTATACAAAAAATCCTATGCACATTCAAAAAAACTCTCGTCTCTCTCACACGATCCTTCTTTATCATCTCTGCTCGGTCTCCCTTCTTCCCTCGGTCAAAGAGACACCTCAATCCATGTTTTTTTTTCTCTTTAATCTTTTACCTTGGATTAACTTGAAGAAATCTCACTTTTTGAGGTAAATTTCTATTCTACCTTCTTACTATCATTTTTCTACCAACTTCTCTTCTAATTTCAGCCCACAACATTTAAGTTCAGATCTAAGAGAGAAGAGAATAAAGATAAAGTAGATCTAAGATAAGATAGAAAAAAACCTAACAAGTAGAAAGAAACAATTTAGATTAGATTAGAGATAAAAAAAGAAAGAACTACATCATACACTGTCAAGTCAAAGAAGCTTGTGTGGTTAAATTCTTAGCTAATTTGGAGCTGATGTGAGTTTGAATCCACTTGACTTCATTGTAGAAATCCTTGGCTTCATGACTTGATACTGCTAGTGGGAATTTTAACAGGAAATTAGTAGTTTGGCCTACCTATCATCCCTGAGCTTGTGATATATACTATAACATCTAAGATAATGTGGTTATAATCACAACCTTTTTTTTTTTTCATCCTCTCCTCTTTTAATCTTAATCTTTTTATTTTAGCACATTCTTTTATATCTTTCATACTATATTTTAATTTATAGCGTGACAACGTGGCTAACTTGTTGGTCAAGTTTCTAACCTATGAATCACCTATAAACATGTATAAAGGTGATTTCATATTTATGAAGCTTCTAAGAAGCTTCTCTATAAAATATTATCAAATTAACTTATTTTATTTACTTCTATTAATCTATATTAAATAAATAATTATTGGAATATATCTTATGTCTATGATATTATCCCTTTTTTTAGATATGAGTTCCACGAGGAGCGATGATTATATGTTGAAGAAGTCGAAGATACATTGAATTGTGCTTGTTACATATTCTAAACTTTGTTCCTTTTGAAGATAATTGATAGGTCCTTTTGGCCATCGATAGTATTTCATACCAAAGCAAGAAGACCACCTTATTATTTGATCATTGTTGAGGCTTTTATAACTTCTTTCAAAGAAAACATTCACAGCACCATCAAAAATAGTTCCTTTCCTAAAAGTATCACCAAACATTCAAAGTCTCTTCCAAGGTCATGATATCAAACACATTGTATTTTGCCATCAATTTGAGGAAGAACATGTCTTTCTTGAGGATCTTCATCTCTATTCCGTTGTCTTGAAGATTGTGATATTCATAATGTCTTATTCGATAAGTCAACAAATGATGGTTCTTGAGCTGAATTTGTTGGTTGTTGATCCTCTATCTCTTTAGTATAAACAAATTCAAAGAAATAGCAAATAATAATACAAAATAGAGTGAAACCTCTATAGAACCTGTTTTACTTTATAGCAAAGATTTTCTTGACTCTTTATTTTGATTTTGATGAATACCGTCAATGAAATGTATTGACTTTTGTTATTGCATTTATTAGATTCCTAAATGACTCCCATGTGCATTCACTAATATCATTCCCGCGCTATTGTACAAGATATTCCAGCCAACTTTGGCACTGCCTTGAATCTAAAATCTCTTCTATCTTGAATTCTTCATGGTTGTCTAGTTCTATAGGAGGTGGTGGCATTTATCTTCTTCCTTATATATCCACTATCTTATATAGCTTGAGTAGTGACACATAGAATATAGGATAGATCTTTATAGATTTTGATAAACATAATTGATAAGCAATTGGATTGATTTGTCTACAAATTGAAAAAAATCGAAGTCTATAATAATCTAGCTTGTCATAAGTACAAATAGTCTTGATATTATGATAAAATAACCATATCTTATTGCCCATGTAGAATCAAGGTTATTCCTTATAATAAAAATTTGTATTGATTTTTTGTCATTCTTGAGCTTTCTTTTAATTGTATCTTCATTGTTGTATGTAGCTCTGACAACCAATTTGCCAAATCTTTTATTAGAGGATTATCAATTTTTAAAAATTCAAAAGTATCAAGTCGTGGATAATAATCATAATTTGTAAAGAATGGAGTTTGTTGAGTAGATAAATATATTGAATTATTATAAGTAAACTCTATCAATGGCAAAAGAATTATTTAGTCATTTTAATGATAATTGATGGTGCATCTCAAATATTACTCTAAAACTTGATTTATTTGTTCTATTTCTCCATTAATTTGAGGGTGGAAAGTTGAAGATAGTTTTATATCCACCTTCAATATTTTGAAAAAGATCCTCTAAAATCTTGATATAAATTATATTTTTCTATTTCATATAATATCTCTTGATAATCCAAGATAGTGATAGATATTATTAAGGAAGAATTTAGCTATTTTTTCACCTGTAATAGATTTTGTATACAATACAAAATGTGCCATTTTGGTAAAACGAATATAGAATCATATGAACTTGACTTTAGAATATCCATGATAAAATCCATAGAAACAGAAGACCAAGATTGTTTTAGTACAAATAATGATTAGAAAAGTCCGTAAGGTCGGTGACGAGGAATTTTTGATCTTAAACAAATGTCACATGATTGTACAAACTCTTTAACAGCATTCTACATTTGAGGCCACTAAAAATCTCTTGATATTAGTTCCAAAGTCTTATTATATCCAAAATATCCTGCTGTAGAGAGGTTGTGACAAGCTTTCATTGCACGTAGTTGTATTGTGCCTTTTGAAATATATAGATGGCCTTTGAAATAGAGTGGATCATCTTTGAATTCAAACTTAGAAGTATTATGAGGCTTAGATGAATTATTCTAAATCTCATAGATAAGAGGGTCTAAAAGCATATTTGACTGGATTTCCTTGACAAAAGTTGAATCAATAGTCAATGTTGATTTCATTGTTCAAAGATGAAATTGCTCTGACTTCAAGATGATCATTCTTTGTTGATCAAAAGTCAAATTTCTTTCTTTTGGTATAAGATAAGAACGTCTAGAAAGAGCATCGGATAGACCTTGTTTTTTTTTTAGCTAATATGTGATAATAAATTTGAATCTTAACAAAGATATGCTCCACCGCGCCTGAAGATGATTCAATAAATGTACTGACATGAAATACTTGAAGTTCTTGTGATCCATATATACGGTGTCGTACTGCATTTACGTGCAGTGTGTGAAAATATTATATATCTTGTATTTATTGTTATTACATAAATGAATGCTAAAGGTTATTTTAGAAGATATTATAAGAAGAAGATTTATTTTAGCCACTTAATTAGTAAATTAGAATGGCTATTTGTTTTGGTTCCTACCTTACTTATATCCTAGAATAGATTCTTTTGTAGTTAGAAGAAAGATAAAGATTGTTTTATCTTTTTTGTTGACTTTGAGGTAGCATGGACCTTGTGAAGGATAAGAAAGAAGAATATGGGGTGAATAGGGCCTATCCAATAGGATTTTGGCTGCCCATGTGCTCGTGGCATGGGCTGATGTGGAAGAAAAGAGGAGAATACTCCTCTTGCTAGACCTAAGGTTTGACAATTTTTGAGTAGTAAACTTTGGAGAGATATAGCTCCAAGGATATAGAAGAGTTTATAATGAAAATTAAGGTGTGTGTTCTTTGAGTTGTGAAGATTTTAAAACCTATTCATTTTCTTATATTAGAATTGTGAGCAAAACATTATGCTTATTTTAGTAGAATGAGGTTTGCTACTATTGAAAAGTGATGGCAGAAACTTCGAACTACCACTACAAGTTTGATTTCGACTCTTTCTTAGTGAAATTTGTAGAGAGTGTGGAAAATTATGCTAGCTTTCTATCAAGCTATTTCTTGTAGCATTTGAAGTTAGAGAGAGAAAGTTGTGAGCTTGAGAGTGGAAAAGGGTGTGCTACCACTCGATGAAGAAGGGTAGAGACTTTGTTCAACCACCCAAGTCAGATAGTCTCTTCAAACTTTTTGATATTTTAGATGCTTATAGTAGCTTATATAAGATTTCTATAAAAACAAAAATCAATGCATTTGGAGCTTCTATGAAAGATTTATGAGCCATGAAGTGTTAAGAGGGCAAATTATTGCTAGGGTTTGAGGAATAGATTTGACTAGCTATAAAATCTGAAGTTTGAGAAGTATACATGCGAAATTTTAACACAAGTTAGATGATTCAGTGAGCTTTCTAAAAAGCTATTGCATGTCTAATTTGGAGAAAAGATGCAACCACAATAAAGGCTGAAGTAAAGAAGAGCTTTGCTACCTTTGTATTTGTTGGAAAATTTTAGTACTTATTTCATTTAGCCATAACTTTTAAATAGTAAGATATCTATTTTTGAAATTTTGATATATTTTACAAAGAATTATAAGCTTTCTATAAGCTATAAGCACGCTTGATTTGACCTTTGGATGAATTTTTAATAATATAATTAATTTCAGCTTATTGTATAACTTGTATTCCTCATATGCGATTGTATTTAAGGTATACTTGAGTATATACATACTTTGTTTATATTTATTATATAAATATATATACTTGTATTTATATCAAATATTTATATAAGTATTTTATAAGTATTATATATAATATTTGTACAAGTATTTATAAAAATATTATACAAAAGATTATATTCTATTTTTATATAAATATTTTATAAGTATTATATATAATATTTTTACAAGTATTTATATAAGTATTATACCAAGGATTATACTCTATTTTATACAAGGATTATACTCCACTCTTGTACAAGGATTATATTCTAATATTGTACAAGTATAGAAGATACTTGCTCGGCTTCCTCTTATGTTCTTTGCTAATTCTAATAGCAGCTAGGAACCAGGTGTTTTTCCAAGGCAAATTTTCTCTACTTGACAATGGTAATTAAATTAGAAGTGCCTTCTAGATAGTGATGCTATTCTTGAAAAGAATCCACAATTATAAAAAGTTTTTTATCATGGATTTTGTAGTTGATTTCTGTTGTTGAAAATTTTTTGGAATAAAAAACTATTGGATGGAGTTTGTCATCTGTTCCCTTTTGTGACACTACCGCCCCCTAAAGCAAAGTTTGATGTGTCTATTTCTATAAAAAATATCTTAAAAAAGTTGACACAATACAAAATTGGTGTAGAAGTGAAAGTTGTCTTCAAAGCCTCAAATGATACTTCTACTTCTTTGCTCCACTCGAGTTTTTTCTTATAAGTTAAGTATATAAGTAGAGCTGCAATTTGCAAAAAGTTCTTGATAAAGATTCAATAGTAATTGATAAATCCCAAAAAATATTGCACATCTTGTATTATTTTTAGAATCTTTCAATCCATGATTGTCTGAACTTTCTTTGAATCCATTTTGAAACCATCATTTGAAATGATATATCTTAAAAAGTCAACTTGAATAGTGTGAAATACACACTTTTTTTATCTTGACATATAACCTTGTATCTCTAAATTTTTGTAATACACGACAAATATGAAGTTCATGTTCTTCTATGTTCTTAGAATAGATCAGAATGTCATCTAAATAAAAAATAATAAAATCATCAAGAAACTCATAGAATACGTCATTCATAAGATGTTGAAAAGCAGCTGGTGTATTCATATATCCGAAAGGCATGATATTATATTCAAAATGTCCATACATTATTCAAAATGCAGTCTTCTATTCATCATCTTCTTTGATGAGCACTAAATTGTATGTTCTTTTTAGATCTATTTTTGTATAGATTTTAGCTTGATTCAATTAATCAAGAAGTCTAGATATCAAAGACAGAGGATATCTATTCTTGATGGTAATCTTGTTGAGTCCTTGATAATTTATACACATCCATAGTGACTCATCTTTCATCTTTACAAACAAGATAGGAGCTCCTATTGGGGATTTTGAATAGTATATAAAATTCTTGGCCAAATTCTCATCAATATGTTTCTTGAGCTCAATTAATTCATTCTGGGATAGACTATAGATTAGTCCAAATAGAGGCTGAGTTTCTTCTTTGAGATCAATTGAGCAATCATATAGACGATGCTCTTGAAGAATGTTTGCATTCTTTTTCTCAAAAATGTCTTGATAATCTTGATGTTAGCTTGGAATGCCACTTGAAGTCCTTCCACCATCAAAAATAGGTGTAGCATAAATAACAAAAGATGATCCTTCTTTTGCTTCATTTATAAAAGTTTTTACACCTATAAGTACAAATTTTACTATATTACACTTATAATTTGTTGTTTGATTTATGTGACTCTTATTAATGCTTTGAAAAAAGTCAAGTCTACAAGAAATCCAATCTATTCAAGGATTATATTTTTCTAGCCATGATAAACCTGAAATAAATAGATTAGAGGGAGATTTAATTATATTAAAGATTACACAATTATTATGACCATCTATTGATAGATTTATAGGAAGGATTTTATGAGTAACATCTCCAAAAGATAATGGGCAACCATCTATGATTTCTACATGTACGGATTTAGTTTTTTATATTGAAGATATTCTACAACTTTTAACAAATTTTTTATCTAAAAAACACGCTGAGGCTCCTAAATCTAGTAAGGTAGAGATTTTGTGATTTTTAGGTCCCAAATAGACATCTATTATAAAACAAAAAGATGGTTATGAGGAAAGGATAAGATCTTTATTAAGAGTTGTACAAGATTCCAGTTGCACAGTCTCTATTGTAATTGGATAAACTCGTTTTTTGACATATTGTCTTCTCTGACAGCCGTACTCTTTATTTTGTGGTTGCATTATTTTTTTAGATATTCTAACACATATTAGAATCTATGAATATATTATACATTTTGATTGAATTTTACATACTATAAGCAATTAGAATATGACAATGTAGTCATACTTCACCTTTTAAAATATATAAATGTCATTCAATATAGACTAAATTGTTCTTAAATTTAAACTTAGAAGTAACATGAGAGTTAGATGAATTATTCTTAATATCATGAACAAGAAGGTCTAAAAACATACTTAACTAGACTTGCTTGAAAAAAGTTGAATCGATAGTCAATGTTGATTTCATTGCTCAAAGATGAAATTGCTTTGGCTTCAAGATGATCATTCTTTATTAATCAAAAGCTAAATCTCCTTCTTTTGGTATAAGATATGAATATTTAGAAAGAGCATCAGATAGACTTTATTATTTTCTTAGCCAATAAGTGATAATAAATTCAAATCTTAATAAAGACATGTTCCAATGAGCTTGACAATGATTTAATATACATATTGACATGATGTATTCAAGGTTCTTGTGATCTATATATATGGTGATTGAATTAGAAGCCCTTTTTAGATAATGATGCCATTCTTGAAAAAAATCCATAATTATAAGAAGTTCTTTATTATAGATTCTATAGTTGATCTTTGTTGTTGAAAATTTCTTGGAATGAAAAGCTACTAGGTGGAGTTTGTCATATATTTCCATTTATAATAATATTGTGTGTGAATCATCAAATTGACTTATTAGTTGTTTTAGAATAAAAGAATATATTTAGAATACCAAAATTTTAATTATAAAGTGAAGATGTATTTAAATGATGCTAAACAAAGGACAATAATATTAGTGAGAAAGAAATAAGATCTTAGTAAGTCTTGGAGGCAATTATCTTAATTAATTTAGTATTTTTTTTAATTATAAGAATTAGCATTTAGTTATTGAGACCAATGTCTATATTGGCCTTCTAACTTTATATACCACTTATTAAATATATATAAATGTTACTTAGTAAGTAGAAAAAGCATGAAAAAGAAATCTCATATCTTTTTAATTATTTATATAAAAAATAGGATTTTTAATTGATTTAAATTGATTTTATTATTATAAAAAATCACCAAGATAGAATAAAATAGTTTTAAATTGATATTATTTCTTTTAAAATATTATAGGAATTTTTAGAATTTATTTAAAATTTATTTAGTATTTTTTAGGAATTTTTAGAAGAATTTTTAAGACTTTGGTAAAAAAGAGTTTTACCACCTTGGGAGCCATTATGAAGAATTGGAGTAAGATTTGAAGACCGTATGAGGTTTCTAGGCTAATTGGGTGTTTTTAAACACCATGGTGAAGTTAAATCTACAAAATAAGGAGTTTTACTAGAAGAAAATAGGAGGACCAATAGCTAGTGTAATCCTTGTAGGAAGGGAAGTGTACAAGTCCCATATGGATTGTGGCACCTTGGATGTAGGTAGGAAGATAAGACTAAGACCTCGTGGCCCCTCTAGGACATCTTTATACACTACTTTTGAGCCTTGGTGAGGTTCG
Organism: Physcomitrellopsis africana; assembly: GCA_036785485.1. Classification (NCBI taxonomy): domain Eukaryota; kingdom Viridiplantae; phylum Streptophyta; class Bryopsida; order Funariales; family Funariaceae; genus Physcomitrellopsis; species Physcomitrellopsis africana. Next base: position 70,823 of record JAWRVF010000382.1, on the reverse strand, counting down.
AACTCATGACCTTTTAAGCAAGTTATCCTTAAGGTAAACATTTTCCACTTCACTTTTCTATTATTTATCTTCTATCTTTGGATTATCATAACTTATTCATAGTAACTTGGAATTACATGTTCTTTATATCATTAGAAAGATAAAAAAATCATCTAAATAAAAGTATAATTTTTATTTTTTATTTTTATTAGATGAAAACACAATGAACAAATTGTGACTAGTTTTATAATGTGCAATTACTTAATTGCACATGTTTTACTTGTTTTGTGTTGTTCTTCTCTTTAATTATTATTTATTGCTCCTTATATTTCATACCACAATTTATAAGCAACTCTTAATTGAGGCCACCTTATACTTTGAGTTGAAGAGTGAATTTTACCCTCACAGACACCAAGTGGGATGATGCTACTCTTATTAGCCAACTTCTCTATAGGTTATAATATGAGATAAAGAAATTGATGCTCAACTTATCCAATCCTTAGACATTGAGTCAAGCAATTGATTTTGCTATGTCATGTGACAATCGACTTTTTGAATTTTGATTTGAAAGTTACACAAGGAAGCTTCAATGTTACTATAATATAATGGTAATATCAACATCTTCTCAATATGTATATTTAGAAATAGAATACATGCAAATCGACGCGATATATTTTAAACCTCTTATTAAACAAGAAAAGATTCATCGTTGTAAAAAAGGATTGTGTTTATATTGTGAAGAACCTAAGCTTACTGCTCAGCATTGTCCGAAAAAACAATGCAACCACAAGATGAAAAGTACAGTTGTCAAAGAAGACAATCTGTCGGAAAATGAATTTGTCTAGCTATAATAGGCACCGTGCAGCTGAAATCTTATACAATTCGTAGTAAAGGTCCTATCTTCTCTTCAAAACCCTCTCCTTGTTTTACAATAGATGTCTATTTGGGACCTAAAAATCACAAAGCCTCTGCCTTACTAGATTTAGGAGCCTCAACATGTTTTTTAGATAAAGAATTTATTAAAAGTTGTAGAATACCTTCAATACAAAAAACTAAACCCGTACATGTAGAAGTCATAGATGGTTGCCCATTATCTTCTCAAAAATTACTTATGAAATCTTTCCTATAAATGTAACAATAGATGGTGATAATAGTTGTATAATCTTTAATATAATTAAATCTCCCTCTAATCCAATCATTTTAGGTTTATCATGGCTAAAAAAGTACAACTCTCAAATAGATTGGATTTCTCGTAGACTTGATTTTTTTCAAAGTATTAATAAGAGTTTTATAAATCAAGTAACAAATCGTAAGTCTAGTATAATAAAATCCATATTTATAAGCACAAAAGTATTTATAAATGAAATAAAAAAAAGATCATCTTTTGCTATTTATGCTACATCCATTTTTGATGGTAGAAGGACTTCAAGTGGCATTCCAAGCTAATATCAAGATTATTATGATATTTTTGAGAAGAAGAATGCAAACATTCTTTTAAAGCATTATCCATATGATTGCTCAATAGATTTCAAAGAGAGAACTCAGCCTCCATTTAGATCGATCTACAATCTATCTCAGAATGAATTGGCTGAACTCAAAAAATACATTGATAAAAACTTGGCCAAGAATTTCATACCCCATTTGAAATTCTTAGTAAGAGCTCCTATCTTGTTTATAAAGAAGAAAGATTGGTCACTACAGATGTGTGTAGATTATCATGTATTCAACAAGATTACCATAAAAAATAGGTACCCTCTATTTTTGATATTTTGACTTTTTGATTAATTGAATCAAGTTAAGATCTATACAAAAATAGATCCAAGAGGAGCATACAATCTAATGCGTATCAAAGAAGGTGATGAATAGAAGACTGCATTTCAAATAAGGTATGGACATTTCGAATATAATATCATGCCTTTTGGACTTACAAATATATCAATTGCTTTTTAACATCTTATGAATGACATTTTTTGTGAGTTTCTTGATAACTTTGTTGTTTATTATTTAGACAACATTTTAATCTACTCTAAGAACATAAAAAAATATGAGCTTTATGTTTATCGTATATTACAAAAATTTAGAGATACATGGTTATATGCCAAGTTGGAAAAGTATATATTTCACAGTACTCAAGTTGACTTCTTAGGATACATCATTTCAAATGATAGTCTCAAAATGGATTCTAAGAAAATCCAAATAGTCATAGATTAGAAGATTCTAAAAATAATAAAAAATGTATAATATTTTTTGGAATTTGCCAATTACTATCGAATCTTCATCAAGAACTTTTCTCAAATTGCAACTCCACTTATATGTTTAATTTGTAAGGAAAAACTTAAGTAGAGTAAAGAAGTAGAAGCATCGTTCAAGGCTTTGAAGATAGCTTTTATTACTGCACCAATCTTGTATTGCGTCAACTTTTTTAAGGTATTTTTTATGGAAAAAAATACCTTAGACTTTGCTTTGGGGGCAATATTGTCACAAATGGAAGAAGATGACAAACTCTACCTAGTAGCTTTCCATTCCAAAAAATTTTCAATAGCAGAGATCAATTATAAAATTCATGATAAAGAACTTCTTGCAATTGTGGATTCTTTTCAAGAATGGCATCACTATCTGAAAGGTACTTCTAGTCCAATCATCGTGTATACGCATTACAAGAACCTCGAGTATTTCATGTCAATGCGCATGTTGAATTGTCGCTAGGCTCATTGGACCATATTTTTATCAAGATTTGAATTTATCATCACCTATTGGCTAGAAAAATAATAAGGTCTATCCAATGCCTTTTCTAAATATTCTTATCTTATACCAAAAGAAAGAGATTCAGCTTTGATCAATAAAGAACAATCTTCTTGAAGCCGGAGCAATTTCATCTTCGAGCAATGAAATCAATATTAATTGTTGATTCCACTTTTTTCAAGCAAATCTAGTCTAGTATGTCTTCAAATCTTCTTGTCGATGAGATTAAGAATAATTCATTTAAGTCTTATAATACTTTCAAGTTTGAATTCAAGAATGACTTGCTATATTTTGAAAGATGCCTATACATTCTAAAAGGCGCAGTACGTCTACGTTGTCATGCTGCATTTACATGTTTCAAATGTTGTCTTTGAAGGAAGTTATGAAAGTTTCAATAATGACCAAATAATAGGATGGTCCTCTTGGCCTAGTATGGGACACTATTGATGATTGAGAGAACCTATCAATTATCTTCAAAGGAAGCAAAGATCAAAGTATGTAACAAATATAATTTGGTACATTTTGGACATCCTCAACATGTAATTATTGCTCCTTGGGGAACTTGTCTCTAGAAAATGAAGTAATGTCATGGTCAAGATTTATTCCAATAATTATCTAATTAATATAGATATGTAGAAGTAGATAGAAGTAGGTAGAAGTAGATTAATTTGATAATTTCTCATAGAAAAGCTTCTTAGAAGCTTTATACATGCGGATTCATCTTTAATACATGTCTATAGATCATTGGTAGATTAAAAACTTAGCCAACAAGTTAGCCACATATTGCACATGTTGATAGCTTGTGGAACAAGCTAGCCATATGTTGCACATGTTGGTAGCTTGTGGAATAAGCTAAGTATGTGGCGTATATGTAAGAAACTTGTCTTGCAAGTTTGATATGTATCTTGTATGTTGGACATGTGTTGGAGGTCCTATAGAACGTTGCCACGTACTTCTTAGATAGATAGTATATATAGAGACAAGAGTGAAGCCTTCTTCACTCTTGTCAATGCCTTTTTTGTTCCTAGTCTTGTTTTAAGAGTCTCTAATCTTCTTGTCATTAACAATAGCCATTCTAGTTTTAATATTATATCTTCAAGTAATTTTGAATAATATGAGAGTATATTTTTTTCTTTTATAATTCATGTCTTTATCCTTGATAATATTACAAAATTTAGTCAAATCTATTTAATCTTTAAATTTACTTCAAAACTTCAATAATCTCTAAAATATAAAAAATTCTATCTTTTCAAAGTATTATACTTTCTAATCTAATTCTAAATTCTCCCAATTCATCAAAATTTCAAATCCACTTAGAAATTCCTTCAAAGTCTAATGTTTCTACATGTTTAACTTCTTTAAACATATCAAGCTTTCAAATTCTTTTGAAACCTTCTACAATTTTTTATATTTTAAAAAATCCAATTATTCTAATACAACTAGTTTTTTAATCTATATTAAAATTCTTCCAAAGTTTTATATTTGAACATATTTAATTTCTTTATATATATCAAGCTTTTAAATATTTTTTCTAATTTCTTCAAATTCTTACTCTTATAGAACCAAAATTCTTCAAATGCAACTAGATTTTTTAATCTAATTAGAATTCTTTTAAAGCCTTATATTTTCACATGTTTAGCTTCTTCAAACATGTCATGGTTCTCAATTCTTTTGGAAACTTTTTCAAATTGCTATACTTTATAAATTTTAATTCTTCTAATGTAACCAAATTGTCTAATCTACTTGAAAATTCTTCTAAAGCCTTACATTCCCAAATGTTTAGCTTTTCCAAATATATCAATTTTTTAAATCCTTTCAAAAACTTTTTTAATTTTTCATATTTTAAAATATTTAATTCTTTTTTAGTAGTCAATTTTCTATACTTTGTAAAATATATGTCTTCTAATACAACCAAATTCTCCAACCTACTTGAAAACTCTTCCAAAGCCTCACAATTCCGCATATTTAGCTTCTTCAAACATATCAAATTTTCAAACCCTTCTGGTGACTTCTTCAATTTCCTATACTTAAAAAAATTTAATTCTTCTAATGTAACCAAATTCTTCAATCCACTTCAAAACTCTTCCAAAGCTTTACATTTGGCTATGTATAACTTCTTCAGATATGTTAACTTTCCCAATCTTCATGGCAACATCTTTAATTTTCTATTTTATGAAAATTTTAATATTTTTAATACAACCAAATTCTCCAATCTACTTGAAAATTCTTCCAAAGGCTCACATTTCCTTATATTTAGTTTTTCTATAGATGTTAAGTCTTCAATACCAATTAATATTTTTTTTAAGCTAGTATATTTGTTGATTAGTAATTCCTTCAAAGCAATTAGATTTTTTCATCTCTTAAGAAGTTCTTCTCATGATGGACAATTTATAAGATAAAAGGCAACCAAGAGTATCATCCTATAAAAGTTGATTGTTAATTGTTTCAAGTTTGTACAATTTATCAAATATAAATTTTTTAATAATATTAATTTGAATGTATCATTTGAAAAATATTTTAAAAAATTATAATTTTATATATATAAATTTAATATTAAATAATCTATTTTTAATATGTAATTATTAGCATGAAAATTTATACATGTGAAAAGCATAAGATTTGACAATTCAATACAATAACACTTACTTTTTGATTACAATCATTGAGTACAGCAAAACATAAATCTTAATCTCAAGATTTTCTAAACTTTGTTTCTACAAGCATACGGCCCATATCACACAATTAATTGTATATATATAAATTTCTATTATTATCTACTATCAATAATAATTTATTCTTAAAATTGTTAAAAAATTCTCATATCATTATTCAAAATGTATAATAGTTCTCCTTCAAATATCCATTCCAAATAAGAATCATTACAAAAAAAACAAGAGACATCTAAAAACATGTTTTTTTCATCAGGTTTGTCAATTTTGTAACAATTCAATACAATTCATCATTAAATTTTTTTTGGTGAACTACAAATAAGGTAGTAGAATTAGATTTTCTAATTTGAAACAAGAACCACAAGCATTGAATAAAATTGGCAAAATATTGAAATAAACTATTATATAAATTTTTATTGAGACTTATCTACTATTATTTTGGATCCAAAACAATGCTAATTTATGATATATACTCTTTATATTTAAGGTCTCTACCTTCTAAAGGACCTTAGAACATTATCCTTTTTAATATTATCAATCTTATATAAATTTCAAAAAATATGGGTCTTTAAAATGGATCCAAAGACCAATAATTGTCTATCAATAATTTCAATTTGCATGAACAAGCATTTAGAAAATTGGATCTTTTATCATTTTCTATATTTTTTTGGTAAGTACAAAGAAGATGTTCACCACCAAAAGATTTTGTTCTCAAAATAATCTCACTATACATTATTCCAAAATTGAATACATTTGTTTTTAAAGCATTCATTTCTAGCAAGGATTTTCTAACTATATTTTTTTTTATAACCTCAAGTGCCATATATCCAATAGTACTTCAATTTCTTCTTCATGTGCATATTTATAGAGTGTCTTTTACTTCAACTTTTAAAATATCAATCACTATTAGAATATCTATTAAATTTATAATAATATCATTAGATTGTAGATCATGATTTGCTACTTTTATATCATGCATGTAACACATTCTACTTATAACTTGTAATATAATATCCATTGCAATTGCTTCTAAAAGTAGGCCTCTTTCTTCAATCATTTTAAATAAGATTATCTTTCTTTGTTCTATAGTAAATTTAAATTCTTTTCTTTCTTCAAAAAAACTACAACAAAAAAGCTTGATGATATTTGCATGATTTAATCCACCTAAAATGCTAACTTCTTTATAAATAGATATTTTAAAATTCTTAGATTTATTAGAAATAGAAATATTATTTATTATACTTTCTATATCCAACTATTTTATTAGATATATCCACACTTCTCTATATCCATCCAATAGAATAGGAGGTCTTTCATATTTAAAATGAAGATATTCATTAAAAAAATAATAATATCTAATCTATCTTCCTTCAACCTTATATATATCTCTTATTTGTCCTATAAGACAATGTACAAGTTTAACATCTTCACTTGTACATAGTTATTACAATACAATACCATCAAGCCTCTCATTTAATAACATTAAGTCTTAATCAACATCATTAGTATATATTGGAAAAAATATGATATATCCTTTAATACCAATAATTTCTTAACTTTGATTAGGATCATGGTAATAAGAAATACTATATATAGTAACAAAATAACAATCTAAGTCTATAAGAAATTTTTTAAAAGCTTCTTTATTATTGATTTGAATCACTGCAACCTTAAGCAAATTTTTCTTATAACGCTCTTCAATTAAGGCTCTGGCTTTGCTTACAATTTGAAATAAATATTTTTTTACTCCATCAAACACATTTATACAAGAACCACCAATATTTCTTTGAATTGTTTGAAGACTCTTTAAAAAAAAATTCAATAGATTTTTATATTGTCTTTTATTCAACATCCCTTGTCTTAATGATGTTGTAGCCTTTATTATGGTTTCTACTAATAATTGCAAAAAAAATCTATTTTATAATACTAAAGCAACTTTTGTTCTTTCAATTAAAGATTGTATTAATGTAAAATTTGGAAATAAATAGAATTGTATAATAATTCCAATCATAGCCACAAAACTTCTAAAAGCCACTACCTAATTTTAATCTTATGCCATGTTGATTTTTAGATATAATCTAAGCAAAATCTATCAAATATACAAGCAGAATATATTATTCAAATGATAATATTCTAAATACATTAATAATAGCACATTCATAATCTATGCCATTATCAAAACATTCATTATGTAATAAAAACTTATAAGTATGACAAATTTAATAATTCTCAATAATATGAAAAATTATGTTTAATTATTATCAATATTAAAATAAAAATATATAACCATAAGGCATACAAAAGAAAAAATACTACAAGAGCTTTGAAGAGCTATTCCAATATAAATGCCATAAGTAATTTCAACACCTACAAAAGGACTCTTAGATGCAGCTTTTAAAAAAAATAGGCTCCTCTCAATTATTTTAAGTTGGTGAAATTGTATATCTATTGTTTACAAAGTCAAGCTTTATTAGATGTAAAAATTAAACAACCATCAATTTATTAAACTACAAGGTAAAGCTCTCATACAAACTTAGAGGCACTTTGTAACAAATAATGTCATACCATCTAAAAATCTAATTTTATAGTACAAAGAAGATAGTTCAATGAATATCAAAGAAGGCCACCATCATTACTATCTTTTTTACAACATCTATATAAAATATATAAATTCTTACTTAAATATTTTTAAAAAAATTATAATTTAATAGTTCTATTTATATATGATAAAACTTTAAAAAATTATAAAGGTAAAAAATATATATACTTAGGATATATTATCCAATTTTCTAACATTAATTGAAAAATTATAATTCACATCAATATATTGTAATAGCCAAAGCACTCCAACCTTAAATACACAACTTTATAAATTCTTTGGTCTAAGTATAGATTTTATTTTTTATTATTAAATCTCTAATATCAATTTGATTAATAAAATATCATATAATATATAAATAATAGAGATATTTTGTATACCATTAAAAAGCCATGCTTAACAATAGAGGATTAATAATGGAGGTACTAAAAGTGCACAAAGAACTAAAATAATAGCAAAAATAAATACAATCTAAATAAAAGGATAATTAAGGAAGAAGATATAACAAGGCAAAAAAATTACTCAATAATATATTATATTATTTAAATCTAACCTTGGTAAAACTTTTCAAATCTAAAATTATAATTTGAAATCATGCCCAATGTTAATACATGCCAACAAGTTCATATCCTATTTGGCATAATATTCTAAAGAAATTAAGACTTTAACATCAATAATAAATATAAGTGCTATATAATTTAACACATAAATTGTGTCAAGTTTATGTTATTATTATTAAATTATTCTTAAAATTATTTTTTTAAATAAACAAATATTTACTTATTTTATACTTTACATCAAAAATCTCAATACACTTAAATGCCATCACTTATTTTAATTGATATTTACTTTTCTATCTTTACTCAATCCATTCTACAACCTACAACTTATAATTTAATAATTACATAGAAAAAATATTAAGTCATCTCCCATCAACTTCACTATGTGTATAAATTAAACACTTTTTAGAATGATTCAATACTCTACATATTTTCAAACATATTTTTAAGCATGCAAACAAGCAATCATTGCTTCAACTCAATTATAGCAAAGAGTTCAAACATAAAAAAACAGTCATCTATAATAAGTAAGACATTTTTTCACATTGTCCATAATATAAACATTGAGCTACATCAAAGCACTTTATGGCCAATCTAGAAAAAAATACGTAAACTTCAATCAGGGTTGTGTGTGCTTGAACTTGATTTTGGATGTTTGAATACTATAGATGGATTGTTGCACCCTAATGAGATATTTGTAGAGCACTTTGCCATTAGAGCTACAACACAAGACAAAGGTGATCCATTACCATCTATGGAGTTGATGGTATGTGATTAGGCTTGCTTGCTCTATTAGGCTATTTTTTTTATTACGAATATTTTTATTTTGAGTTTTCATGTTGATTGAATATAATTATATTTATCATTTTTTTAGAATAAAGAAAAAATAACTTGACATATTCTTAATCCTCATAGTTTCTATTAAATATTACATTATAATACAGAATTATAAAACTAAAAAGTATCAATCAAACTCATAATAATAGAATTTAAATATTATTTCTATTAACTAACATAAATTCTAAGTCTTTTGTTTCCAATTTCTATACTATGATTAAACAAGAAAAAATTCATGTTTTGATGATAATAGACAAATACAAGATAATTGGTAAAATAAAGATTCTAATAAAAGTAGAGGATAGATTTTTTAAGGTGATTTAATATGGTAGTATTACTTTATCCAACAATAAATGTATCCATAATGTAAAAGATGGTTTTAGATATTGCGTAAAATATACAAAATAAGTTGATATTAAATATATTTAAAGAACTTATTTAAGTAATTCAAGTATCTAAAATAAGAAATTATTTATACTTCCTATAAATATACTATTAATCTTTAATATAATTTTGATTGGATAGTCAATTGATCAACAAATTATTTGGATTAATAAAATACATTATTACAAGTAGAAAAAAAAGACTTATAATTTAATGGATCTAAGGTCCAAATTCTAATACTTTGAAAGTAAGTAGGTCCAAAATCCAATAGGTCAAAAATTTCTCCCTTGACTTGGCTTTAGTTTGGAGAGAGCTTATTGATTACTTTAATCATCATTAGTATAACTTATAAAATTATCATGTGTGATTTCTATTATATTCATGCATCATTGTTTTTAATCTTGTTTTTTGAAGCAGGTTATTTTTAATATACACAATACAAGAAACACCATGTTGATACTTATTTTTTATTCTTTGCATGGCATCAGCAACCTGCTCTTCATAAAATTGCAAGCTTTTACAATGTAGAATAACTGTGGTGGTCACAAATAGAGCCCTTCATTAATAATTTTACGTATGTGGTTTTTTTTCTTGTTTTATTTTTTAAACACAAAATCATAATAGTCACCAAAAAATCCTCATCTTGCTACTAATTTTAAACAATTACATTCACTAATTCATCACACTACTTCATCACAGAAATAAAACAATAATAATAATAATGATAATACATTTAATTGAATTTTGGATAGACTGAATGCTCCGTTACACATCTCCCGCAACCTGCGATGAATACCATTGTTACCCATATTACAATATTTGATGCTCTCGGATGTCCGAAGATTGGTGCATCACTAGAGAGAGTATTGAATATTCCAAGTCAGATTTTGTGATGCTAAGGCTTGTAGAGCAGGACTGTTCCGAATACATTTTCAAGGCATTCTGTGCAGCTAATCAGTGATTTGAAACTTTGTAATCACTCAAACTGCATATACAAGCAGGAACATGCTCACTTAGAGTAATGTCAAAGCGGTTGTTGATTCCTTCGGATGAGATAGTAAAAGCTTCTAATTGCATCGAAGCACATCTCGACTTTGGAGCACAGGAGGTTCGCACTGGAGTAGACCTTTGTCAATTGATGGTGTAAACCGTCTCTGCATTGAGAGTATCATTAATCACGTGACGAATAATCCCAACTTGAACTTGTTGAAACTTCATTAAGGTAAACTCGATGACCGCACCACACATTTATTTTCCAAAAATTCCACTATGGAACTGCATTTAAGTTGTGAAATAAAGTAAGAGATACATCGGCATTATACCTCGAACGCAGAACCACGTTTCAGGTGTTTCGTTTAAGTGTAGTCTAAGATAAGTAATTTTTCTTGATCGTCTCAACCGCTCTAATGACTGAAGATCAGCGAGATGGACATAAATTCTAAACATGAACAATATCCTAGTGTGTCCCATCCTTCACTCCGTGACTCGTAGACTACATCTAGGAGCGCAGTCCTCTGAGAACCCGATTCACAAATAAGAGTACTCAATTTCATAAACAGAACACTACAACGCAGAAGTTTATCTCCTGGTTGTGAATATTTGCTCTTCCGGCCTCTTGATCATCTCGAAACCTGATGGATACATGTGAGGTAATGAAAGATACCATAATAGAAACTCCATGTTTTTACAGAAATAGAAATTTGGAACTTGTAAATAATTATGGAAAAACTTGGTGGCGAAAAACTATATTCAATGATTAAAGCTACAGCTAAAAATAGTGCTGAACAATATCAAGGTGCCATCCCTATTGAACAGTAACTTCAAACTGCTTTTGCACCATGATGATCAGCAACTGAGAAGTAAAAGTGTTTTCCTTCCTCCACCTCATACTCCCCTTGGCCATCAATAGCAACCTTCACCTGCAATATCACAACGAACATCAAGACAACAAATAAGACTCCGAACTTTCTAGTCAAAGGATTTGGAATTTCATTAGATTCAAAAAGATATGGCACAGTAGTACAAGGGTAAAAATACCTTCTTGTTTGGACCAAGTTCAGATTTAATTTTCGCAGGATCTCGAGAACGCAAAACTACTGCTAAATTTTCAGCGTGCACTTTATTACCTGCATAAATCACACGAAAACAATTTACCTCCAACCAATCGAAGATTGCAACTTTCAACACATGTTTAATAAACATCTCAACATAAACAAATTGCATCACATCTCAAATTGCAACTGTACCTGAACAGAGTTCACAGAGCATATCTAGAGCAAATGACAATGCAGGTCTGGTCAATGTGATTTTGAAGGAGCCACCAGCCACTCCATCGTACTCTTCAGTGGCAATAATCACCTGCACATTGAAGTTCAATAGCTGCACATATCTTTCCATCTCTGTAGATTTAAAGAAAACAAGAATTTCAATCTAGAAATGAAAATTCAAAAATTCCTCAAAGGTTACTTACCGCATGAGGTTGAAGGTAATGATTGGCAAGAATCGGAGACCCAACTGTTTCAGCCATATAGTTTGCCTGTGAAAGCAAACATTAATTCTGCATGTCGAAGCAAAATGTTGCAAACAGCTATCCCAAGTCACTGCTTTGACTATACCATTTCAAAAATGTAACGATAACTGCCTCCAAGAATGATGAGACTTTAAACACAATTTCTCTAGAAAAACCAATATTAGCCAGAAATCAACAATAAATTTCCTTACTCAAATCATAGTCTTACAGATCCAAAGCACGTATGTACCTGTGATACAAAGATGCGTTTAAGAACAGAAGGATTGCTACTGGTAACATTCTCGTGAACATGATAGAAAACGACCACGGTATCAGTGGGCTCTAGACCCAATTTCTTTCGTAACTTTTGGATTCTGTTCACAATCTGCATGTATAAACGTAAAAAGAAGTCAAAACGGGAAGCAACCTGCTTGACAATAGAACAGACGAAAGACAACTATACATATATGCACAATTTTTGTAGGGGATCACATGTGATAACTTACTTCCCGAGCAAAACCTGCTTCGAGAAGATTTTCATCTGGTCTCAAATCAAGCACCACCAACACTTCGCCTGAAAAATTACACATAAATGTAAAATTAGAGCAAAGAATAATGTCAACCTTGTTATATTGGATTATGATGGATCTCAATTTGTGAACTGAAAGGTCAACTTCATATTTCAGCAGCAATTGATCATTAGAGACATACCATCCCCAGCTGCATCAATATCTGCTTTAGTAGCACCATCAGGTGCTTTGAAGTCATTGATGACCTGAAAGAATCACCAATCCAGATACAGCCTGAGAATAGTTCTTGATTGTCGACGCCCAAAGACAAAATTACTGTAGGCATAAACTGTAACGCATTTTGCATTGCTGAAACAATAGATCAAATCATATTCAAACCTTGAGGGGGGTCAATGTCCCTATCATGCAACTTGATGAATTGTTTAAAGAAACCGTAAATTTTCACCTTTATGTCTTGCAATCCAAGCTTGTGACCAGCAAAAGTGCCTTCCCCAGCTTTTTGGAATTCCAAGATTTGAGCTTGTGTCATTGACTTAACTTCCTTGGCAACAAGACCCATAGCCTTCCCTAGCTTCTTTCCCAACGCACTGCAGGTAAGCACCATCCGCATTAACGTGTCGATCCAGATACCTTGCTCGTTAGTCAAACCTATTACAGTCGACTTACAAAAAAGTTGAACAATATCCACTTGTTCACCGTCAGCAACCAAAGCTAACTCGATCATACCTGTAATCAGGCTCGGCTCGCAAGGATGCGTACTTAAGAAGATCGTTACAAGACACTACATTCCGTACATTGAGTTCCTCTCGTACATACTGTCAGCAATACATCGAACATTAGATTTACAAAAATTACTAATCATACTGGTGAAGATGATTAGGTCGATAGACACATTGCTTTCATTATTTGTTAGGGATTTAAAGGATTCATGGAACAAACGAACTTTCTTAACCAGCACTAAGATGGTGAAAGTACCATTTCAAGAGAGCCTGTGATATCATCGAGGAAATCGGTATCTGAATGAACAACGACCATCTCCCTGCACAAATAATGTTGGTTCATTCAGATTTGGAATTCCTTCAGGAATGACATTACAAGTCACATGTCACGTGGCATTGCCCATATAAGTGCAACTTACTTGAGTGGAGTTTTGAGGGGCTTATTGTGGCGTTCTCGAATGTTTCGAACAAGATCAATGACAGACATCATTCGGGTGACGCTCTGCTCTATACGACAGTCAATCTGCACCCACAAAAAAACATGAAAGCCTCTCAACTTTTCCAACCGCACCGTTGGTACTGGGCCTACCACTTCAAACTTCAAGATGCCAACACTCGGGCAATACAAAACCGTAAACATTAACGTTCGGAGGACAGGGCGCAACTTAATTGAACTAACCTCACCCTCAACCTCCGGGAAGGAGCAGTAGTGTACACTTTCTTCACTGTCAGCTGATACAAGCCGCAAATTTTGATACATTCCTTCTACGAAGAAGGGAGTAAATGGTGCCATAGCTTTGCAAATAGTCAACAACACCTGTTCCCAGAAGCAGTTGAACGCATCAAACTTATGTGGCGCCCTCAGAACTAAAAAGTAACTAATCTGACAAAACGTTATCAACTCCAACACTATCTAATTTCGACTTGAAGATCACAACAATCACATCAGCGACAAATACGCAGAAAGATGACGTCAACCACAGGCTAGTCACTTGTAAGCAACAACAATAACAATAATTGGTCACATTAGGAAGAACGGGTGGGAGTCTACTCACAAAATACAGCGTAGATAATGCTAAACGACTATCAGCGTCCCCAGTGCGACCTTTCAAGCGCTTCCGGTTGAATCGTACGTAAATGTTGGTCAAATTGTCAATGAACTTGAGTAAACGTGGAACAACCTGTAAAATCACACCACATATGTCGAAAACTGCAAGGCTAACATAATTATCGATGATGTTTCAAACTTTGAGAGAAAATTACGTAACACAATACTAACCGTGTAAAGGCGGTACGCATCCATCTCTTGTCGAACAAATGCCACAAGGCTTTGGGTGGCGGAATTAATCCATTTATCTAAAACATTTGGGGACTGCTGCAAGACAGTCCGATCAAGTGGCGTGAAATGCTCGATCCCTTCTGCATCTAATCTCTTCACGTTCTGCACCAAAAACCTGTACGCATTGTACCACGGTAAAAAGACATCCTTCACCTGCAACACCAGATCACTCCAGATATCAGCACGCTAAAGAATAGGTTGAAGAGTAAGCAACGGATCTTATTGACATGTTATGATCTGAGAAAGATAATTAGTCATCGAAATTCGAGCCTTTTGATTATCACAACGAAGTAATCCTCTGGTTCTAACCAAGGCTGAGGGAGAAACTGATAAGAAGAATCCTTAAGATGATTTTTTCGTTCAAACCATCCACTACTACAACGCATGACAAAGCCTGGATATCGATTGTGCAGATACAAAAGAGATGTCAGAGCATGAGTAAGTACACATACCACAGAATAAACACCCTCTTTCTTAAACCTAAGAGGTTCTCCTCTCACAACAGGAGAATTGATGAGGTACAACCTTAATGCATCCTGCAACCACAAGACTGGAAATCAGCACCCGACTGGGTAAATTCAAAATAAGTCAGTGGTCAACAAATACATCTTAACATGGACGATAATCTGCACAGTCATGGGATAAAAAGGAATGATCACTCACGGCGCCATATTCATCAATAATTCCTGTGGGAGGAGGGTAATTATTTAACCGCTTACTCATCTTCTTTCCATCCTTAGCCAATACCAAACCATTGCAGATCAAATTCTGGAATGCAGGTTTGTCGAACAGAGCTGTTGACAGTACCATTAATGTGTAGAACCTGCAAAAACACTAAGATATAAGTCAGAGAAATAGCTCAACCAATCACACATTTGTAACCTAGACGCTGTCACGGCAATGAAAATGTCTATCACTGAATTCATGGCAAACATTTAACGTACACCGTTATGAGTCAGAACCACATAAGGTCATCAGTCACAAATTCATATCTCATTCTAACACCAGAGATAACTTTAAAAAATCAATACAATTTGCTACAAATTGGTTTAAAAGAAGAGAGCGAATTCTCAAAAGAAGAAAAAAAATCAAAAAACGAAGTGGATACAAGATTAGCGTCTAAAATAAATGTGATGAATGGATGAATTAGGCCTAAATGATGTTTTAGTAAAGGTAATAAAAGAGTGATTAGAACGTACCATCCCCGAGTCTGGTCAAGACCTTCAGCGACAAAATCACCAGGAAAATTTGACTCAAAAAGTTTTTGGTTCTCAAATGGGTAGTGAATGTAAGCGTAGGGCATAGACCCGCTCTCGAACCAACAGTCGAAAACCTGTGCAGAATAGATCACACATATTTCATGCTTACAAAGTTCAGTGTATACAACATAAGAGGAATCTGAAAACTAAACAAGTAAATTCCAAAGACTTGATCCTCCCTGTGTAAGAAAGTGATCAGTAGTAGAACCCCTTCATCCAAAACTTGACTTCGATTCATGTTTGAGAACCTTTTTAAACGATATGAAAACATGGAAACAAGACGAGGGTAAAAAACTGATGTCTCTCATGCTTGTCTCTTCTGCACTAGCTAGGAGCAGTCTTGAGAAATGTTAATAACTCTGAACCCTTGTTCGGTCAAATTAGGTTGACCTATGAAAATCACAGATATGAGCAACTTACATCCTCAACACGCTTCAAAACCCCAAACTCAGGTCCCCGTGGCGAAGGAATAGTAACATGATCAATGTGGTGACGATGAAGATCTGTGACCTGTTAGAAATTACCTTGTATCCTGAAAGCTCTTCAAGCTCTTGGATGGAACCGACGACTACAATGTCCACTCCATCGTCACTGCGCCAAATGGGCAGAGGTGTGCCCCAGAACCGAGTGCGACTGACGGCCCAGTCCCGAGCATTCTCAAGCCAATTGTGGAACCGCTTCTCCTAAAAATCATGCAAATCTCATCGATATAAAATCTGAAGTTGAATCAACCTCAAAAGAACAAAAGTTACAAAAGCATAATTTACAAAAACCTTACCACGAAGACACAACTACTGTTGCATAAATATAAGGCACAGAATGATCAAAATAAGGAACATACTTTGGACACGGAGTAGCTACAACTACCATATGGCTACCCCAGAAGAATAATAAAAAGAACACACATAATTGATGGACTCCTACACATAAGCAAAAGAATGTCGTGTGGACTAAGTATCATGAAGGTGGCGAAAAGAATAATAAACTGACAAATAAGTGACTTACCTTCACAGAATCTGGGACCCAATATGTAAGTTTGTTGTTTTCGACAAGTCGGTCCTTGAATTGTTCAACTGATACATACCTATCAAGGGAAAATAACTATTAAAAGAAACAATCCTACAATGATCGGAAATCATACACTTCACAAAGTTCTGATATTGCGCTGTAAAAGATCATAAAAAAACAGCGAAAAAACCTAACCCAAGCCATCTTATTCAAAAATTTAATCCTCGTTAAAAGGAGACACAAATCTCTTAAGCAGTCGAACACGCCAGTTACAATATGATAAAGCAGAATCCATCAGTTACAACATGAATAATTTTGGATGAAACACTTTTTTATCAGTGATCAAAGCCCCATGGGCTTTGCCATGAACAAAACTTACCAGCTAGGAACCACTTTGTAAATAAGTGGGGTCTCTGATCTCCAGCAGAACGGGTATGAATGCATAATACTTCCAGAACTCACCAACCTCCCTTTGGCCTAGATTACAGATTGATGATTTCAAGAGGTTAGTTAACATTCATCTTCGTGTAGAGATGAATGAACCTTTAGAGCTTTAAAATCACCCATCTAGACACACAACCATATAATTAGATTGTATCTATGTCAACAATAAAATTTAAAATAAAATAAATATCTTACCAGATCCAGATAAATGAAAACATGCGAAATAGCATGCAGGACATGTCTCGACAAACGTTTTGTGAGCAAATTTTTGACCCACAAACGACTAAATATGCAGAATACAGACCTTGACGGCAGCAATAATGTCCTTATCCGCTTCCTTAACAAAACGATCGGCAAAATCGGTTACATCTGCTGTAAAGTACCCATCGTCATTAACTGGATTAGGAAGATTTGGACCCTGTTGAAAAGGAAGGTCAGCATCAATAATGATTATAACCATAACCAGAAGGGAATAGTATCCGAGTAAAAGCCACAGCATTGAATCACAACGTCGCTGAGAAGATCATGTATACAAAATCATGCAGCAACTTGCGCAGATCACCTTCCAATTGACTCAACAAATCTGGAGACATTGGTACAGATCATTCAACTGACGGCAGCGAAAAAAAAGTGTTCAATCTAACCTTTTGGATGACACCATTAGCTAAACATACACGATAGTCGTCCTCTCCAAATGCAGGGGCACAATGAACAACTCCTGTCATCGCTAACGTAGTTATCTGCCACCACCTTAAAGGAGGTGTCTGCATAGGCTGTGAAGTAATCAAAAAGTGGTTTGTACCTGTATCAAGATCACAATATAAACATCAAGGTCTGAAACAACGCCCAGATGGTAATAATACATATACAACATACGAGGTGGATTGTAACGGCATCTTGAACGTGTTAAGTGAATAATTTGAAAAAATTCACACGGTACAATATTTACTTACTTCTTCCCAACTAAGGCATCACCCTTGCATTTGTCAATGATCTCATATGTACTAGAATCAACGGGTGCAATTGCCTGCTCTGTCCTGTGACCAACTCCTTTTTTGTCTCCTTGCTTGTCTCCTTTCTTTGCCACACCTTTGTCCGCTGGAGCATCGTTGCGCAAATCAGCCCTGGGCTTCGCACCTGAGGCTTCTTTCGTTTTCGTGCTTGGAAGCTGAGACACCCTTGATTCTGCTACAATATATACGACGCCTGTCGTTTTATGCCGCACCTGTAACGAAGGTGATAAGAGCACACGTAAGCCTATGGTCGGTTCCAATTCATGAAAAACCGCACATCCACAATTGCTGCGTTACGTGCACAATAATGGCATTCAATTTACCATCTAATCAGGCACATACGAGACCTTTTCTCCAGCTTGATAAATTACGCGAAAGAATTAAAAAAACAGAAGGCCTTCCCACAGAATAGGGCTCAATTGACAAGAGAACAGACGAGCACGGAGACTCTCAACTTCTGAATAAAGTACACAGACCTTAGCGTAAGTAAGTTTTGCATTCACACACAAAACCAAGTTGCTGGGAAGCGTCCAGGGAGTAGTCGTCCAAGCCACCATTGATGCCCCATCTGCATCTTCCAACAACGGGAAGGCCACCATGATGGCGGGATCCGACACATCCTGCAGTGCAGACCAAAGCACTATCAATATTCGCACGCTATCTTGTGATCAAAATCTATGTCAATTATGTGGTTCGGTAAACTGATGCCCAAATCTAGAGAAAATCAAAATTTGCTCCATCAATGATTCACGAATTTACAAATTTACAGCAGATGTAACAGATTTTGCCAATCGTTTACATCAATGATTCACGAACTTGCAAATTTACAGCAGATGCAAGTTCGTGAATCATTGATGTCGATTGCAGTAAATTTGCTCCATCAATGATTCACGAATTTGCAAATTCCGTTTTGCCACAGCACTGGGATTTCAATTTCCAAGTTTGATCATCGGATCAGGTCGGTGCAACTGAACCACGACAAATCCTGGTTGCAAATCATAAGATGACTCGACAATGCACTGCTGATCACATTCCGAGCTCACTAACCTTGTAATTAAGGCCGGCTTCAAAATTAGACAGGATCGTCGTGCAGCCAGTACTGTAAGGCATAACCTGCAAAACAAGTTCACAGCGCCAAATTCCCGTCAATCAGTGCTTCTTGTAAACACACAACTCATGATTCTTCCCCTTTAACCCCAAGCCTGGCATTGGCACCGACAGTCAGCAACGAGATCAATCACCCACCTTGACACCTTGGTACACATAGCCCTTATCAAATAGCTGCTTGAACACCCACCACACAGACTCCATAAAGTCAGGGTCAAGCGTTTTGTAACCATTTTTGAAGTCAATCCAGCGGCCCATCCGAGAGACCGTCTTCTCCCATTCACCACAGTAGCGCATCACGATGCTGCGGCACTCTTCGTTGTAGTTGCCAATTCCCATCGCAAGCACGTCGTCCTTGGTATTAATATTCAACTTCTTGTCGATCTCGTGTTCCACGGGCAAGCCATGACAATCCCAGCCAAAACGACGAGTGACGTGATGGCCCAAGGCAGTCTGGTAGCGAGTGACGACGTCCTTGATGGTGCCCGCGAGGATGTGGCCGTAGTGGGGCAATCCCGTGGCAAATGGCGGCCCATCGTAGAAAACATACTCGGGTTTGCCCTCAGTCCGCTTGAGCTGCGTGTGGAAAACTTGCAGCTGCTCCCACAGACGCAACGTCTTCTCTTCCTGCAGGGGGAAGGAATACTCCTTGCCCTCGCAGATGTCTTCCATGGCTCCCCTCCCCCCCACCCAGTACCCAACTCAGCAATTGATCGCAAACCAACTCGATCCGATCCAGTGAAAAACAACCTCCATCCAAGCCAGCAGAAAAAAGTGTGGGGCGTCGCGTGCCCGCCACGCCTGGTCGTCTCTGCTGCTGCGCTGCGAGCCCCGCGGTCCCGGCGGACCCGCTCCGCCCTGGCTCCCGTTCCAGCTCATCCACTTTTACCACATGTACAGTGCCACGTCTTCATTCCCAGGTTCTCTTGACCATAAATATCTGAAATTGAGATTATGGGTAATTCGAATACAGTAACGTTAAGAGAATAGAAGAACACTAGAAGAAGAAGGAGCAGCATGATGTAACATGTATTGTCTTTTTCCATGTGCAATGTCATATATTTTGTAGTAAGTGTTTTGGGTTCCTTGCTTTGAAACAAAGTAAAAATAAAGGAGAAACAATGTGAAGAAGAAAGGTGTTACTTTATGTGCAATAATGCAATAGAGAAGTAATGTAACAATGTATGTGGTTATTGTAGGATTTGGACCCTCACCCTCTTACATTGTAATATGGATATCCAAGATCACCTGGCTAATCTACCATGTAAAGACATCCACATGTTCTTATGAAGCATTGGAGTTCTTTTCATTACTTTGGAAGAAAAATAATAAAGCAAGTTATTAATGAATAAAAATACACAATAAAATAATCAATGAGAATGCAAATAATGTAACCAAGATTACAGCAACATATTTTATTAATATTACACAACAAAAAAATAGAAATATAATCACAAAAAATTAAAAGAAAAAAAACATAAAATAAAACTATATTAAAATTTAAGATTTTTTGTATATATTTTTACTTCTAATACTGATAAATATTTTTAAAACATTTAAAGTAGAAGATTCAAAGTTACAAAATGAAGAGTTGAAAATAATTTTTTTTTAAAAACAAACATAAATTAATCATTGCATTATTAACTTAAAAAGAAAAACAAATGACAATTAGTTAATTGTAATGCTTTGAAAACTCACAAAATAAACTAAAAAATAAAGAAAAAAAGATTCTTCACATATATTTAAAGAATTAATGTTTCCACCCATACTTTTATTATTTCTATTCAAAGAGTTTATCAATGTAGAACCACTAGCCATTGTTCATTGTAACAACCATTTCCAAGCAACGTGGTTGGTTTCCAATAGTCCATTATCTCTCATTGAAGCCTCTTTTTGGCAAAGATAGGATAGGATTGAATTGCTAGTTATGTGGCAATAACAATTTGCTACATGTATGAGAACATTGGGACCAAATGAAGTGGATAAAGAGAGGATAGAAATCATAGACATTTGTGAAGGCAATGCAACATGTCGTTTGTAACTCCAAATATGTAGTGAAACTATTATATTGTAGTAGTAATCACGTGATGGATGAAAATAATAAGACTGTAGGTGGAAATATCAATTCCCTATATTTATTCAAAACTTACTTAAATAGATATTTTAAAAAAATATTACACACATTATGCACATGTTACTACACGTCATCGAAAACCGATTGCAGCAATATTTTAATAAAAATTCATGTTCGACTACTGAGGTTTCATGTTATATGCAATAAATTTTGAAGATTTTGAAGATTTTGAAGATTCGTTTCCATGACTGGCAGTTTCTTCGTGCCACATTTATCGAAAGGAGCAATTTCTCAGGACCCTATGGTTTCTCGTATAGAATATCCTGAGCAAAGCAGTCTGCAGAAGACGTTGAGGTACTTCTAGAATGGTGACAAGATTCAGGTGTGTGGAAGGAACTCCAGCAGTACATCTTGTATCTCCCTGGACAAGACTCTGGAGTAGGCAGCAAGGTAATCACTGATGATGTTAATATTTTATTAAAAGTCACTTCTCTTGTAGAAATTCCTGTAAACAACAGGAAACAGTTAGGCACACAAATATAGAATCACGTCATACTAAACAATGTCTGTAAGCAGCTGAGAATCGAACATCCCAACATTCGTTTCAAAAACTTTGTCAAACTTGGACTCTGTTGCTAACTCTCATTATAATCTTGGTTAAAGTCAATCATCTAGCAAAGCAATTTGGCAAGGCAGATGCTAACAATGAGGCAAGTAGATCTTACCACACGAAGTAGAATCCACAGTCATGAAGTGAAACATTTTAGAGTTGTGGACATCAGTTCTGGTTGTTGTTCAGCTTAGGGAACTTTACAACCTTTCCAATTGCCACAGTTTTACCTGATTCAATCATGACTCACAACTGTAATCAGGATATTCGTCTGCTTAATATGCGCAATAAATGCCAATCTTGTTCGTACGATGAAAACATCTCAGCGTGAGGTATAAAAGACGCACCTTCATCTCGTAATGTATGCGACCGAGCTGTGAGACTTCCTCAAATCTTTCGACACAAATGAGCTGCTTGACCTAAACGACGTAAAGAAGCATATTACAACGAAAAAAATTTGTTAAAAAATATGGTAGTTCAGACCCTTCATAAACATCAAATAAAAATATTCAGCTTTAAGAATTGTTACTTTCAATCAGAAAGTTAGCGAAATGAGAATCGATTACCAACCTGAATACGAACCACTACAACAGCTCCACTTTTCACAAACATTATCTTTCTCTTGATGGCAACTTTGTTCTAGGATCTATTTGATGGATGAGTTTCATAACCTCGCACTCTTCTACGACAGAGTGTATATGAAGCACAGCCTTGTATCCAGCAGTAAAAATTGCCTGTAAGAACGAGAGAAATCGTATTTTAAACAATGATGGATGGAAATCACGTGGCGTTGCCAAGGAAATCCACTTCTGTGATAGTTCTGTAAGCACCGTTGCATCCAAGCCACCCTATTAGAAATCCACAAAAACCGCTGAAGGAAAACTCCAGAAAAAAACGCAGCTGAAGAGACCTACCTTGTGATCAAGAAGCTAAAGAATCTGGAGCTGGGCATCGAACTCAAGAACTGCAGGAATAGGATTATCTGCACATAACATCAAATTAAAAGAGTGGTGGAGGAGGAGAGGGAAGGGAGGTGGGGAAGCTCCTACAAGTACACAAACTCATATCGAATTCATACCGAAAATCATTGATGTGAACAGAAAAGAGTTGGAAGTTCTACAGAAACATAACGTTGTAGAAGAGCTACGATACTTACTCACAGATGAGAGAACAAATCCTGGAGAAAATATCCTCTTCTTCAACACCTGATAACCTGATTCGCAGATTTTCACCAGGCTTTGCATAGTTTACTTCATCGTTGTCACGATACACTGTCACAACTTTCACCTGAGCCTACACGCAAATTCATTAATGGAATAAATCAGTCTCTTTCACGTAAGATTTCATGGGTTTTAATGAGAATAACCGCCAACCAAAAATCAATTCCGATAAATGCACCCAACTCTCCAACAGTTCAAAAACAGCCAGCATGTAAGGAGACAACTCACCTTGTTAGGCATGACCGTTAAGGTGTCTCCTTGCCGCACACTCCCACACTGTATCTTGCCCATCACTACTGTATCCATGTCCCTAAACTTATCTATTATAGGCATCCTGAACAGTTTTAGAACATATTATGAGTACAGAGCACAAAAAGAATATGTTCATGATCAGCAGACCCCAAATAAGTTAATTTTCATGTAGCAGACAGAAGCTGAAGACCGTTACCTGAAAGAAACCTTGGGATCTTGAAATGGGAGCTCGATGGCATCCAAAGCATCAAAAAGGCAAGGTCCATCCCACCACTGACACACACTCTTTGGCAACGGTTCTTTCAAATTGTTCCCATTAAGCCCAGAAATAGGTAAAAATTGTACATCTGCAAAACCCATCAAACTCTGTGAGAACAATCTGGAAACATCATCTAGGAACAATCCCTCGGTAACCTGCTATATGTGAACAAGAGCATGAAGTGATACTACAGGAAGGACTAACTGCTTACAAAAATAGCACGTGAATACCTCTCTTTGTGTTATAGCCGCATGACTTCAAGAAGGGAACGATCTTCGTCTCAATTTCATCATATCTGAATGTCTCATTCAAATGTTTCAAATTAATCACAAAATGGAGTTAAGTAAAATATGAAAATGTCATAATGATCTGTTCAAATTGAGTCTTTCTGAAATGGTAATTTTCATGTTCACAAGGCATCATGAGATTATTTACAAAAGAGCATGTGTGTGTTCAACTGAAACTCTTCATATATCCAATTTCTCCAGTTGTCACGTATAATATGAACCAACCTTACCTGTCCTTCGACCACTCAACAGATGCATCATCCATCTTGTTCACAACTATTAATAGTTTTGAAACACCCAAGGTCCTTGCTAGCTGGGCATGCTCCCGGGTTTGACCTCCTCTCTCAAATCCAGTCTCGAATTCTCCTTTTCGAGCTGAAATTACCTGAAATAAATAGTGGCAAATGCCAAACGCAATAATGATACTGAAATTAGGGGGAATCTCGGCTGTTCACCACCTTATGACGACCACTGAAACAACAAAGTTTCAACGAACTCACCAGCACTCCAACATCAGCCTGTGATGCTCCACTGATCATATTGGGAACATAAATTTTGTGTCCTTACACAGAAGAAATCTAATTCAAATTAAATAAAAAAGTCAGAGAAGGATCCAGGCAGAGCAAGTAATCAAGATCGACACGAAAGAACTCGATTTCTTCTTCAGGCATGTGATGAACTCGAACAAGCGTATTCTGCTGGAAAAAAATCAACTACTGCCAAAAACAATCGGTTAGTGTCACTAAAAAAAAAAGGTCTATTTCGTCAACTAACCAAGACAGCAGATTGTAACAAAACTTTCTAACGTTGGAGCAGCCTCTCGTTTTCTCAAAAAAAAGGTTGACAAGTTCAAACACCAAAATTTTGACGAAAGCATGTGTGACATGTTTATTACTTGGATTGAAATTATAATCTAATAAGCAAAATTGTATACTTACTAGATTTACGATCCTAGATGCGCATCTAGGATCGTAAATCGTGTCTTTTCCGTTTGAAAATGAGCTCTTTCAACTTCAACAGCCTTGCCCTGCGTCCTCCACCACAAAACATGTTAAGCGTCAGCATTTTGAGGTGCTGCAACAAGATCCATGTAGACATCCTCTATCAACTACAAAATTAGACTCAAATGGAATCACCTCACTTAACATAGAACACTGTTTCTTGTAATCGCTGACAGAAAAATGATCCATCTTTCTTTGATTATAGAAACAATATGTAATGAAATTGATCTTATCACTTCTAAATAAAGAAAACATACGGAACAACTTTAATATAAATAAATGGCAACCTTTGCCCTCTCTTCTTCATTAGTATCCATAATGTAAGCCATATACCTACAAAACACATCCAACAATCAATCATACATTAAACCGTAGCTTCACAACCTCAGCAACTACACCAAGCACCCGTATTAAGTAAAAGCTATTACATTCTCATCCGACTATTTCTATCCGGGCTCAATCACAACCAAAAAAAAAGACTAAATTTAATTAAATCAGAAATAAAAATGACTCACCAACTATCTCTATTCTTCACTTTGGCCTCTCGCTCATATTTCTGTATTATGCGCTCATCCACTACGTTGCTCAGATATAATATCTGGCCTCCTATGGTTGATTTACCCGAATCTGTTAACAGAACACAATTTAATTCATGAGTATATGAATCATCGCATGCATTACCATCAACATTATGCCAAGTTGAGATACTAGGTTAGTTACCAGCAATTTAGGAAGGGAATTTCACCTTAAGAAATTATGTACGTTATTCTCGCAAAGCTTTCAAATTCAAACTTAAGAGTACATGAAACAAGACTAAGAATCCGATTCAAAGAGCGAAAGGAGAGAAGTGACAATGTCTGTAAGCAGCTGTCTCGGATAAAATTCAGCATTCGGTGCACTAAACCCTGAGAAATTCAATTTTAGGAGCTCTATTACCTTTTCCTCATGATCCCAATCCTGGTCTGCAGCCGATTTCTGTTCAAAGACAGGATAGATCTACCAAGTTCAGACAATCTAATAACCAGATGGACACCACAAGTAGGCAACAACATTCTTCAAGGAAATTTTCGTCGGAATGACAGCATTTATGAGATCATAGATCACAATGATGGAGACTGTAATCCTTTTCAAATTGAGGCACTTGACAAGGCACAGTATTGTATTCAAAGCGCACCACGTCAATCCGGCCGGCTGCTGCAAGAGCTCGACTTAGAATTCATAAATTTTCGAACATAATTTGTTAAAAAATTCAGGAGTTTTACCGACGTGGTTTAGAAAATATCTGATTCAGAATAATGTAAAATAGATAAATAAATCATCGACGACTAATCGCATATTCGTGTGCGAAGACCAACACAGAGCAAAAACAGTATACACAACCACTGCTCGGATGAATAATTTACCACCCAAGGCTCATCGATTCAAGCAAGAGAGGCAGCATTAGCGAACTTAATCATTCACGTCTGCGAGCTAGCAACCTCGGACGTCATAATACAAGCACTTCCTTAATTCCCCTGACTCAAAACCTTTTGAATTGTCCTCGAACGCGAAGATAAAAGCACAAAAACGAATCAAATCGACAAAATCCACACTACGCCTACACAAGATCCATTAAATACAAAACACCGAAGTGCTGCAGCATCGAAACAAAGAAAGAAAGAAAGAAAGAAAGAAGACGCCAGCAGATCGAATCAATCATCAAGAATGAGGGAGCGAAGGATAGACCAGACACTACGCTCGATGGTGGATTGAAGGAGGCACGCATTTGGTTAGAGTCTGTCATGTTGGAAGACGCAGGAGGGGCACCTCCGGTGGACAAGATGAAAGATCAGCAACCGTAAGAGTGCAACAGTGGAATTGTAGTTTGCAAGAGGTGCGACCTAGAGGACAAAGAGGTGGAGGAAGAAGAAGAAGAAGAAGAAGAAGGAACAAAATCTCCGAGGTGCGAATCAGAGAGGGTGCAGGCAGTGATGGAGCATGAATCCATGGATGAGTCTACAACGCAGGGAGCGCAGACACACATACACACACACACACACACCAAAGCAGTGCGACTTCCCCAAGTCTCCGCTGACCTGGCCTGGCCTGCCCTGCCCAAGCCCGCGACGGCTCGCTTTCCTCCTTCTGAAGCGTGGCACTCCTGCTGAGTTTCCCGCCCTTCCTTCCCGCCCTTCCTGCCACGTAATCACAGTGAACTCGTCCAAAGCGCTCTTTACATCGTGGCATGCAGATTGAGACTGCTACCGTGTTGAGCGAACCCTAAGACCGTGACTGGCTGGGACTGAGTGGAGAGTCTTGGTGGGGGTTCTTCTTTTGTGTCTGTCTTTCTTTTTTTAGCATTTCTTTTCTTTGTTGTGACTTAACTAAGCTTATTGTGTGTGGGTGTGCTTTTCTGATGAGATGTATTGCCTTCCTCTCTCCATGAGAAGTGATAGATACTGGGCGTGGTAGATAAATAGGGTCAAATTACGTGAGTTGTTTTCAAACAAGTCCATAACTGAAAGGTCATTACATGTGACCATGAAATTCTGTATTTTACTGTAAGCTCGTTGATCGCTGCATATTAACAAAAGCAACATTTTGATTTGGGATTTTTTTTTAGTATATGACGAAAATTGAAGTTGGTTTTCAAGTCGGAATAAATCTATCATTTGACTGAAGTTAATATCGAAGGAAATATATCATAGAAGAAATCATCAAAATTTTCATCTTTAATAATTGACCAGTTTTAGACAATGAGTTTTCTTTTTTTAGCAGAATATTAGTATGAAATTATTAAATCAGTTTCAAAACGAAAACAAGTAGCTACAACATTGTCCAGGTTTTTTAACATAAAAACTTGTATAAGCTTTTGGATGAGGGGAAAACAATAATCTTAGAAGATGTGTAATACAATGATCAACATGGTCATCTTGGCATTTTAGGTAAAAATCTTTTGTGCAACTATTATATATACATACTTTTAATTTTTCGAAAACCGGATTAATATTAGATTCATATAAAATATTGATAAAATGACGTTAAAGTTATTTAAAGATGAACTAATTTATTTTTAAAACAGCCGCTTTAATATAAATTGTGGTAGAAGTGATTCACTTATATGAGTGCAAACTGAACGTGTCCAATGTCCAATACTTCATTACTTTAAAAATTCAGCCTATTTCTTTATTTTTACCATTTTCAACTTTTAATATGGTCAGTTTCCAACCAGGGCACAAAAATGCCAAGTCCACGTGGAGGATGAGAAAAAGAAGAATTGGCACGGTTATAACCCCGATGGCTGGATCCCAAGAATCTCACCGCCTTTTGTGACTGCACGGCTTTGGGACAAATGGCACCTAAGGCTAAACTTGTATAGGATCCCAAGCCCGCGTTATCATTATCAGCCCTAATGCGGAAGACTCAGCTGTCGTTGCTCCTCCTCATCGGAAGCTCCATCACGGAAACTCAAGGGTCGATCGAGTGATCGGGTTTGCCGAAGGATTGTACAGCATTGGTATCGTCCTCCAGTGGGCGTGGTTTGGCGTTGCGCGCTTCAAGTTGAAGTGGGTTGTAGAGTAGAAAGAGTCGCGATGCCTTCCAAGGCAGCGCCAAAAGGGGGCAGCAAGGAGAAATCCAAAGCTGACCTCGCGAAGAAGCAGAAGCTGGTGGAGGACAAGACCTTCGGGTTGAAGAATAAGAACAAGAGTAAGAACGTGCAGAAGTACGTGCAGAGCTTGCATCAGTCGGTCCAGAATGCCGGATCCAAGCGCGGAGACGATGCCAAGTCAGGTGCCAAGGTTCGGATTTGCTCGATCTGGGTTGAATTTTGGTTGGAAGATGCGGAGCGATCTTGTTTAATTAGGTTCCAAGACATGAGACGCGATGGAGCTAGGCACTTGGCGTTTGGCCTTGGGTTTTTGTTGTTTTTCATGGCCACTTGACCTAATGTGGCTTGTGTGGCGGCTTTCTGTGTTATCGGATACAGTGATTTGAGTTGACCTCTCGTGGTTTTTATGCAGCTGGTAGTGAGATCACGGGTTTTGTTTTTTTTCGAGGATTTTGGTTTGTTATCAATCGTAGTTACGCGGTCAATCTGCATGCAGAAGAAGAAGGAGGAATAGGCTGCAAGGGACAAGGAATTGAATGAATTGTTCAAAGTGGCCATCAGTCAGCCTAAGGTCCCTGTTGGTATGCATTCTTTTCCTTGACACCCTGTTTTATGTGCTACAGCTGGTTCTATCAGGTTGGAGTTCCTTGATGTTCGATTGAATTCGATCCACAGATTTTGAGGTACTTCATTTGCTAATCAGGGTGGTGGTTGCGATTCGATACAGGCGTTGATCCTAAATCAGTCGTTTGTGAGTTTTTCCGTCACGGGCAATGTGCCAAAGGTTTCAAGTGCAAATACTCCCACGATGTGAGTGTTGAAAGGAAGGGAGAGAAGATTGATATCTACAGCGATCAGCGTGATTCAGGTGAACTTAACGTATTCTTATTCAGTTTTAGGATGCGTTGACTGATGGCTGCAGTGTGCTATTGATTAGGGTGGTCATTCGTATGCTGACTTATTTGCCTGTAATCTTTCAGAGACTATAGATGAGTGGGATCAAGAGACTCTTGAGAAAGTGGTGGCAGCCAAGTGAAATGACTTAGTTTACAATAAGCCTACAGAAATCTTAAGCATTCTTAGTATTTTGGATTCAGCTAATTTTTGCGAGGGGACAGTATTTGTGAAACTGTTTTTATCCTATATTCCGGATACTGTGCATGTTTGACCTTAAAGATAATTGATGCGTTTGTTTTTTAGCTTATGTTGTGGTTAACCTTGTCTCGAGGCAGAACTTGCAAATTCATGCAGAGGTAGTCTCACTGATTCGCCGTGTTCACGTAGCCCTCGACAATACTTTATTGTGAACTTCATTTGTGTTTGAAATCCTCACTTGTGTAACGTAATTATTACTTGTGCTTAGAGAATATCAGTAATGTGATATTACTTTCCACGAAATCTGCGCAGGTGTGCAAACATTTCTTAGATGCTGTAGAGAAGAAACAGTATGGGTGGTTCTGGACTTGCCCCAATGGTGGGAAAGAGTGTCATTACCGACATACTTTGCCCCTGGTTACGTCTTTTAATCACAAATGAAGGCACTGCTTGAAGAGGAGGGCGAAAAATTGTTGATTGAAGAAGAAATTAAGAATCTGGTATATTTACTTAGAGTGGTCATCTTGCTCTGTTTTATGACTGCCATGTCTCGCTGATTATTTCCGCTCAAATAGCCTGGTGTAACGAGTTTATTACAAATGGTATCATCCGACGTGGTACTCCCTGGCAGTTTTGCTTCCGTTGATGCAGAGGCATATGACCAAAACTTCGACGGCCATGACGGCAGAGGCATTCGCAGAATGAAAAAGAAAGAAATCAAAAGCACGTGATGCTGAATTAGCTTCGAAAAGAGCGGAGAGGTCTAGAACCGACAGAATGAAGTATGCCGTTTTATGAGAGCACGAATTTCTTGAGTTACCGCTTCAAAGTCGTAAAGATTGATATTTGGCTAGATTTTTTGGTTATTGAATCACGGTTGGATTGGATTTTGTATGTTAGCCCTACGGTGAGATCTGACTAACCTAATTGGTGACGGTATGTGGTAAGCAGTGGACGCGAACTCTTCCTCTCTGATGCCAGCCTGTTCGTGGATGACGCGGAAGCATTTGTCTCTTACACTCGGGAGGAAGAGCCTGAAACAGTGGAGTCCTCAGGATCGACACAGCAGGTAATGATGCCTTCCCATTTGTCCGATTAATCGCTAGTGATATATCAAGCAACAACATAGTATACGCCCTACCGCAATCTCTGCATAGATGCATTCCAAAACTCTCAAAAGTTTGATAGTACCAAGAATTCTCTCCCTCGATCTTATTGGCATTGTTCCCTGCTCACGAAATTCTTACACCACAGGTATTCAAGACGTTGTACATGTCAAAAATGTAGATCTCTCTAAAACTTGCCAGAGCACTTCATGTAACTGCATCGTTCTGGAAAGAGCGCCTCGGATATGAATGACAAACATGCTGCAGGCCCAGAGCAGAACTGACACTTAGTTGTAATATGGCAGGATCAAGGGAAGTCGAGCTGGGAAAGAGCAGGTATAAGTGAGCAGGACGAGAAGTTTGCAGACGATGACTATGAATTGGACCTGGACGACTTAGATGAGTTACAGCGCTACATACTTATGTGTCAGACAGTACCCATTACCAGTTATGTGTGAGTACTCTTGTTTCTGTTCTGGACTGGGTAGGCTAGACTGGGTAGGTCTTAAAAAGTGACAATAATAAGATTTGGAACTTAATTTTGGAAGAGGATCTTACCAACTTTGCAGGCTCAAATTTGTGGGTCCATTGATCACATTTTCCATAAGGTAACCAGAGAATGATCAACTAGACAGCAAGAAAGTGCAAGAAACAAAGGAATGGGTTGAACAGGAGAATCAGTATGAATATATGTTACACTCCCGAAGTATGACTTTTAAAATTATGTTACAAG
The DNA here is from genome assembly GCA_036785485.1 of Physcomitrellopsis africana. Lineage (NCBI taxonomy): Eukaryota > Viridiplantae > Streptophyta > Bryopsida > Funariales > Funariaceae > Physcomitrellopsis > Physcomitrellopsis africana. Next base: position 38,899 of record JAWRVF010000382.1, on the reverse strand, counting down.
GTAAAAAAATGTTGCTTGCCATGGAGGGTAGACTCTAGTACCGTTTTATGGCAGATCTGCATATTTGCCGGCAGTCGGGCGATTTGCTGAAGTTATCTAAAAAAAGAATGAATGTACAGCTTAACTCATAATTCTCCATCACAAATTGTCACTGGCTTTATTGGGACACATTATCACTAGCTGATTAGTTCAGAGAGCGACCTTGGGAGAGCAGTAAAAGGATTGCGACCTTTTGAATACTTGTACATTGTCGATGCGAATGGGCGTCCTTCCGCTCTGATCCCCATGACCATTCAAAGCACTGGAAATGTGTTGTAAACTGTCAGGCTTCAAGGGGAATTCGATTACTTCCTGCTCTGTGTAAAGATATTTGCATGAGTCTGCGTCCGCCATCGTTGTAACTGGAGCAGTTCCATTACTTGTGAGATGATGGCCATTGCTTGTACCGTAGCTTGATCCGTTGGTGTGTCCATTACTTGCACCATTGCCGCAGCTTGCGGGAACTATTACCTCGCCTTTAGCTATGGCAAGTTGCCGATGATGTTGGTTGCCAAACACATGCACGCTCAGCTTTTTGCGTTCGGAGCCGTTGCATCGGATCTTTTGGTTGAAGAAGGCAATCAGATCTTCCTTCTTCAGCTCTTTCAGGGCCTGAACCTGATTTGTCATAATCAGGTTTGTGAGCAAAGTGCAGGAACAGAGAACATTCTCATGATAGTCATGTTATGCTGATAAATATATTTGGGTTAGTGTCTCATATATTTGCCTAAATATGCTAACTACTCTACTGAATTGAGTTCCCATATGGCATGGGAAAATATGAAATAGGAACATTGAAATCGAAGTTGCATAAAATTTAGCACATTAAACCAATGATCAGGACCTCCATGTCTCTTCTGTCGAATTGTAGCGATCCCCCGTTGATTTCCCTCCAGTAAAAATCACTTTCTTCCCATAAGTTTTTGTACTTTTCCATCTTCACATCCAGTAAAACTGCTGCATGATTCTGCACAACCATATGAAGCTTAAATAAACAGCATCTTGATTCTTAAGAAATGCCAGGTAGATATAAGTGTCGTGAAACACAAAAAGGCCAGACTCGCATAAAGATCAAAGACCATTAAGAGCATCATACAATTACTCCGCTTTGATGTATTCAAGTTAAGAACCGTAGAGCGGCATGCGCAAGTTACCTTGAAATCCTCATCAGTCATCCTCTGGAGTTCCCTTTCGAACATAAGAAAAAAAGCTTCTGTCCTTTGATCAAGATGTGTAGGATCCTAACCGTGGCAAAACAAACAAAGAAATCCTTGTTATCAGATAAGTCTGAACAAAACCGTAATGGATAAATCTTTGAAATTGAAGCCAAAGTCGAGGTCATCTTATGAGCTCACCTTTATCGTGGACTGAATGGTAATTTGCACACCTCGAATGTTCTCATAATGTCTGCAAATTCAAAGTGATATTGACCTTATTAGGAAAATGATTAACGTGAATGCTGGTCTTACTATTTCACCCCGCAAGCAGCATTCACAAGCTCTGAAAACCAGAGTAGAAGGCACAAGTTTTGATTCACATGGCTGATCTGCCTTCTTACTGATTAAATTTCTACAACTCGTACGTACTTCTCATAAAGATCGACGAAGTAGCCAAGTTGCTCCACCGTTCGAAGTTGGTTGAAGTGTTGCTCTTTGGCCGTCAAGGTGAAAAGCTCAAGCAACACATTCGACCTAGAGCAGTCTCTTTCAGCCTGTGGAATAATTATCTCATTTAGTTCCGAATACAGGCATATGGAAAATTTTCGCAAGCAAGGAAATTTTCTCAATGCATTGATTCAATGTGTCCTAGTGTACCTGGAAGAAGATGCCAACAGCGGAATTCTCGTCGTCTGGGTTAAATCCTGCAGTCGGGTATAGCCATTCTGTGCCAGCCTCCAAGCACATGATCCTTCTCTCAGGCATTTGGGAGAAAGATGGTGCTCGAATGCTTACCAATGGCCCCTTTGAGAGTGTCTCCTCTACATGCTGCATGAGGGTTGTGGCCTCGCTTCGTGTGACATTACCTGCACCGAAGACATTGATGAACTTCAGGTTCTTCAACAAATAGGAGTAAAAGTTTTAAAATATAATGGATGTCTTACACACGTCAGCAATAGTTAAACAAAAGCTTCAGCACTAATCTAAAAATCAACATTTGCTCCGCTCAATTATCAAACTAATTTTATAGTGGCATCTGTGTGAGAAATAAACCTCCGACGAGAGCCTCAACAAACATTCGACAGAGAAGTCGAGGAAAGAATACTGTGAAAGCCTGGGCGTCAATTGACGGAAGCACATCCAGACACTCAGTTAAATGCCATGCCCCATGCGACAGGATATGATTGATTTCGTAGTGTGCCTGCCCATGAGGTTGCATGAACCGCATGTTTGCGTAGTTCCTCACCACCTTCTCCTGCAGGAAATTAAGGGAAAACCACTGCTGTATTAGGAAGAGATCCCTCCAACCAATGTACAAGTGAAACCTGACTTGTACACCATCCCAATTTGCATTCGTGAATTTTAAAAATTTTCCCACTCAAAGTAAATGGCAAACATATCTTACTTTCACAAATGCAAAACGATCCTCCTTCATCTGGAAATTCACTATTTTTTCCACAATCTTCTCCGTCAAAGACATCAACTTATCATGGTAGCCTTCAACCACAACCTGAACACCACGGTAAGGTTAAAGTGAAAACTTGTAATTGAAGAAGTTAAGGTTTCAGAAAGGATTTTTCCGACATATTATAAGGTATCATCACAGTGAGAACTAGGTGATGGAAAGGATGTACCTCGAGTCCATCTTTACTGGCGTAAACACTGTAATGGAGCCCAGCTAAACCAGTGTAATAGGCTGCAGATACAGGCAACGACCGATGACATCAGCAAGCAACGTAAAAACGTCATGTGTAGCTGCAAAATTGAATTCAGAACGACACATGATACAATCTTAAAATCTCGTCTATTTGAGGCAGTTGAAACAATGTGAACAAAATAAGCATGAACATAATGTGCACTTACCATACTCAGTCATTTCGTCAGCCAGAAGCCAGGTAAAGATATATGTAAGTATCGTGGCCTCTGGAGAATTATTTGATTCGGGGCAATTAAAACTTAAGTACACGTAGGCCTTGGGAGTTTTGAATTCCGTTCCACGCTTGTACCACAACTTCGACAAACTTGACTTCCGTATAACGACTGGGTGTCCCTTCTAAAGTGAAAAACAAGTCAGTAACTAGGTGCGTCATTTAAAATACAATACAAGTTCTGAAATAGCTAATCTACATTGTTTGTGAAAGACACAAGTATCAAACATGAAACTCAAAAATACCCTCACCTCTTCTTCTGGAACCTTAATGCTGAAATCAGTGGGCAGAAACATATTTGGTGATGGAAGGTATAGCCTTGCATCTATGTGCGACTCTCCCCATCGCTGTAAACGCATCAGAATAATTAAAAAGTGATTTGAAATCGCTGTAGAGAATAAGAATCTGAATCACACTGCAAAGAAAGGAGGCAAACATTAATTGGGTCGGTGGGTACCTTGATAACAAGGTCGTCAATCTTTTCAATACTGAAGGGTGTGCCATACCAAGGCTCAACGTCGGTTGCTTCCATCTCATAAGCCTTTGAAGAGCAGAAAACCCTGTATAGTAAAAAATAAAAATAAAATAAAATACTTCAAATGTGTGCAATGCTAGCTTCAAGTAGTTCATCATCATTTCAAAGTAAGAGCAGAATAAGGAAGGTCATACTGAGTGTTATGATATTAGACCTGACTTTCCGAGGCTGCAGCTGATGTGCAAGAGCAGAGATTGCGGAGAAATCATAGTCTGAGAACAACGCGTCCGTTGCTAGCCAGTCTTCTACTGGGTAATTCTGCACACTCAGTGTCCAGTCTTCCAACGTCAGCCAAATCCAAGGGACTTCAATGAAGCATAAGGAGACATTAGATTTCCTGCTTTCATATTGAAGGTTAGTCGAACTGAGTACTTCCCAAGAGCTCAGGGGGTAAAGAGTACCTGCATGGAGTCGGAGAGGCCAACAACATACTCGATAGGATCTGTTTTGTCTTTAAAATTGAACCATGTTGAATTCATTGCACGTTTCTGAACCCACACCAAAGTCCAGGAGACAAGTAACTCAGAGGAGATGTAGAAATTGGTTGTATACATTTGAGCAGAAGCATGACTATGTAAGATGCTGTAAGGAGCAACTATATTCACGAGATAAAATAATACCTCTTCGAATATCCAGGCCACGATTCCCTGCTGCTGCAAGAGTTTGATGTACTGAAACAAAAAGTTCAGGACTTCTTGTACGTTTTCTGTACAGCCGGGGTATACGTTAGTGTTCTCTACAGTGGTTTCTGAAATGACAAAAGAATAGATTTCTTCTTCATCAACTCCCTCTGAATGGATAGTGTCTATACATACCTTGACCTGCATTAGTAAGCTCCATGTAGATGCTGAAGAAAGCGTAGTCCAAAGTTCCATCTTCACTTGCAGATAGACTATTGGCCCAGCCTGCATGGCAACAGGTTGTTTTTACATTTTAATTCCTTGACACAAAATAGGCAAAAATGATTGGAATAGATATCAACTTGCCTTAAAATCAACAAATCCGGATCATATTGAAATCATAAACTACTAGCTTGTGGATCAAGGATGCTTACCCAGTTTTTTGAGGAGTGCGATTAACGACCCTTCGGCTTCACTCTCAAGAAAGTGTTGGACGTACTGTGATGCACCCTTCTTGTACTGCCTTATACTGGGTATAACCGGCCATGTGACCGCCAATACATTTTGATCCCTCACAGGAAAGCTCTTTACAATTATCTTCAAATGCTCTGGAAGACATGGTTGACCAGGGAATCTAGGAGCTTCTATGTTGTTGATTTTAATTTGAGAGAATTTTTTTCGCACTATATTCTCAAGCTTAGTCACCGGTTCTGCGAAACAAGCAGGACAAAACTGAACTATACGCCTACATCATTGGGGGTTTTCCTCACAGGAAGAGCTTAAAACTGGTTAATGAGAAGAATAAAATGCCATTATGGAATTACCTTTTCCATAAACTGTGAGACACATCAGTCCAGCAGAGTACTGTTTGTTGTAGAAGCGCAGCAGTTCTTCTCGAATGTCTATACCTCTTGCATTTGGTCTCGTATGGAGAGTAATCTTGTTACCTGCAATCATGCGACAAGGACCAGTGAGCCCCACATTTACTTGACAGAGCACGTATAGCACTGTGATTACCTTCCCAATGCACTGAATCTGCTGTGATATCAGGTACTAATGTTAGAGGAAGCTTCAGTAGATGACAAGTTACCTGTTTCGTACTTGTGATAAGGATGATCCTTGGCACTGAAATGCTTTTGAAGCTGCAAATATATTAATATGAGCAGACAGTTCAGGTTCCTCGTTCATACATAAAAAAGACTCTAAGAATTGGATCGAGTGGCAACGTATGCATTGTAGCTGCTATTGTTCTAAATTTTTCATGGTTTATTAATTTATTAATTTTTTGACAAGAACACTTTTGTGGTGAAATATTTGCCTAGTTTGTGAGCTCATTCTCACCTGAAAAAGACGCCATGAATCTGATAAGAGGTTCTTGCTGTTCTCTGAAAAGAATCGATATCCATTGGCCTACACATCAGTACAGTGGCAGGCGAGTCTGCAAAGTATCTACTTGGACTGGTAATCAAGTGAGGATTAACTTGCTAAAGTTATAAACCCTAAGGATTCAAAGCATGTAAGATAATGTATCAAGGAAACAAAACGGCGTTCTAATTAAAGAGACGAGTGAAGCCACTGAGTGATTTATTTGTCTCCAAACTGAGATAGGAACAAGTAGTCTTTCAACTCCAGACATTCTAAGGAAGCATTAAGGCACACTGGAATCAGGGAAAGTTTGTACCAGAGTCAACAGCATGAATCTCCCTTGAGGTTGCCTCCGGCGAAAGCAACGGACATATAAAGAACTGAGCGAACCTAAATGAATACCAATTCACAAATGTAGGTTATGTGAGAGCTAAAATAATCAATTAAACTACGCACTCTGATTGAGTAACAAATAAAATTAACCTCTTACACAAAAATGACGAACTCACAATGCAATTAATCCCGCACTCAATAATCACCTGTCTAATGCTTCCTCCAAATGACCGGCATTGACATCGAAATGGTAATTGGTATGCTGATGCCCGGTATAAGCATTGGCATACCCTCCATGCTGCAGAAACACGCATCATGCAGGATAATTTAGTAAGCTTTTGAGACATTCACTAACTACCCGTGTGATGCTAGATGTGCGCGACCTAACATTCTGATCTATCAAATATGCAACTCCTGCCCATCTGGTCGAAAATTCACTCAGTTCCGCCACTAATCTTAACGTTGAAAGTGTTTTCGCATTAAGTTTCAACGACAAAGGTCCAAGATACGACAGTAATGTACGGTTTTACCTCGCTGAGAAACTTTTTGTACATCCCCTCCTTGGGATACTTCTCGCTTGCATAAAATAGCATGTGCTCTGCAGCCACCAGAGCGTGGTCATTTACATTGTGATCTTTTCCAGCTCAAGCAAGCATCCTACTAGCCCCTACTAACACCACTAACGGGCCTCTTGCCACGTACAAAATGAGAGACTGAATCCATGTTGTACAAGCAAGGACTGGAGCTGAGACTGGGAGCTTCAGCTTGTGCATTGAGCAGTTCAAAACCTCCCCGGACAGATATGACGCATACCTAAGAAGTGAGCCAAGCCCTGTAATCCCTCCGGATCACTATATGACCCCACATGTATATCCATGGCTGCAGCTGCCTGCAAGGTCCGCACAGAAGGTCGCAATTAACTCAACGATCAATACATACTAGTGCCTCACAGACATTAGACACTGCGCCTTTCAATTAATGAAAGGTTCAAACGTCTTCGCACACAAGCCAACATGTGAGATGCAGTACAATTAGCGATTATTGCGACCATGCAGTGAGAATATCTCTAAAAGTGAAGCAAACCTACAATTTGTAAGTGTACTAGTTCCTAAAGTAAGGCTAGGAACGAAAAAAATACTTCTCGTCCTCGGCTTGGTACGACTTAAACTATACAAAGAAGCAGAAAGAGCGTTGAGACCAATTAACACAGAGACTACACAAACCTTATCTGTGTCTGGATCACTGACGAGCAAAACCTGAAGCCCATTGGAAAGAACCACTTGTTTGTATATGCGGTCGTCATTGCGGGGCTTCAAAATTGTTCTGTTGTCGCCGCCACTCACCATTTCACTTCCCACTATAAGACGCAATCCGAAGTTTTCAAAGGCAGCTTTAGATAAACACAGTGGCAATGAGAAGCTGCAAAGCTACGCACAACTTCTGTCGACGTAATATAACAAAAAGCTGGACAGGAGGATACGAAATTGGCCGAAGTGGCCGATAAAAGAGACGTCAAGGTAGAAGCTGCAAGTTCTCAGAGAATGAGACGTCTGGTTACAGGAAGGTTGTAAGGGTAAGACCCACTAATTGAATATCCAATTAAGACGATCCTCCTAGGAACCAATTCAAAGTCTGAACACTAGAGCTGCAACTACAATAGAGGCTTCAAGGGCAGCTATCGTGACGTTTCCTGTTCCGAACACACTCAATCGAACACTTTCAGCTACCCCTGGAGTGTCTCACAGCTTGGACACGAAGCAAAACGATTCTTACCAAGTCCTCGCGATTGCGGCACTTCAAGAAGACGTCTCTTATGTTGACATTTTACATAGTCCAAACACCGTTCTGATTGTGCTAGTCCTCCGACTTCAGAGTTGTATACCCAGGGAGATCGGACTGTAAGTACTGCTCAAGCCTCGCCTTCAACACTTAAGCTGGCACATCGCACCAAGTGCGTCTATCTGGCAGTGTCGAACTTCCTAAAATTTAGGGCTAGACGTAATAAAAAGAGGTGGGGGCTGTTCAGATAGTGTCTGAAACAGGTCTAAGACTCAATCCTACAGGTGTGATTGCCTTCCAAGGGAGACTACCGTGAAGAACAAATTTCTGACGAGAGCTGAAAGCGCGAGATCAAGTCAACTCATGCATAGAACAGCATGCGCCCTGCATGGTCGCGCCCGCGCACGCAACCGGAGCTAATGAGTTATGAGGGCGTATAAAGAAATCTGACTGGCTCAGCAGCAACAAGCCGGGTATGGATAACAGATTTGATACGCGCTCCACGCAGATTCTTCGCAGCCGGTGACCACTACATATCAGCAGCGTGAACAGGAGATACGAAATGGCATGAAAACTAATAACGAACGGTCTCGTTCGCAGCGCAGGTGACGACTCCGGCCTGCCTGTGTGCGTCGTTGTTGCCGATCTCCCGTGCCCCCGTCCAATGGCAGCTGCCAAAAGCTTGATGCTGCTTCCGCATGCAGAATAATATCGTCATCGACCGCCGCAGTGCCTCAGATTCACCTCTCACGCATTCCCCTGTAGACTCTCCGCTCGTTCATCCACTTCATTCAATCCTCCACCTCTCTTCCTTCCTTTCCGTCCCCGTCTCCCCCTCTATCCCTCTCTCTCTCTATACCTCTTCTTCCTTGCCGCCCTATGTTCCAAACCCGGCTCTCCCGGGAAACATGATACAACCTAAACGTCGCTCGCCATTCCCACTCATTACAAAATTATACAGCCGGCTTCGTCACCCCTCAAGCATGGAGATTTTTATAATTTCTTTATCATAGTGGCGTCAAAAGCTTCACGAGGTCCCATGCTTTGACAATGTGAGCTTTCCGACAATAGTGGGAAAGGTCCTGGCAAGGACTCTGTGAACTGACACCCGGGATGCTTTATTTATTGCAGAAAATTACTGAAGGATTAGCTTTGAGAACCCAGTTAGTCGAAGGCGCATCAGAAAAGGCCAGATCCAGCAGCAGGGAATGCCATGTGCAGTTACTCCCCCTCAATCTTCCAAAGCCTGACAATGGGCATAAAGGTACAACCATTTACAGCTCCAAAATTCCAAATCCAAGCTCGTCAAGGGGATCTCCAAAACAGCCTTTGGTGGACCTTCAACTTAACTATGAAAAGTATTTGACTGCTTGGGCCCACAGTGGCGGCAAGTCGGTGCTTTTAACTTTTGCATGGGTCCTTGGTAGCCGCAGTGTGATCTTTCTCCTGTGCGCGGCTGTTTTTTACAGTCTGTGTCAATTCCTCTTCCCAAAGCAGTCCTCCTCACCGCACCGAAGTGTAATATATTTTACTCTTGCGTGGTTCTCAGCCTGGAGATGTAACGAGGAAGCTATCAAGGGGTTGCTTGGGTGATAAGTATTACACAGTAGAATGCACACTAGCATGTCAACGGGAGGCAGGATTTTCGAAGACGATGTAACGGGTTTGATGTGATGGATGGTTACCTGTTTGAATTTTCCCAAGAATTCTCGAGACCCAGGCAGAGGGCATGACACACGACCAGAACATGAGGAGCTACCAGTACACCATGAGTTACGTGGAGGCTGCTGTTGGTTGTTTTCAAGGTTGTATTGACCCTTCACTAACCTTGACAAATTCTCAGCATCCCCCACTCCTTCCGCCCTCCCTGGTAAAACCTCCCTATCATCTTCACCACAACAGTAACATTACTGAATTGTACAACTCGCCCACTACCGCACTGTGACTTATTTCACCAAGAAAACTGAAACTGCTTAGAGCTAAAGATTCCCACCTCCTTTGGCCTCCTCTGCCCTGCACTGACGTATCCTTGGGTTGACCAGGTGCAAGGTGTGCACAGTGGAAACAACAGCTTTTTAACTAATGTACTGTGGTTCATAAGCAGCTGTATACACCGCCGATCAAGTGAGATGTCCCTCTGCGTGAAACATTGTTGTCCCTGTGTCCTAGAGTCCAGCTATCGCTGTGCTGCCCTAGGACACCTGGATGCTGGTTTGTACGTTGCAGACTTTTATCCAAAACTTACTTCCACAGTCATTCAAAGGGCAGAATAAAACGTTACGAACTGAGCACTTTCAATTCGGGATAGCTCGAATGTGAAGGAGGCGCATAGTGTAGAGAATTTTAAAATGCCCAGTGTAGCCCACTCAACGATTCAAATGTGCGTGGTGAAAGGTAACTGATTAGATTACCCAGCTTTGAGTGGCAGTGGCGTTCTGGGGTTTTGGGTAAAGGATGCCTACCACTGATCCTCATCAGTCTGAGATTCAGAGCCCAGAGAGGTACAAACTTCGATGGATGCAGAGTCACGGAAAGGGCTCTCCACCGTCAAAGAAATAGAGGGACGAGATTACTCCAACATTGGTTGGTGGGGCAATAGAGACAATATTCAGAAGCCAAATGATGCGCCAATCTCTTCACTTGCTATCTTTAAGCCGACTTTTCTATGGCTCTCCAATATTAGAGGCGACATGACTCTCCACAAGGAACAGCAAAACACAAACTGGTTGTGTCCGTTGTTGTAGCTCCGGCATGTAAGTATCGCAATTTGCAGAGAGCGTTCACACAGCCACAATTCATACATGTATTCACACTGCAGCTCAGAGAAATGACAGAATGAAAGAATTCAATGCTTAGCTATGTCTTCAAATTCTAGCTGTGCATTCAATAATTGCATAACTTGAGAAAGAAGTCATTTCAGTAGCCAGTCTCACATGAAATTTTTTTAAGTACTTGCTCCTGAATCTCTGCATCATTGTCGGAAACTGGCTTGTAAATGGAGCTGGGTCCTAGCAAAACGTTGACAAATTAACCTTGAGAACGAACACCGAGGTCGTTGAAAGATATCACAGATGGTGTGCTAAATCGGAGCTCGTCGCGATTTTCATTACGTTGATTGGTAGAGATGTGTATTGTGGGACCACAGTATGACTGCTTCACTTCGACTTCCAGTCTGGCATAAGATGACCTTCACCGTTACGCTGACTGATATATCAGTACACCTGACTTGTTACAATCCCAAGCAGATTTGTTATTGAATACTAGCATCATAGCATCAATCAGTTGGTGGCACTACCAGAGAGCCCACACTTCGAGTTCAGGCAACAGCTGATGTCTGGGTTACGGTGACAATTCAAAGGAACTCAGGAGCTCAGCAAAACCTTGTCATCCTAGCTAGTAAAGGAAAACAAAGCAAATTAATTACCAAATCAACCTAAGAGTTTGGTGAAGATTAATCTGGTGTATGTGGGGCTCCTCAAGGTTCATGCTCAGTCAAACAATAGAATTCGGTTTCCGAGAATGAGACCTACCCATCCTGCCAAATTGCGGGCTTGAGAGTGTGAGTTCAGTAGCCCGGCTCTTGCGTCTTTCGGATTGTTGAGTCTAGGTTTGCAGAGTTGGTCTGTAGGGCACGTATTGGGGGCTTAAAGCCTGGAATCTCGCCGTGGAAATGAATGAAGGGGCCAAGTAATATGTGGAGAAGTATGTTGCGCAAGTCCGTTTTGGGTTCAGTGTAAAGTGAAGTGATAGCTTGACTTTGCATTGCAGTAATGGAAGCAGGCCCTGTATGCATCCAGAATCTGCTGCTTTTTCAAAGGCTGCGAGTTCTCCCACGCCATCACTGGAGCGAATTCCAAGAATGCGGATAATGATGGGAGCCAAAAAATTAGGCGACATCGATGGGGTCGACATGGCAAGCTCCAGGCCATCCCTGAGTTTCTTGTCAAATCCTAAGCAGAGGATGTTCCTTAGACCCCCTCAGGCGACCTTGTGAGCACACTTCACTGATCTCTCCGCTAGATTGCTTCGATAGAAGCAGTCAAGAATGGGTCAGTGAATTGGTGAAAGGTCGGTGCCGGTGTGATGCCGGTGGAGTTCTTGCGAATGAGCGTCTGATTCCCTTTGGTTCCGATCTGGAGCTACTTCCAGGGAAAAGGAAAAGGTCGTCCTCTATTTTAATCACTGGAAGCGCACTCCTCTCTTGGAATCTCTTACAGTATCGAAAACCCCGACTCGGTCTCTGTGTCGGTAGCTATACATTTCACCAAGTGGCCCACTTATCTCCTGTACATGGTAGCACCAGCCGCCGCGACACAGATGTAAAACAGCTTCCCCGAATTCTTGAACCGAGATAATCAAAACAAATCTTCAAAGACGACATCAGCTTCCTTGAAGTATGGAGGCAGCCAATGCGCGAGGAGCAACAAGACCGGCAGACGAAGTCCCACTATTGCTCAGTCCTTGGTCGATTATAATGCGGGCTAGTACTTACATGGAAGGTTCAGGAAACTGCAAATGAGGGGACAGTCATTTCAAACTTCAAAGATGGGCTCCGAAGTTGGGCCCCTACTGCGCTATTTTGAGCACTGAAACGTCTACCACCAAAATTTGAGCCTAAATCTTAGGCTGGCGGTGGCAGTGTGTCACAACCTCAACTCCAGTTGGTGTTACTGTATCAAGTTTCATGTGCTGTGAAGTTGGTGTAACGCACACCAGAATTCACTCATGTCTACATGCAGCAGACCAGGAGAGAGCACTGCATGAACAAATGGCAATACTGACTGTGAAATGTAACTAACTTCATCGATTGAAGCACCGATAAAGAATTCGGTGTAATCTTGTCACCCAAAAGAACAATACAAATTTCTTGATAGAAGACAGTGTTTTTAAAATTCAGCACAAAAATTCAAAGGTCACAGTGGTGTTCGTCACATAAAGGATATCAGGAAATCAATGTTCACTTGAAGTTGTGAAAAAAAAGTTAATTTCTCGCTCACCAAGCTACTTTCTTTCAAAGCATCCAGCTTCTCCCAATCGTCGTCCTCACCATCAGGTAACAGGGAATGATAAAGGACCTGGAAATGAATCTTATTCACTTGATGTTCCTGTTTGACTGGCCAGTCTAACAGATATGAAAGGCTAATGAACCGATTGCATTACCTGTCCCAACAACGCCAATTACATGTTTCAAAGAATTCTGTGACGTGCTTCTTTCTGCAGGCCCGCTGCTCAAAACAAAACTACCACTTCTACATGCGTCCTAAGGATTCTGAGATGTTCAAATAGGAAAAAACTATGGCTTATCAAGCCTCAGCCTGATGACTAGCTCCTACTTGATCATCCCAAGCATCCTCAACTCATATGATTCTTTCACACCTTTACTAAATAAGGTAGTTTTTAATCCTGCTGTTCATGAGAAGTGTGTTCCCAAAAGCTCCAAGTGTTCGGCAAGTGGAGGAACTTGACTTCACTGGAAGTTGGAGCTGGAGTGGCTCGAGCAGTACCCGCAAAGCTGGCTAAAACATTTACTTCGCACAGCGACAAATACACTAACTGGCAAAACGTAATACGAAAGTGCTTACACCTGATTCTCGCGAGCCCAACTACACGACTAGACTCCATGATCACTTACGGGTAAAATGAAAGAGCACAGACTGGTCCAGTCACGCCGACAGCAAGCGCCTTTGGCATGGATGATATTACCGACAGTTTGGCATGGACAAAAGCAAATATTAGAGGCTCCTGACCAACTAAATTCAATATCATCCCCTATCCTTTAGCCATTTAATACAGCCCCCTCCCCGCTCCAGCCATCCAAATGCTACACGAAACTCCAAGAAGCACTGCATGATCACCGACACCTTCTTTTGGAATAGTCACCGTGCAGGGCGAAGAGTCTCCAACGAGACAGCGATGGGTTGCTTCGTGGACTACAAGCCTGCAAATACATGGCAATAATGTATTAATGCACACAACCTATTTGACGTGCACATTTACACACCAATTAAAATAAAAAATTGATAAGACTAATTACTAATGATTAACTCAATCTTTGCAAAGAATCAAATGATGTAACAAAGAAGAACAATCAATCTTTAGCCAAACATAACTGAAGATAGCTACCTTAAGATAGCTACTTGACCACACTGCATTTTCTGGACCTCGAAAGTGTTGTCTGATACTTTACGCGATTGCAATTCAAAAGATACTTTCGTTTTGGATCTGCATGCGAAGATAAAATGCCCGAAACCTGGTAATGGAGCTCCAAAAGTGGTAAGGGTTTAGAGATTCGGCCACATGCGCAAGACAGCTCTGCAAATATAGATTCCGTGCAAAGTGGACAATGCCCTAAGTTGCAAAGCTCTTGACAAGTATGTTGTTCGAATCGCACCCTCTTGCCAGAAGCTAGCATTCACAGGTGTGGATCGCGACTTTCCAAGCCATCCAGTTGTGCCGGCGCACTCTTGTCTGAGGTCTCATTACATTTAAGACGTCCACATCCCCACGTTCTTCCCACACTTCCTATTGCAGAAGGATAGGCCTCCATTATCTCATTCGACAGCTCTTACATTTCCCAGTCCTACGATTTAGCCCTCCTCTTGACCCAAGGAAATGCGAAGAGGGGGAAGAGGGGAGGAGCGGGGCAAATAGAAATAAGTTGGTTGATGTGATAATCTAACACAGGACTCCTCACTTGTCCACAAAACCAACAATATCGAAGCTCATTGACAGCGGACATTTTGGCTCTGCATTGCTGGTGGCAGAGACTGAAATATCAGGTGAGTTTAGCCCCCGCACCCATTTCTTGTCCAAGTCATATGAAAGATGGAGTAACAGCTCGTGTGTGACCAAATAGGTGCATTCCTCCCACATCGTTGTATCAAATCATCCACTCGACTCGTCAATATGGTGAGCCCCACTTCAATATCTTGCTCTTGACTACGAAGGAACAAAGCTCGTTGAGGGAGGGGAAAAAATTACGATGAAAATCCTATTTAAAACAAACATACAAACAAACAATGAAGGACTATAATTCAGTGCTCCTTGCTGTAGCAGACACATCGGAAACCCTAAACCTGGGAAGACGCCTACAAATTTGCAAGAAACGGCTGGTAACACACGCAGCGAACACACGCCACAACCACTATCCAAAGACCCAAGAAAAAAAAACAAACAGGCTCCCCAACTCCTCCAAGCAATACACCAAAGCACTCTCCTAGCATAGCAACCAAGGAATAACAGAGACACCATGACGCAAACTACAAAAAACAATCAACAAACGATACTTGCACACATAAGTCCTTGCAAAGCCTCCCAGAACTCGCAGACTTGCACAGAATGTCCACCCAAGGCAGGGCAAACTTCCAACTCAGAGCCGTAATGGCAATTGATGCGAAGAGAACGTCTTTCCTTGAAGACATCCTTGAAGACAACCTCCAAAAACTTCCACCTCCACCTGCTGCGAGCTAAGCTGCTCCAAACCTGTGCAGACAGGTGGGGCATAGCCATGGGAGCGTCGGCAGCAGCTTGCTGGTGAAGACAGTGGGTAAAGCAAGTGAAACCTCCTTCAGGCCACACAATTCTCATGGAAAACATGCACAACATTCACATTCACTTTCACAGGAACTGTCACAATCTGAGCCATGTTTGCCGAATGCTGCTTTGCAACACATATGAGTTGCAGCTATGGAAAACACACATTGAGTTGAGTAATATTTCATTCCAAGTGTTATGTTTTTTACTGTCGTAATTTTCTTTCTCATTTCTGCTTCAATTTGCTGTAGAAATGTTTTGGTAAGTTTCAATACGATTTGTAGAGTCATTTCAATGTTGCTGTTGTTGGAGAGTGTTGGAGAGTGGATCATGAATTTGTTACATTTTCGTGACAGTAGAGTTTTTTTGAAGATAGTCTTTTTTTTTGCTGCATTTTCTGTTACATGTAGGCAAACAACAATTTGGGAAGTGTTGCACTTGTTGCTCACAACAGTTTATGAAAGTCTCTGTGCGTGCATGGAAGTCTGAAAGATTGATTTGAATGATTCGAGAGTTTTAGGTGTTCATTAATACTTGATTGAGTAAATTGAAAGTTTTCACAAATAATGAATTAGTCCTTCAATTTGAAAGGTGTAAAACATTCGCATGTGCAAGTACATCAAGTAAAAAAAAGATTGAAAAAAATAATCAAGAATGTATAAAAAGTTGTGTCCTTTATACTAGTTTTGATGATAATTTGCTTAATGTGTGTGTGTGTGTATATATATATATATATATATATATATATATTCCAAAAGTTAAGTTACAAAAAATTAATTCCCAATTATGTGTCTTTAGTGCCATCAAGAAATTTGAAATATCTTGTAACTCATAAGTGTCATTTAATGCATTCAGAGCCAATTTAGAGTAATAATTAGCAAGATCGTAAGATATTTTGACTATATAAAATATCGTTTAAAAATTGATAAAAACAAATGATGGTTGGTGATGGTGCACAAAAAACATTTTTTAACTGTGCATAAACATAGAAAAAATATTTTGGCTTCTCCAAAAGCTCTTTAAAGTTAGATTAACTTGGAAGATTAAAAAATATTAATTGACAAGATACGTAAATATTTACTTAAAATAGAATATATTCTTAGATTAGTTATAATCAAAATCTTTTAACAAAGAGAAGAGTGCTTGAATTGACTTTTTTTTTCTTTTTTTTTTTTTTCTTTCTCTCTCTTTTCAACCATTATCTACTTTTTATAAATTATATATATATATATATATATATATATGTAGTGTACAAGTTTGGGTTTTTTGATGATTTTTCTATGGCATTTTAAGCTTTTAATTAAATTTTCAGAATTACATTTTTTTCATGATTATGTTTGATGTTTTTTTAACAAAAAAAACATTATGCATTCAGTCATTCCTTTTTCTTTTTTCTTTTTTTTAAAAATACCCTTTTACATTAGAATTTGTGCTAACATATGTAATAAATTCCTTGTTTTTAAAATTCAACAATATTCAATTTTAAAATATATTCTTCATTCTAACATTTTAGGAAAGACCCAAATTTATTATTTTTTAAAGATAAAATTTCAATGTCATGTATCATGTATTCATTAAACTTGTTGTATTCAAAGAAAAGTACAATTTGCAATGTTTGGTTAAGTAAAAAATGAGCTGTTTTTATCTACATTGCTAATGCTTTTTTTTCAAATTTAAAGGCACATTTCTATATAATGATCAACTGAATGTTTCCTCAATTGTAAGTTCATAGATTTCTTAAAGTATGGTTTTAATAAATCCAACCTCAGCTTAAGTGAAGCAACTCAATTGATAAAGTCTTTCAAGATAATATTTCTAGGATATGCTTTTTTATTTTTGTATTTATTGTAAAAGCTCTCTTATCAGTTGATTAACAAATATGTCTTGATATTGTAATGTACTTCTCTAAGATACTTGAAAAAAGATATATGTATATTTATTTTTTAAAAAAATTAAAAAATTAATTAATTTTATCCAGCTCCAACACTTTATTTTTTAAAAAGCTTTAAGGTTTTCTATTATTCCTATTTTACATTTTATTGCATCTCAAACTTGTATTGATTTCTGGAAAAAAATATTAATAAAAAATTGATGAATTTTTTAGGTTACAAGAAATAATAATAATAATATTAATATTAATAATAAATTTATGTTATTTCTTATAAAAAATTAAACATCTCTACCTGTTTTGTTTCTTTTGAGGTCATTCTAAAGAAATGTTATCTTAACAGAATTTTTTAAAATTTATGTTAGAAAACCCAATTTTCAAACTTATTTTGGGCTCATAGAAAAATTCTATGCCTTTGTATTGATTTAAAAAACCAATATATTTGTATTCTTATTAATATTTCCTCTTAAAAGTTTAATATGGCTTTAGACTGATTTTTCAACTAAAAAAATATTTCTCAAAAATTGATTTAAAAATAATATTTGTATTTATTAGTTTCCTATTTTATAAAATATTGAAAGAACTTTCAAAAAAAATGTATGAACCTGTTACACATGAGGCAATTTTATACTACTTTCAAAAATTTCTGTGTGGCTGATTTTGTATTTGAAAATTTTCTCATTGCTTAAAATTGCTGCTTAATAACATGTTTTAAACCATCCTTTAAAGCTTGTCAATTTCTTTGTCTTGTCATGTAGTGCCTCAGTGTAGAAATCTTGTCACCAGGTGACTTTTTACTTTTTTTTTACCTTTCTTTGTTGCAAAATTTTGCCACTTTGATAAGCCACTTTTGAATGCTTCAGATATTTAATCCAATCTTCTACAATCCAATTTTACAATTCAACTTTAAAAAAATAACCACTTTAGTTCACTTGCACATTTTTGAGATTGCATTCATATGTTCACAAACATCTTTGACATGTATCCAAATTAAATTCATGTGTTGTAGTTTACTTAATTGTATGCTTACTTAGCTTTTAGGATTTGAAGTTTCGATGTATTTGAATTCGGTGCACTCCTGCTCGGCGTCATTTCGTTTCCTTGGTTGTCTTAAAGTGTAAACTCACCTTTCATTTGACTACAGTCTGAGGCTCCACTTTTAGGTTCTTGGATTTCTGCAACGATGTTAACTCTTGGCACATCTCTGTTTAAGCGCATCCTCTCGTCTGCTGCAGCTTTGTTCATCGATGAAAGAGAGCCCTTGTACTACTTCTGCTGTTTTCACAATTATGAATTGTAGCAAGTTCTTTTTCCATATCCAATACCATGGTTGGTTGGCCAGTGTCTGGAATTTTCATTTTGGTGGTGACTAGCAGCACCTTCGGGTCATTTTCAATACGAAATCTACGTTGAAAGTATATGTGAAGGTATTTCTGCAATCTTTTATTTTGGGTGAATTTGTTTCTGGTTTAACGTCAACGACGTATCTTTTTACATTGTTTGAAAAGCACATTAGTTGGGGATATGTGTTGGATAAAACCACTTGGAAGTGATTCATAAATGTCCTACGTCTTGATCAGGTCGAGGCTTTTCTTAATTCTCCTCAACTGAATTGGGTCAGTGGTGATGAAATTATGTTGAGGAAGTTCAAGCCTAGTTTTACTTGAATTTCTCTGTTTATTATTTTAGTTCAATAGTTTTGTATTGATTTTTTTAACAAAATTACGTTCATATTTTGCAAGTTTGTTTGTTTGCTTGGTTGTTTTTTTTCCTTTGACGAGTGTAGTTATATAACTATGTTTCAAACTTACTAACATACTTCTGTTTACCTCTAAATATGTTATTTTAGACTGCTTAGCAAGCACATTATAATAAATGTCAGTTTGTGAGATCTTTTGTTCCCTTAGTGCACCACTATGGGCGTGCTGAAGGTGGTTGTGAGTTTGCTAAATCCCAACCCTAGTATATCGTGCTGGGATGTGTGGAACACAACTGGTATTGTGTATAGTAAGCTTTCATTGTTCTTTAGGTAGTTGCTTTTGTTCGTTTCTTCCATCAAGTGTCAAACAATGTTATCTGTTTTGACAGCGTAGTGGATATTCTAACGAGGCCCATGCGTTCAAGAATCAATCACCGCTTAAGCTATTTCTTTGGTGGTACTGATACATCTGAATCAAAGAGTCATATCTTGTGTAATCATTGCCGATTGCCGAACAGATTATATAACTGGTGTTCTCATGCACATGGCGATCTTCTAGTGATGCTTATGTTTGTGTGGAGACAGCAGAGTTTGCAAATTTGCATGTGGAAATTGAACAAGTTCAGGAGGGATATGTCCAGCCACATGGCTGATTTCAAAGTGGTGAAGGCCGCCGAAACGTCCATTATTTTAATGAAAGTCATTGGAACTGAACTCCAGCATACTCAGCAACACAATCACATACAATCAGATTTATTTGTGTGTACCAACTTGAGCTTTACAAAACTGTCTTGACTCTGTCTTAACTTTTTGTTGTCGTGAATCAACAACTCTCCGGATGAAATCAGTAGCAAGCTACTGAGTTACCTGACAAAGCCGGTAATAGCAACTGCCTACGCTCGGTTTTTGAGTAAGTTGCTGAATCAATTCGCATAATGTCGCCAGAGGTCAATTTCTTTCTGGTGATTTAGGTCAAATGATAATCCTATATACAGTGAGTTCTTTGAGCAGGTAGTCGACTACAAAACATTTTTATGTCATCTAAACCTCAACTTCATTACCGCTCCAGGATATTACGGTGGTAGGCTTCCCATGAAATGACTAGTTGCAGGAAGTTGCTCCCTTTGCTCTGTCCAACTGCATTTCACCAAGTCACAACAGTGTCTTTATCTATTTTCCAAACGATTTAGCAACGTCGTCTCGTCCTAAGAGATCAATTCTTTGGAGATTGTCCACGTGACTGAGTCCTCCAGGATGCGGATGATGAACCAAAGCCTCCAGCACCAGCAAATGCCACTCCCCTGAGCCAGGCAGCGAGAAGGGACCAAAGCCATTGGATTCTGCCACTTCTGATGGTAATCAATCAGGATTTGCCAAGTGAAGAGTTAGTTATTTCGATGTTCAGTTTCTAAGATTCATTCTCCTTGAAGCTTCGTAAATCATGTTAAAGACACCTTACCTTCGTACCTGACCGCCCGGAGTTGGATGTGTGCATCGGCCAAGCTACCGCTTACAGGAAATTGGACCGCAGTGGAGTGACGTTCGTCGTCCACTCTCATAGAGACCTCGTACCAAGGACCCTGTTGAATGTCGTCGCCCAGAATTGATTTCAGCTTCGGATCATTGTTCGCCTGCTCCAATGCTTTCCTGCTCGATCCATTTCCCTAGTTCGTTGCAAATTAGAGTTTATATAAACACAAGCATTGGAATTTGGCTATGTAACGGGAACTGTGTCTAAATGAAAGGCAGGAATGCTGACTTGCTGCAATGCTGGAAGATGAGAAAATTGTCGTAGACTATAATGCCTCCAATTCCGCCCCCTCCGAGTAAAACCACAGCGGTGAATTTCTCACAAAAATTGAGTTGGAATTTCGGTGTTGACGTTAAGATTGAGGGCACCCTCGTCGCGTTGCACCTACGAGACAATATTTGCAGAAATTAGAGTTTTTCCTTTTGCACCTTTGATCTACAATATTTTGACCCTAACAGCATATATATATATATTCCAAAACCGCTTTTGCTGATCATAGCTTTTCATGATCTCTTGGTGCCCGAAATCCATATTCATGGAGCCTTCTTCTACCCGGACCTGGCCTGGATGTAGTCCTCAGCAGTCGCAGGTGGTTAACTCGTTCTGAAATATAGATAAGAATTCGCACATATGTAGTCTCAAAATCTCTGATATCAAGCAGTTGGAAGAACACCACATACATGGCCGAATCCCTCTCACTATGCAGGCTGCAATGGAGATGGCTCTGCCGTTGGAGCCTGCTGGAAATTAATTCACCTCTTGGCTGCAACATGGAAACCATGAGCGGCGTGGCTGCTCCCTTGGCCGCAGGTTTTGCAGGTGAAATCATTTGCTTAAGATGTCTTCCACAACCTCGCCAAGTCATGATTATCAATAGGTGCTCGATAACCCGCCCGATTCGTCGGGATAGTTCAGGAACGACGCAATTCAGCAAAGGACCTTTTTAGGGCTTCTTAGGTTTTTGAATGCTGAGCTTGCTTATATTCAGCGACAAATTGTGCTAGCTGCTTGATTCTCGGACGTAGAAAAGTTGCAACCAGCCCGCAAGAGGCTAAATAGCCTGCACCACCAATGGTAAGGCATCCAACAGGTTGTGTTGCTGCTCGTCTGAATGGGCATTGATACTTAGGTCGGGGGGGGGTTTGAACTGGGTTTTAGAATATTATCACTTAGGTTCATTGCACGGTCGCGATTGAAACATGAGTAAATCAGAGGCTGTCGTGGATGGGGTTCCGACCAAAAGCAACTGAAGTGAGGACTCAAGCAGGACTGACAAGACTGGGTGAACCTGGAACTTGGAGGTCCAGATCGCTATCATTCCAGGACGGTGAACTTGGATGTGTAGCCTTGAGCTGAAGGAGATTGATTACCGAAACAGCTGAAGGTTGCATCATCATCAATGCAGAGGTTGCTGGAGGTAATAGCCTGGTTAATCGCAACAACAAACGACCAGCAAGTGTGTTGAAGGAACGATTATCTACGTAACTACGATTACACGCGTGTCTAAGGTGATTGAATCATTTTTTCCAAGCTGGTTGTGGGGACCTCCAACAGATGCCAGCGTCACGCCCGGCAAACACCATTCCTTAAATCTCCAGGCTTGCAATAGCTGAGTTCCAGGGCTTGCAACACAGTACAAATATTATGATGCACACCTGAAGACCAAGTTTTGGTGGTGCACTAGGACGCCGCAGAGGCTGCCATGTCGTGAGCCTAGGAATTATGGGCAATGATTTTATGTCAGTATTGTGACGTACATAATTGAGACTCAGGTCTGGGCTGGGCTGGCCAAGGCAGTAAAGAAGGTGGTGGAAGCTCTGCATTCTTCATTATGCCGAGTCCTGACGTCAGTTTCGCCTTTCCAACTTTGATCTCCGGTTGTTGTGGTTGTGGGTGTTGCTGCTGCCTGTGCGGAACTTGATCTGCAGCTTGCTCATGCAACCGCTGGTATAAGCAGCAGCAGCAGCAGCAGCAGCAGCAGCTTCTTGGTGAAGCTGGAAGCTGTCGCGCTCACTTTCTCGGGTGAAGCCATCATAGTTCACAGCGGGTGAGGGTTATATAACGTTCCCCCAAGCTCTTGACCAGTGTATGATATTTTCCAAATCCCAATTAGGAGGTTATGCAGAAAAAAACAGACTGATATTACATTTCAATCTCACCATTGCAGAACCTCCGATTGCAAGAAGTGTAGTGGCTTCCCATGTTCTATTAGTCTTCTTCCAGGGGAGCTGCTGTTGTCAGTAACGGTTGTGCAAATAGAGATGGTCAGCTGGCTGTCGCTCTAACTTCCTGAACAGCATTCGACATGGGATCAAGAGGTTTCTCAAGAGGGTTTGATGGCGCGCGCTCATACAGCAGTGTCGTGCAGGGATCGAGCTCTGCTTGATAGACCGCAGTGTGTTAAGGTTCTCACTTTCATGCCATAGAGCAGATTGGAAGAAGAAGCTGGAAAATTCCCTAGTTGATAGCAGCTAGTTCAGTATTGTGGTTTGCAACAATTCAGTGTTTTGGGGGCAGTTTGAACAAGGGAATCTGCATTTGAGCGAGCCAGCCAAAGTCTCGTGAACTTTTGTGACAGTTTCAGAAGCTGCAGATTGTGGTGGTCGTGGTGGCCGGATAGGTTGTGGCGCGATTATTTGCAAAAGAGTTTGCTTTGGTTTTAGCCTCAGCGGTGCTCAACACAGACAACCTCTAGTATGTGAAGGGAGTTGAGGAGCCCGCTGCATACGAAACCATCGCCCCAAATTTTCTAGCGTTTGTCTTCAGGTCGGAGAAACGGGTTATTTGAACCAGCTTCACAGATATGTAGATGAATACCTGCTTGAGGTAGTCCAAGTACAGAAAAACGATGTGAAGCAGGTGTATGCTGCAGGTGTTACGCCGATTGAGTATGACCTGATTTAATAGAACTTTTATGTTAACGAAGAAATTGGCGCAGGATGCCATTTTGGGCTTCTCCGGCGCACTTGCACTTCTCTGCCCAGTGTGGGACTCGGGAAGATGATACTTTATCACCTTCAGCACCGAGCAATGGGACTTTCCGGTTATGGAGGTGGCGAATCTCCGCTCTCATGGCCATATGCACTGTGCTTCTGCTTGTGACCACGATATCTGCATTTTCACACAGCTTGCCCGCAGGTGGGTGTCTGCATTCCACTACTGTCAGATCTCATTGAGACCAATGTACTCATGCAAGACTTGTTGAATATCTGGTTTAAAAGATTGTATGATGTTGCTGATGATCAGAGATTAAATGTTCTATATCACCAGTTTACTGGAAGTCGACCAATCTACTTGAAATTCGCAACTATGCAGGTTTCGAGACCAGCGTGGAACTTGATCCCTCTACTGAGGAGAATGGAAGTGTCCGCATTGTTTGGATTCCCGCATCTATTGATTTTCCGAGGAAACGACAAGAGTTTCTGAGGAGGATTAAATCCGTGGACCAACAATTCAAAGAGCGTGGTAAGCACACGTGACAGACACCTTAAAGAACAGTACATCTTCCGACTTACAATGATTTGTTTGTTGCCTGGGAAATGATTCTCACAAGCTTGAGTCGAATCACGGGAGCTAGCTAGTTTGATTTGGGTCTCACGAAATATTATTGTGAGCTTCACATAGTGATTGGTCCGAAGAAGATATTCACGATTCTGCCTTCAGTGCTTGATGCGGAGCTGATCATCGATTTACACAGGGTTGACAAGGATGTACAAGCTGCGTTCAGTATTTAACTTAAAGCTAGAAGCTGAATCTTCTTCTTCATCTTCTTCTTCTTCCTCCACTACTTCTTCATCTGCATCTTCTCAACAAGCAGCAACGTTGTGGCCGTCCAACAAGCCACGCAGGCGACGTGGACCAGGCGCATTCTCCGATCGTCAGATTTTAGTCGCCAGTAAGTGACTGAAGACTTCTCGATTGTCCTTCAGCTGGCTAATATAGACTGTTCAACGTAGTCTTCAAGCCTAGAGTAGCTTACTGAAAGAAAATGCCATCATACGGGCTGCAAGAAAATTGACCATAGGAAGTCGGACATGTATGACTATCGGCCTGTGCAGGACCTGTGTGCACGAACAAGGACATCAGCATATTCCAGAGCCCCGATGGCACCTCCGGCATACCTCGCTACGCTGTGCAGATAATGAACAACTGCATGTCGGACTGCCCCCCATCAGACATCCATGTGTTCTGTGGTTGGTTTGCGTCCGCCCTGCTGGTGAACCCCAACAGCTTCAAGCGCGTCAGCTACAACGACTGTATCGTGAACGGGGGCAAGCCCCTCCGGCGCGGCGAGACTCTACGCTTCACGTATGCCAATTCCTTTATGTATCCTCTCAGACTCAAGTCTGCCAGTTTCTGCAAATGAATCACCTCACATTTTCCCCCCAACAGTTTTTTCATAAATTGGCCTTACGAGAGTATCTGTACAACGCCGTCCAACAATCTCTTGAGATTAGGATACGCTCTATTTCGGAACTCGTAGAAACTTACGAATTGGTCCTTGATCCGTGAACTCATACACTTTCACAGTTTTAACAGCTTCATTCCATGTGTTTCAGCTTCACACGAGTTATGAGATGTATGCAGCCGTGTTACCGGGCTCCTACAGCAACGTCACAAAAACTTGTGGGAAAACACTGTTTTCTAGCTACCCCGACACACAATCATTCGAGTCATGTACAAGGTTCCAGTACTTCCATGTCGTCGTAAAACTCATGCATCTCCCACAACCACTCTCTAGAACCACCTCTTCGGAATACGAAGGTCTTCAATCCTTGAGGTAGAAAATCCATGGCTCTGTCCAGGGTCCACATGTTTACACTCACCTTCCGAAATTGTACACGAGGCATCCAGATACGACTGTGATACGAAGCTTGGGCGACGCTGCAAATTCCATACCTCTCAACATAGATAGACGTCTAGAGGGATTGAGGAAGAGTGAAACCCAGATGTCGAAGTCAGGGTACAGTCGTAACCACTTTGATGACGAGCCTCTCTTCAATGGCGTGCCGCAACATCAGGCAGCGTAAAGAGAGAAAATCTATGTCCTTGGACAAAGTACTCTTTTCAACTATACCACCCTCCGCAGCAAATTCGTCTCTTACTTGCCCACCAGTCCATTCATCAGCTCTTGTCTGTCTTCGTTACCCTCTAACCTCACTAAGCAATGTGCACACTTACACACATACACACACACACACAGCTCTTGTCAGTTCCGCTTTGTTTATTCGTATATATATATATATATATATATATATAATTCCTTTCTTTCCTATGTGCTAGTCTGAGGGCCTTGGTAGACAAAGCCAACAAACCATGTTCACAGGAGAGAAAAAAAAAAGAGAGGCTAAACTGGATAGCTTGCTACAGGTTTTGAACTGGCTTTGAAGAGGAATCCAACAGCGGTACTAGAATAAAAGCATTTTCAATCATGGCAAGGGGATAGAGTACAGGCAGCTTTACTTGCAGCAAATTGAAGGTTGGTGTAATAGTGTGCATTCATGTTGGTTCGGAGCCATGATGACCCTAATCCTAGACTGAGCAGAAAAGAATGAGTCGTAGGCTTTGTGGTTGATGAAGAATGTTCACAGATTGTTGAGCCTGCTTTGCTTGCTTTCTTGCCTGCCTGCCTGCCTGACTGACCATTTGTGTGGATCAATATCTACACAACTACTCAAGTTGCTGCTACTTTTTGTTGTTATTGTTAGATGTTGGGGTGTATTCTTCTAAAGGACTTGAGCAAATGGGTCCTCGTATAATCTCTCACTCCTGGTATGTGTTGAGTTTAGCAGGACAATGAAACATGGGCTTCATTGGATTCTGTCAGTGTAGAAGTCATCACCCCTGCAGTATGTATATGTGTGTGTATATATATATATCACTATCGAAGGAATGGCTGATTTGCACCACTGATTTGAAAGCCTGAGTGTGTCCATCATCGACTTGCCTAGAGACAAAGCCCCAGAGTAATACTTTTTAATTTAATAATTGTCTTTCATGTTTTCATTATTTATTTACAATTTTTTTTGGACTTTTTCGACTTCAAAACCTTTTGTGGCAGAACATTTTGGCTCAATTAAATTCAACAACTTGATTTGGCACAAAGTATCAAAATTTGTATTCTTTTTTTTGCTTTTTGATTTCTTGTTTAATTAATAATGTTATAATCTTGAAGTTAGTATTAAAAAGTAAAGATTAATGTGATATTCAATTTTTATTTACTTATTTAATGTCTTGTTTTTATAGTGTCTTGCAAGACATCCATCAAAATAAAAACTTAGCCATTTAATTATTTTTTGTGTTTAAATATATTTAATAGTTATTAAAATTTATAATTGATTTTATATATAAATATTTTTTTATATGTTTAATTTCTAATATATATTTTCTTATGTATTATTAATCAAAACTTATTAGATTTTATGTAACTTTAGTTATTTTATCAACTTTCAAAGATACAAAATTTATAAGTGATTGACCTCCATTAATTTCAAATTTATTTTATGATTGTGTAGGACTTCATTGAAACTTTGAACTAAAATAAAATATTTCTTTTATAATATTTTGTAGAATTTTTAGTAACTTTTTAAATCTATTTTTTTATGTATACTTATTAAAATAATTCTATTATATTTTTTAAAAAAAAATTAATATTTAAAAAACCAAATTTTATACAATATAACTTCAAATTTTATACTAATTAATTTACTACTATTTATCATTAATTAAAATATTGATAAAATATCTATTATTGAAATTTTAGAATTAATAATTTTAAAGAATTAGTATTCATAACAAAAAATATCACCTTGTTGCTTCAAATTCTTTTGTGACCTATAACCTAATTTGTTTATTTTGTAATTAAAAGAATTTATTTATAACTATTAGCATTAAATTTTTTTAATGTGCCTTGGATCTTAAAAAGTCAAGTAAGAATAGAGATCTTATTTTCTATAATTGTAATGAAGTTTTAAGATATATCTTCTTTTCTTTTCTTTTTTTCTGTTTTTTTTTTTTTAAAACTTGCACTGAAATTATATTGTGTAACATGCTTATATTTTGGCTTGTAATATAATATGAGGTATTTTTTTAGACCAAAATAAATTGGACCTTAAAATTTTAGTAATTAATCAGGATTGTTTTTATTAAAAATATTTTAAAATTTTTAATATAATTTTAAATTAATAAATGACGTTACTACAATAAGGCTGATTAATATAATTAATCAACCTTAAAAATAATTTAAGATAGTTTTTGCTTATAATCAAAATAAAGAATAATAATTATCAAAATTAAGCAATATTTTTTAAAAATCCATCAACTCCATATTATTGTTGGCATCTATTCTATTATTTAAATAAACCTTATTTCTAATTGTGCTTTATTTTCTCATATAAATATATTCACAATTATTAAATAAAAAAAGTTGTGTATAGTAATTTCAGAAAATCACTATGTTATTTTTTTAATGAATAAATTGATTATACTAAGTGTAATAAAGCACAATTAGAAATACTAAGTGTAATATTATTTATTATTTACATACTTTTTTTTGCATAATTTTTAAAAACAAAAGGTTTATTCTCTAATAGTGGCATTTCTATGATTATTGAATATATAGAAGTTTCAACATAGGTTTATATATATATATATATATATATAGATTTTCTTATTTTACTTGTAAAAGAATTTAATATATATATATATATATATATATATATATATTTATATTCAATAATATTTTTGGAATTAGATATTAACTTGAAATAGATATCAACTCTTGTTTTCTAACGTGCTAATAACATTTGATATTACACCATTTGGTTATGTTTACAAAAAAATAAGTAGATTTTTCAATATAATATTATACAAAAATAAAATATGAGTGATCAAAGGTACTATTTTTTAATCTATATCAATTAATAACTCATAAAACAGAAGCATTTGTTATAAATTAATTTTGGGTTTTTAATATATATATACATATATATATATATATATATATATATATGTATTTTACAAGTATATATATAGCAAAAAACATTGAACATGTAGTAATGCCAGCAGATTTAAAAAGTAAATAGCAATAATAACAATAACATACAATACGAAATTAGAAGCAGTGTTATTAAGAAAGTAAATTATATTTTTGAATAAAATGACACACTCTAATGCAATAATTAAATCGATTGAAATTTCAGAATCACTTTTCATCATCTCTAATGACATTCTTTGAAAGTTTTAATTGTATTTAAGAATAAATAAGAATGATCAGAATATTAAAGTCATATTCTATTAAAATGACCTTTAAAATTACAAAAATAAATAAATTTTTGGAGAAGATCACTTGAACTAATTTAAATTAATAATTGATATAGGTTGACTAATAAATAAAAATAATTAAATTTACATCAACTTGTATAGAGATTTGAAATTTCTTATCATTTATAATTTAATTATTAAATAATGGAAGAAGATAGCTTAGTGTAATTACTTTTCCTTCTTTTTGGTCATTTTAAAAAAATCTTAAATCCTTATCTTCATGTTCTTGTATACTAGTTGTACATTTTATGAAAATTTAAATATCATTATATATATATATATATATATATATATAATATTTTTTTAAAAAATAAAAATAGATATAAAATTATTCTGTTTGTCGAGCAAGTTTAAATTACACATTTGTTTTATTTATTTCTACAACAAAGAAATGTTCACATTATTTGATAAAGTAAAGAAGTGTTAGTAGTTCAAATGGTAAGAAATCTACTGCCCTATGCCATTTATTGCTTTAAAGTTTCATATCTTAGTGGACAATACAACTTAATTTGATTTTTAAAATAAAATGAACTAGCTCAAAATCACATTGTCAATGAACAATGAATCGGTCACATCATAAACACATTGTTTTGAAATAGCACCACTTTTGGTTGTAATTGATCAATCAATTTTATCATTAGCAGTGTGTAATAAACTAGACCAAGAGACCAAAAGGAAGGAAGACAACCTCAAAGCCCATTTGTAATTGTACTCAAGCTTCTCTCTTTTCCTAAACCCTAATCCTAAACCCTAATCCTAAACCCTAAACCTCGGCTGTGACCAGAGCAGTGGTGCATCGCTGCCTGTGGGCCCCGTGGTTGAGCTGAGCTGTGTGTGTCTCACACCCATCTCACACACATGCAATACTTCCCCGTGTAAATCATCTATACGGAACTACGAACAGAAACAACGGCACTGAGCAATTCGAGGGATGCAAGGAGGAGGTGAGAGATGCTGCTGTGAGGAGCGGTGTCAAGGTCTTGTCCTGTCGGACACTTCACTCCTCACTGTCATTATTCAAGGATCGTAAGTGTGTGTGTGTGTGTGCTAGTGTGGGTGGGAGATTGAGAGAGAGACTGGTTGCTGTTTGTCATTTTGTAAGATTTGTTGCATTTGTTGAGGAAAATCAAATCCGGAGGCTCGGGGAGGAGTCAGATACGTGGTCAACCTATCGCGTCGGTACGTGGAGCGAGGGATCAGTGGAACAAAGGGAGAAAATTTCACCACGTGTGAGGGCGACAGAAGAGCTACCCAAGTTGATGGCCCTATGCATCCATCGCAGGACAGTAGAGACGATAGTGACTGATGTCGTGGAGGTTTTCATGAATGTCGAGCTCATGCTCTTGACGAAATGGGGTCGAGGTGGATGTCATGTCATTCTCTCTCAGATTCACAGAGTGTTGAATCAGAATGGAACAGTTCACCCTCCCCTTCTTGTGTGTGTCATCAATTCCGCTTTGATTGGGAAATGCATGGAGCTACGTGTAGCCGAACCTTCCCGCACTTTCATCATCTCCTCGCCTCTGCACCGTTGACTGCACTTTGGTCTGCCGATTATGATCTTCCGTGTTCTTTGCTTCCTGCTAGTTGCTATATCATGTCCTGTTTTGTTAGACGTTTTTTTTTTTTTTTTTTTTTTTTTTTTTTTCAGTTTGATTTTTTGTTGTAAACAAAGTGAATCACTAACAGGACACAAACCAGCGCAGATGTCGGGAGCTGTCAGGTCCTTGATATTGTCGACTGAAGGGAGTTCTTGTGTGTGGTCGATCATCCTTGCCTTCCACAACTGCACACAACCTCCTCCATAGCAAGCTACACAAACGAAGCGTTATCTGAACTGTGGGATTACCCACTGAAATGTTTTACTGATCTCTGAATTGAGACTTACAACGAAGCCGAACTCTTCTGTGAAGCTTGCAACATGTTGAACTGTGGATATTCTGAGTTATTCATTCAGCAGTTTAAGTTGAGCTCAGTAAAATATTTGGGATACTTTTAACGTGAGTGTGAATTTTTTCCTGCCGCAGCAATGTCCAAAGCAAAACGGAAGTGCTCGGGGTGATTGTCAACAATGTCATCAAGGTTCTTGTCCCAAGATGGAGTTCCTATGTCGATGTGTTGCAAATCTGCTCAGCATCAAGCTCATCAAATGGAAGTCTCAGAATCACTCGAGATTTATGCTTCCTCTGGGATTTTGTTGCGAAGAGTATATTTCCACAATCAGCTCTAATGCCAAGTCCTCATCAAAGTGAGAAAGATATGGAGATAATTTGATTCCAAAATCCATGGAATTACGTAAGAAAAATACATTCTCTGTCATGGGAGAGAACTTGCCACCACTGCAACGCACCCAAAACACTTGCAATTCAAATCGAGACATTGAAATTTCGACAGAAGCATTCTCTTCGAAGTTTGGACACTGAGGTCATGATTCTGGCCAGGAAAAAGTTGCATTAAAAACTACAACCATGTGGTTCATTTAGAAATTTAATTCTAGTTACAACAAACTTGCTCAGTGATCCCTCTTGATGATATCACCGGCAGTAACTAAATCACCTTCAACTCTGAAGTTGATGAGGAAAATTACGCCTGACATGCTCTTGCAGCTGTTGGGTTCAATTGAAAACCTGAAGTACCAGCCGCTCCAACTACTCAATGTTTGTAAGGTTTTCGAAGTTGGACCACACTTAGATATTCCTGTTCAAAACATCTGAAAATGAACACTTACATCAACTCTTTCGTGAACACATTCTAACATATTTTGTTATTATTTCCAGATCCTACCAAGGCAAGCAGAACCTGCAACCACACTACTTCCCGAAATCAAATTCGCTGTTGAGGTTTGGAAAATAAAGTATCATTAGCCTTAATTTGAGCCTGATCTAACAGATAATGTCAAGAGTTGGACTTGCTAGTTTGCATGAAAACAGAGTGAATGTGTGAAACAAAGTACTCTGAATTCGTGATGTGATCAAGGATCCTTTTACGAAGTTCCGCCATGTGATTGTTCCAGATCCAATGAGCAGACGTGCTCACACTCCAAGAGTCACATCTAGGCCTCTCTGTGCTCATTGCTACATGGGTTCTTCATTACATTGCAGAGGCTGAGCAAATTTAATATCTGTCAATATGAAAAGTCACATGATGCTCCGGTGAGCATCACCATCATCCGAAGAATGTTGAGCACTCGGCAGCGGAAGAAGTCGGCAACTAGTCAACAGTGTGGTGTTTGTCGGAACATCAGGAATACACGAGTTGGTTTCATTCAAGAAAAAATGAACTTACAATGCTATAACTTGTGTATTGTTTCATGTAAAATTGGGGTACTACTTTATGATCAACAGTCTGCAATCGTTACATCAGGAATTAATAGAACAAAAGAATAAAAGGATCAAATAGAAAAAAACACTCTTTGTGTTTAGGTGAGTGTATTTTGACACGCCCGATCTCTTGTTAGATGTCAATAAA
This sequence comes from Physcomitrellopsis africana, assembly GCA_036785485.1. Lineage (NCBI taxonomy): Eukaryota > Viridiplantae > Streptophyta > Bryopsida > Funariales > Funariaceae > Physcomitrellopsis > Physcomitrellopsis africana. The sequence goes on along the minus strand of JAWRVF010000382.1, from coordinate 6,702 downwards.
ATGTCGAAATCTAATTTTTGAATTAATTAATGTAGAAGTTGTCAAGGTACTGACTATATAAGCGTAGCTGAAGCTTTTGATATCATATTTAAATGAATTTTCATTCAACATCTATGTAATAAATTAAAAATTTGGCATGAGTTTTAATATGTATTTATATGTATATGATTTTGAATTTTTATAATGAAATTTTGATAGCAACAAAAATAATAAACATTTCATGTTATGTGATTTTTTTGTTCAATCAACCATATTTTGGCTCCAACATTACTTACAATAAGCCATTTCAAGTAAAATAATTGTCAATATGTTGGTGTAAAGATAGGTATTAAATCACAAATGCTTTGATGTACAATTTAGAATTCAATTGTTTTATTTGAAAATTTATTTACTAATTTATTTTATAAATATAAAAATTATATACAATTCTATTATGCTATTATATATATATATATATAAAATATAATTTTAATTTTTAAAAGAAATAATAATAGTATTTAAAATATTGATTAAATTTGTCTTATAGTTGAATATTAACCATTAATCATAGAACTTTTAAATTTAAGTGTAACAAGTCAAATTTCAAAAAAATTTAGTTATTGAATTTGAAATATTATAATTTAAAAATTATACATATATAAATTATATATCTAATTTTTAAAAGTTTAAATATCTTTGACATATATTATTAATTTTGATATAAAGATAACTATAAAGTTTATATTATTATTAATAATATATAATAAAAAATATTATTTGATATTTTTATAAATAAATTCTAATAAATAGATATTTAATTTAAAAGAAATAAAAAATTTGAAATTATTTATATAATATATAGATGTTAATGGATTATTTAGTTATTTAGTTATTTATTTATTTATATAGTTTATAAAAAAATATTTATTTAAAATTTTGAACACTAAAAATTTTAAAAAATTTATATGCCGCACATAATTAATAAGTAACTAATACTTTATTTTTATTGGTTGATATTTAATATATTATAAAGCTTTAAATTTTTTATTCAACTAATTAGTATATATAAGTCTTATTATTAGATTCTATTTATATCTAAGATTTCTAAATAACATTACTTCTTATGTAATTCAAAAGCGTCAATATTAAATTGTATAAATAAGATATTTTTTTAGGAACTTCTATAGCTCAACAAAGATCTATCCTATAATAGTTCTAATTCTTGCCTATAACAAACAAAGTAGATGAAAAATATCTATTGCTAAACAAATATATTATATAAGTGTAGAGAGGACTATACACACTCCATTGCAACTTCTTCACTCATAACAAAAAAGGTAACCATCAAATGATGCTATCTAAGATGTTATTAGTAATGCTATCTAAGATGCTTCTTTTATCTTTGCTATTTTCTATGTTGTGCATGCTAGCTTGTCTCTCATCTTTTTATTGGCTCTGATTAATATTCTCTCAAGCTTTGCTTGAAAGACATATAATAAAATGCATATTTTAAAATTCCTTCAGTCTTTTCTTCTCTACTTGATTGAAATTGTCAAATTTTAGGAATAGATTCAAGTTATAGTGGAATATTTTTAGATTAATTAAAAATAATTGCTCTTATAAAATACAAGTGAAAGTCATATATTTCTTTCTTTTTTAACTTTATTTTAGCTATGGCTTGTTAGAATTCTTCCTATGCCTTGATCTTTGTCTTTCTACTCTTATATATATTTAGACTTTATTTTATTAAAGTTCTTACAGACAACTTATCTGCACTAATCTACATAATTGGATTGTGCTAGAAAATTTCTTTAATTTCTATTACTTCTAACTTCAATCTCTATACAATTTTATCTAGATTTTTAAAACTTATATAGCTAGATATTCTTCCTAAATCTACTTTTATTATTATTATTATTATTATTATTATTATTATTGCTTCTATATAATTTATAGATAAAATCTTATGTCTCTTAATTAAATAATTTACCTAAATTACTATTTGAGCTAATATATTTCTTCATAAAATCATTGCTTATGATGCCCTCTTATTTTATAATCTCTACATATACAACCAATTGTCTTATTAATACAAACCATCTTTTATTCTAATATTCTTTTTCTTGGCTTAACAAAAATAAGCTTTAATATAGCTTAAATATTCTATTTTAAATTTAAATTTTTATTTGAATTGATATATATTTTTTAATATATTTAATTATTAAAGAAGTAGTATATCTATGTCTTTATAAGGTATTTGGTGGGCCTTTTTATTTTCTATTTAATTTTAATTAACTTGTATCTTGAAATATTATAATACTAATTAATTTAATATATTAATATAAGAAAAAAATTAAAATTAAAATTATATTTTTTAATTTAAAAAATATTTTTTATTTTAATTTTTATCATATTATTATTAATTATATTTACAATGACTCAAAACATTGATTCAATGTTTTTAAATTTGACTTAGCTTATTTTTTTGCTTGAAATATAGCAACAAGTAGGTACTTAGTCTAATAAGTAAAATTATTAGTATATAATTCAAGAGTCTTTGATATAGAGGATTTTAATAAAACTAATTTATAGATGAAGAATTCTCTGTATATGCATGTATTGCTCATTGAAACAATTTTTTGACTCCAAGCTTGTTACTCATTGCAAATACTACAACAACCTCTATTGTCATTCATTGTTGCACTACTTTTGTTTTTTTAACTTTATATAGTATTATTGCACTCTTCTGCCTATACAAATATGCATTTTTATAAATCTAAGAATTATTAGATTATCAAAGCCTTCTTCACTCTTATCAATGCCTTTCTTATTTTTAGTCTTATTTCAAGAGTCTCTATTCTTCTTGTCTTTAGTAATAGCCATTCTAGTTTAATATTATATCATCTTTAAATAATTTTTTATTCTTTTTGAATGACATATAAATATTTTGAGACTTTGATTGTTTGTATTTCATGTCCTTGATAATTTGATAAGTGTTCTAATTTATTGTTCTTGTTTTGTGTTTTAGAAGTGAGTAGATTATTTCACTTCCATTTTTTTATTTGAAGGTTATAGACTACTTATCTTTAAACTAATATTCTTTACTTTTTAATCTTAATTTTTTTCTTAAAAAAAAAGGATCACCTCTCTTAGTCGAAATTTTTATTTGATATTAGAAGTTACAGATTATCCTCGTCTAATTTAAATTGTAGATTTATTAAATTGCCTAAGATGGAAGAAAAAATTATAGATGCTATACTTAGCATAAATGAGAATAGATTCATAATTATTACAATCTTCAAGAACTTATCAATACTCTTAGAGTAGAAATTTCTTATATTACTGATGCCAACCATAGAAGCACTATTTTTATCTCTATGGAAGAAGTCCAGAGCCTATGCTAAGAAATTGTACAATTAAAGGTAGCAAGTAGATCAGCCTCGCAACTAAATCGAGCATGTATTGCTTTTATAAGCATGAAAGACGCAAAGATTAGTATGCCTAAGAATTTTGATAGAACAAGATCAAAATTTTGAGGATTTTTACAACAAGTCAAGCTTTATTTAAAGTTGCATTCTTTCCAATAGCCTAATGGATTTATTCAAGTTGAATTTATAGACACACTTCTATCTAAAAATGCTCTTTTTTGATCTATACCTTTGATGGAAAATGATTCACAATTTTTTATGATTTGAATTCATTCCTTGAAGTATTTACGGCCACAATTGAAAAAATAATTGAGAAATGATAGCAGAGATCAAGTTTTTATCTATATGACAAAGATCATAGTTAGCCATAATATATACTGCTGAATTTCAAAATCTTACTTGTGATGTGGAATGGAATGATAAAGCTCTTATTAATCAATTTTGCTATAGATTGAAAGATAATGCCAAAGATTTGTTATTAACAATATCAAAAGTAGACTTCTTAAAATAATTTATTGCTCAAGTCATTATATGTGATAATTAATTATTTAAAAAACATCAAAAATATAGATTTGATTGAAAAAGAACAAATTAATTAATGATAGTAGTTCTAAAGTTTTTAGAAACTTATTTGATTAAGCTAAAATCAATGTAAATTGATATAATATATTTTAAATCTCCCATTAAATAGAAAAAAAACTTGACATTATCAAGAAGGTCTATGCTTGTATTGTAGAGAAGTCAAGCACATTGTTTAATATGATCCAAAAAACCAACACAATCACAAAATGAAGAGCTATCAAGAACACAAACTAAAACAGATGCATAAGTTAGTAAAAACTATGTCAAAAGAAAATGATAAGATAGAAATAAGGATGTGTATATATTCAAGAAGAAATTAGAATGGCTATTGCTCAAGACTAGAATATACAAGAGACTCTTGAACTAGACTAAAAGCAAAAAAAGAGTTGACAAGAATGAAGAAGGCTTTATTCTTATTTCTATATATACTATTTATCTAAGAATTATGTGGTGATATTTATCAAGAACAATAACTAGATGAAGTCAAATAAAAAAGTGAGACCTCTTTCAAAGAAATAAATATAAAGAAGTATATGTATTAAAAAGAAACTGGAATGGCTAATGCCAAAAGACAAGAAAACTAGAGACTCTTGAACTAGACTGGAAACAAGAAAGGAGTTGACAAGAGTGAAGAAGGCTTCACTCTTATTTATTATATCTACCTAAGAGAGCTAAGTGGCGCGTTCTATAGGACCTCCAACACGTCCAATTTACAAAGACGTGTTCCAAGTTGCAAGACACGTGTCGGCAAGTTTTCTATTCGCCACGTATTTAGCTTGGTCTTCAAGCTACCAACATGTGCGACATGTGGCTAACTTATTGACCAAGTTTCTAATCCAAAAGTCTACTATGGACACTTATAAAGTCAAAGCAGCGTCTATGAAGTTTCTAGGAAGTTTCTCTAAAGATATTATGGAATTAACCTGCTTTTATCTTCTTTTATCTAGTTCTATCTGATCATATAGGTAACTATGTATATGTCCGTGACATTACCCCCCTTTAAAGGACGAGTTCCACGAGGAGCGGTGATTACATGTGTAGAAAGTCTAAGATGCGGCGAATAGTATTTGCCACATACTCTGATCTTTGTTCTCTTCGAAGGTAATTGATGGGTCCTCTCAACCATCGATAGTGTCCCATTCCAAGGCGAGAAGACCACCCTGTTATTTGATCATTGTTGTGACCTTCATAACTTCCTTCAAATATCACATCTGGAACACCGTCAGGAGTTGTTCCTATCTCCAATAAAATCACCAAACATCAAGAATCTCTTCCAAGGTCGTGATACCAAACACGTTGTATCTCGCCATCTATTTGAGGAAGAACATGTCGTTCTTGAAGATCTTCATCTCGGTTGCGTCGTCTTGAGGGTTGTGACAGTCGCAATGTCTCGTCCGGTAGGTCAGCAAATGAAGGCTCTTGAGTCAAATCCGCTGGCTGTTGATTCTCCATCTCCTTAGCATCACAAAATACAAAGAAGCTACAAACAAGGATAGAAAGTTGAATGTTATCTTGCCTACATCTTGTTTCTTTTATAGAGAAAGTCTTCATCTTGGTTTCAAAGGATGTTGTTGATGAAAGGGTTCCACCTTCCTCGCTGCATTCGCCAGATTTTTTGCTGGTTCCCATGTGCGCTCACTAATATCGTATCCGTGCCAGTGAACAAGATATTCCAACCTATTTTGGCGCCGCCTTGAATCTAAGACTTTTTCTACTTCAAATTCGTCATTATTGTTCACTTCTATAGGAGGAGGTGGCACTTGTCTTCTTCTTGGTATGTTCACTATCTTATATGGTTCAAGAAGAGACACGTGGAATACAGGGTGGATCTTCATAGACTCTGGTAGGCGTAATCGATATGCAACTGGATTAATTTGTTCAGAAATACGAAAAGGTCCAAGCTTACGATAGTCCAACTTGTCACAAGGTCGCGTAGTCTTGATATTGCGATGAAGTAGCCATACCTTTTTGCTTACGTTGAATTGTGGTTGTTCCTTTCAATACGCATCAGCGTTTATCTTTTGTCATTCTTGAGCTTCCTTTAATTGTGCCTTCATTGTTGTATGTAGTTCTGACAAATGATTTACCAAGTCTTCCGCCGCAGGATTGTCAACTTTCGAATAGTCAAAAGTATCAAGTCGTGGATGGTAACTATAATTGGCAAAGAAAGGTGTTTGTTGTGTAGAAGAATGTATCGTATCATTATAAGCAAACTCTGCCAATGGTAAAAGAGTTGTCCAATCATCTTGTTGGTAGTTGATGGTACATCTCAAATACTGTTCCAAGACTTGATTTACGCGCTCCGTTTGTCCATCAGTTTGAGGATGGAAAGCTGAAGATAGCTTTATATCCACCTTTAGAATCTTGAAAAGTATTCTCCAAAATCTCGATACAAACTGAGTTTCCTTATCCGATATAATATCCTTAGGTAATCCATGATAGCGGTAGATATTGTCAAGGAAAAGCTTAGCTGTTTCTTTGCCTGTGATAGATTTTTTACATGGTATAAAATGTGCCATCTTAGTGAAACGATCTACTATCATGAATATAGAGTCATAAGAACCTGAGTTTGGAAGATCCGTGATAAAATCCATAGACACAGAAGACCATGGTTGTTCTGGAATGGATAATGGCTGAAGAAGTCCGTAGGGTCGGTGGCGAGGAGTTTTTGATCTTGAACAAACATCACACGTTTTTACAAAATCTTTGACTC